>JALJCO010009080.1:0-345749 GCA_023101725.1 Atherinomorus stipes
TTTAAAACAAAGATAGAAAGAAAAAGAGATTGCATGCTCGTCTGCCGTGCTTCCGTAGTGTCGTGAACTTGTAGCGCGCTTCGCAGTAGCTAGATGTGGCACTGTTTAAGCTATAACTATATACTAAAATGATGGATTACATTAGATGAGCTATATGGAGGAATATTGACAAGTTTTGTGGACTTTTATGGACCTTTTTGTTTCAATCGCTGGTGAACTCCATTATATGAAAGTTTGGAGAAAATGAAAACCTGTCTGATCGCCGGCTGCATTTGAATTATTAAAGTGCTCCAGAGTCTTGCTCAGCATGAGGGTGAGTAGAAAATGAACACACATCATTCTGTGGGTGTACTATTCCTTTTTAATCTATATTTTCAGCCTCAGTGAGAATTTACACAGGCTAAAAATCTTGAAAGTCCACAATGTTTTCACAACTAAAGTTCCTCCCACTGAGATCACATTTACAGTCCACCAGGACAAACTGACCTCTGCAGGTCACATGGATCCATCACTGGTTTTATGGTCAGAAAACACTGATGAGAACATTTACATGCTGGTTAGATCCTTTTACTGACAAGAGATTATCACAACAAATAGTTTTTATAGAAATAAAAATATAAATCGACGAGATTTCATGAACTTGTCTATTACAGAACACAGTACAGTGATGGAAACTGATCATAAAGATAATCAGAAATACGAATCATGAAAAGTTAGAATAAGCTACATGATTTTATCCAGAAGCTCCAAAACAGACTGAACTCTGTAATAAAGTGACGTGTGCATGTTGTCATGTCTGTTAAATGATGATAAATTAAACAAATGTAATGATAAAGCCCGTGCAGGTCTAGAGCTCCCTCTGCAGATGATTAAAGATGATGCCTTCAGGTCTGTTGGACCAGGTGGGTTTTTGTTCAGCTTTCATGTGTTTGCATCACTGTGTTTACTCACAGCACAGAAATACACTCCCGCTGTCTTCAGGCTGCAGATCCGTTACTGTCAGAGATCCAGTCTGAGCATCTTTCTTCTCTGCTGGGAATTTCTCCTCTGTGAAGTTATTTGCATATTTATGTGGAGGATTTGTTGTAGTAAAAACTATTTCCTTCATTCCCTCCCCAGGAAGCTGTTGGTACCAGTACATCTGGTAGTAAGAAACATCCTTCTTATGGTTACAGTCCATGGTTGCTCTCTCCCCTTCTTCCTCCACAGTATGGTGGTCTGGTTAACATCACTTCCATCAGTCAGACCTGTGTGGACAACAGTCAAAGTTACCATCAGTAAATATCTTGCTAGTTTCTAGTTCCACAGATGTTTTCATCTTCTAGTTGCTGAAATCAATCAGCTGATGTTGCAGTTGTTTACCTTTCATCCAGAGTACAAACAGCAACAAGCTGAGGAGACCATGTCTGATAGCAGTCATGTTCTAAACTAGTGAGAAACTCACTTATCTATCAGTAGTTCCACAGAGATGAAGACATGCAGGCAGGTGTGGCGCTGCAGGCTGTCATGTTCTCTGATCATGTGGACCAATCACAAGCTCACGTTTCTCATGTGTGATGAGCTGAACTGAAGTCAACTCAGATGTAAAACTGTGGAGGATCATTCTTTATGTGACATGTGACAAAAGATGGAAAATAAAGAACAAACAAAAATTAAATAGAAATATTTTCCACAGAAATCTGAACTGTTTCATTTAATCTAAATATCTGAGCCACTGTTCAGATCTTTTTGTTTATTATATGAACAAAAGGAAATAATAAAAACATGCATTAAATCCAAATAACAAACAATTAGCTAAATGAAAAACAATTTTTTAAATCTTTATTTTCTTGATCTTTTATTTGTTAAGATCATCTTTTTTTTTCTGTTTACTCTAAACCTTCCTCATCATTATGGTAATAGTATGTTTGGTCATCATCTTCATCATGGTGACCTGTGTGAGTCGAACAGTTCAGGATGATGAACTCTTTCTGTCTCTCATCATTAAACATCAACAAAATCTGACTGAAATATAAAAACATGAGAGGAAAGTTTCTGGAAGTTAAACTGAAGTTTTGATGATCTGAAATCCACAACAGAAAGTCTGATAATGTGTTAAGATGATGATGATGACCACGTCCTGTTCTACTCCCAGAGTGTGTTACAGGTGTATTATAGAGCTGCAGGTGTGTGTGATGATGCACCCCCCCCTGCAGGACCTCACACATTCCTAAAGATAAAAACTGCAGCAAATGCAGCTCAACTGGACTCTGATTGAACTTGGTCTTCATTTAAATCAGACTGTTTGGTTGTAGTTAGTGATGCTGCGTAAACAGCAGATCAGTGTTCTTCCTCCTGATGTCTTGTAGATGTCAGCTGGAGTCTGATAGACGTCGTCACTGAAAGAAGAAGCTGCTGACCAACCATGAAGCAGTTCAAGAAAATGGAAAATACTGGAGTCTAGTTCCAGATGAAAAGATGTATGAAACAAGCTGAAGTCAGGACAGTATTCTGCAGATGGAAATAAAAACTACGCTAAAGGTTTATGTTTACCTAAAAGAGGAAAACAGATCAACTGTCTGCATACCTCATTAATGTAGGAAAATTAGGATGTTTACAGTATTTGTACTCATCATGTTTTCTCCTTATTTCCTAAACACACGTTGATAAAGCAGAATTCACCAAAGAAACTTCCAGTAAATAAAAACCTGCAAGTAAGAAACAGCTGGAGGAAGATGTCAGCTGTGACTCAGAGATAAAAACATCAGTGATGAGGTTTCTGTACGGAGGATAAATGAAATGTTGCACTGTGGTAACTCGCTGCACAGAAGTACACTGCACTGCTGTTCAGACTGAGGTCTGGAACAGTTAAAGAGCAGATCTGGTCTCTGTTTGCATTTCCCTCCATCTTCTCTTTCACTCCAGCTTCAGGATAATCATTTTCCAAATACATGTATCCCAGGAGTTGCATCTGTCTGTTTTCTGCTTGTTTATACCAGAGGATAACGTCGTAGTTCTGGATACGGTGAGAACAGCTGATTTTAGCTGTTCCTCCTGCATTTGCATGAATATATTGTGGATTCTGGTGGACTTTGTCACTGAGAGACGATCCTGTATTAAAAAGGAAGAAAATAGCATTATTTTTCAGCAAATTAACAAAGGAGTTAAAACCTGTATTTAAGATGTTTTTACCAGAAAGCAGCTCAGTGCTGAAAGCAAATATTAACAGTATAAAGTTCATGCTGTTGTGTTTAGTTGAGTGATAATTTGCTGTGACTGTGCAGCAGATGATCTGATCTCTCTGTTCTTAAAGCTTCTGTCAGGAAAATGAGCATGAGCTCTGTAAGTGGGCGTGATCACAGCAGAAAGCTAACTGATGATTACATTTGTCATTTACTGATTCATCTTTTCACAGGAAGTCAGACAGGTGCACGACCTGCTGGAGATGAAGAGCGATGATGATGAGGTTTTTGTAGTGAGGAGCAGAGATGTGAAGCACTGTGGTATCTAGCAGCACAGAAGTAAACTCCACTGCTGCTCACACTCACTGCTACTGATAACGTGCAGGTCTGGTCTTTGTTTGCGTTCCCGTTTATAATCACATTCAGATCAGGCTCTGGGTATCCAAACATCATATTCATGTATCCCAGATACTGCATCTGACGGCCGGTTTGTTTGTACCAGAGGATTTTATCATAACCATCAATGGTGTGTGAACAGTTGATGACGGCTGCTCCTTCAGGGCTGCAGATCATATCAGCTGGAGTCTGATGGACTTGCTCACTGAGAGAAGATCCTGCTGAGAAGATCCCCAACATACAAGATGAATCATTATCAACCTGCATGAAGTCAGACTGGGTGTGAAGAGCCAGAATGAAACATGACAGAGACGTGAAGAAAAGATGGAGACATATTTGGGGAGAAACACAAGTTTTTCTCTGGTTTCACAATCTGTAAAATAACTGTAAATACATGAACAAAGAAGATGTTTTTACCTGAAATCAGCCCAATATTGAAGCTTATACAGATGAAGATGAGGATGATGAGTTTTCTGGTTGAATCTAACATGATTGCAGCTGAAAATGTGTTTAATAACAGTCCATGCAGGTATGCTGCATATTTCTGTCTCTGTCTGAGGAAACCTTCCTGCAGGAAACTCACCACCTTCAAGATGACGTGAGACTTTGTTCCTCCTCATAAACATTAAAGCCAACCTGCTGCACCACTGCTTTGGGGAGAATACACTGCCATCTGCTGAGGGGAAAATAAGATTAGAGCTTTTTGCAACATAAAACAGGAATTTAATTTACACAAATTACTGTTTAAATTCATATTTTAATTTCTCTCCACTGGTCTCTGAATGTCGGAGTAATGTAGGAAACTTTGTGCAACATTTGCAAAACCTAATTAAAATATATCAATCAGAAAATCTGTTTGGGCAACAACATGCTATGAGGGTACTAAAATGCCAAGCTTTTTCTTACTTTTCTATACTATTCATTAAGTGGAAAGAGGAACAAACAGGCAATAAATACATTAGAAGAAGTTTTCTTTCAACAACAACAATTTCAACAAGTTTTATTTCAACAAACAGCCACAAATGGTTTATCAATTAGTGTTGTAGAGATTAGCAACAGTTTTGTATTTATGTGTGTTCCTGTTTTGGGTACAGAACAACTCTCTTTTCTCTCTCTCTCTTTTTTTTTTTTTTTTACAAAGCACAGTCTGTTTATTCTGTAGGCAGGGGTGGACAACTTGGGTCCTCGAGGGCGGCATCCTGTAGGTATTACAAATTTCCCTGCTGCAGCACACCTGACTCTAATCAATAGGTAATGTGTGCAGAGCTGGATGTGAAGCTCTACGCAAGTACCAAGGTGTGTTGACACGGGGAAACCCTGAACCTACCTGCAGGATGCCGCGCCCTCGGTACGGGGTTGCCCACCCTCCCTTTATGGATCCTCATGTGAAACAAGATGGGCGTCACATTTTTGGCATTGGCTTTCGGGTGTACCACCATATGCATTTATAGAGGAGGGCGGTTGTAGTGTTATTGGTGTAGTGAGTGCTGGAGAAGACTCACTACACCTATTCTGGTCCCTGATGTGTGTCTGGTGCCACAGCCCACTGGATGGTCATGGATGAAAAGAAGGGGAGATACAAGGTACGAGTATGCAAAAAGCTACACCTGAAGCCAAGTACCAAAAAATGAGACGCCCACCTCTGTTTCACCTCCACCAGCAACTGCTTCATGAGGTTCAATCCTCCTGTTAGACAGGTGTGCCCAGGTCCAGTCCTCCAGAGCTACTATCCTGCACACTTTGGTTGCATCCCTTCTCCGTCACACCTGAATCAAATGAATGCTCGTTCCAGCCTCTACAGAGCTGGATGACACGTGCATGAGGGGATTAGCCGTTTGATTCGGGTGTGGTGGGACGGGTGTGTTCTATAAACTACAGGATAGTCGCTCTTGTGGACTGGACTTGGGCACTCCTGCTGTGGACATCATCATCTTCATTTTCCTCTTCATCCACAGACTCAGTGTCTTCAACCAGTAAGCATAAAATTTGAATATGTCTGAGGAATGAGCCTGACCGCTTAATCGTGTTCCTGACACCCATAACATGTTTGTGTTTCCATTTCCTGTGAGTTATAGAAGATAGTACAGCAAAAGAATTGATTATGTTGATAACTATGCATCCCTACACATCTCCATCCATGAGCATGTTATAGTTCAGACAAAAGTGGACTAACTGCACAATGTTGCCCTCGGCAACGAATGAAAAACTGACATTTTAGTATGTAAATGAAGACGAAAAGAGTCTTTACTCATTCAAATATGCTTCTGCTCTTATTCATGCACATCTGGGATGTGCATGAATATGTTAAAAAGTTAAATTACTCTTATATGTTAAAAAGTTAAATTACTCTTATTATCAGCAGGCAGTGTGTCCAAGTTGGCTGTGGTCCCAAAAAGGACTGTTTCACCACAAAACAAAGGGTCAAAGCCACCCCAGCTCAAATCCAATTGGTCACAGACTTATTATCAGACTTTTAATGTGATGTTTTACTTTAAAAAATTCAAAGGGGCGGTGTGTGGGCCAAAATAGTGGTTTATTGCCTGAGGGCAACACCATGCCATAGAGGGTTAAAGGGACTTGAGGCAAGATTAAGAAACGAAACTCACGACTGCTGCTTCAGGTAACTGCAGCCACGAGCCAAGCCGTCACGGGAGCACAAACTGGAGCTATAATGTTGTTCACTAACCTTTTTCTCCATAGTTACACTTTTTAGTGTCTTTCAGTTGATCTGGATCATTTTCTGACGGCGAAAGAATCCAAAACTATCGCTTACAGTGTTTGAATTTACTGCGACCGTCTTCTTCCTGTATCAAAACTGCAGATGTTGTGTCATTTGACGTCACATCTGCAGGGCAGCGTGGGAAATTTGGACACCGAATTGCAGCGCATTTTGCAGCACACAGCCTGTTCAAGGCAACAGAGAGAAACGTGGGTGGAAACGTTATTTTTGGTATTTAGCGCTTCATCACCCATTAGTATGAAAAAAAAGGACATGCATGTTTTTTTTTAATTCCTGCCTCTAGTCCCTTTAAGCATAAGTCAAGGGAAACTTCCAATAAACAAAAACTTGCAGGGAAGAAACAGTTAAAATGCAGCTGGAGGAAGATGTCAGCTGTGACTCAGAGATAAAAACATCAGTGATGAGGTTTCTGTACGGAGGATAAATGAAATGTTGCACTGTGGTAACTCGCTGCACAGAAGTACACTGCACTGCTGTTCAGACTGAGGTCTGGAACAGTTAAAGAGCAGATCTGGTCTCTGTTTGCATTTCCCTCCATCTTCTCCTTCACTCGGGGCCCAGGATTAATGTTGTCAAAATACATGTTCTAGGAGGTGCTTTATGGCTGATGGTTTGTTTGTACCAGAGGATTTTGTCATAATTGGGTTGTGCGGGGCTCTGGATGTTTCTGCCATATAAATGAGCTAGCGTCTGAGGCATTTAATCGTGTGTGAACAGTTGATGACGGCTGCTCCTTCAGGGCTGCAGATCATATCAGCTGGAGTCTGATGGACTTGCTCACTGAGAGAAGAACCTGCTGAGAAGATCCCAACATTCAAGATGAATCAATACAAACCTGCATGAAGTCAGACTGGGTGTGAAGAGCCAGAATGAAACATGACAGAGACGTGAAGAATAGTTGGAGACATATTTGGGGAGAAACACAAGTTTCACAATCTGTAAAATAACTGTAAATACATGAACAAAGAAGATGTTTTTACCTGAAATCAGCCCAATATTGAAGCTTATACAGATGAAGATGAGGGTGATGAGTTTTCTGGTTGAATCAAACATGATTGCAGCTGAAAATATGTTTAATAACAGTCCATGCAGGTATGCTGCATATTTCTATCTCTGTCTGAGGAAACCTTCCTGCAGGAAACTCACCACCTTTCAGATGATGAGAGACTTTGTTTCTCCTCTTAAACATTAAAGCCAACCTGCTGCACCACTGCTTTGGGGAGAATACACTGCCATCTGCTGAGGGCAAAATAAGATTAAAGCTTTTTGCAACATAAAACAGGATTTTCATTTATATTTTTATCCCAAGTTTAATTCTATCTTGAATATGAAAGTAAAATAATAAAACTTGACAGGATGAATCCTAATGAACTTTTAGTATTATTTGGGACAGAGTTGGTCATGTAAAACTTTCTTGATGACAAACATCATGATCTGGATTGAATACTAAGCTGCAGTGATGTAGTTTGAAGTTGAGTTCAGCATGTGTTAAATCATAATAGTAGAAAATCTAAATAGTAAAATCTAAATTTCCATCTGTGTTTTACAGGAGGATGAAGCAGGCTGGCCTGAGCTGGCTTTTCTATCATGTTGTGGTGGAGAACATGCTGAAATCCCCTGGGACAGTCTGGTACGGTGACTGGTCGGAAGATGACCAGAAGATGCTGCAAAAGCTGCTCAAACCTGCTTAAATAATGACTGACAGCTGCTTATTTTCTTTGCATGTGTTTTTCATGTTAAATGACCTTTGATGAGTCTGTCATATTTAAGAGACTTTGTAGCAGTTTTCTGTTTAATAAACACATGAATGCAACATGTCAGATGCTGACAAAAGACTGAACTCTGTAATAAAGTGACGTGTGCATGTTGTCATGTCTGTTAAATGATGATAAATTAAACAAATGTAATGATAAAGTCTGCAGGTCTAGAGCTCCCTCTGCAGATGATTAAAGATGATGCCTTCAGGTCTGTGGGACCAGGTGGGTTTTTGTGCAGCTCTTTAAAGCACCTGCATCACTGTGTTGACTCACAGCACAGAAATACACTCCGCTGTCTTCAGGCTGCAGATCCGTTACTGTCAGAGATCCAGTCTGAGCATCTTTCCTCTCTGCTGGGAATTTCTCCTTCCTAAAGTCGTTTGCATATTTATGTGGAGGAGTTGTTGTAGTAAAAACTATTTCCTTCATTCCCTCCCCAGGCAGCTGTCTGTACCAGTACATCTGGAAAAAGTCAGCACCCTTCTTATGGTTACAGTCCATGGTTGCTCTCTCCCCTTCTTCCTCCACAGTATGGTGGTCTGGTTAACATCACTTCCATCAGTCAGACCTGTGTGGACAACAGTCAAAGTTACCATCAGTAAATATCTTGCTAGTTTCTAGTTCCACAGATGTTTTCATCTTCTAGTTGCTGAAATCAATCAGCTGATGTTGCAGTTGTTTACCTTTCATCCAGAGTACAAACAGCAACAAGCTGAGGAGACCATGTCTGATAGCAGTCATGTTCTAAACTAGTTAGAAACTCACTTATCTATCAGTAGTTCCACAGAGATGAAGACATGCAGGCAGGTGTAGCGCTGCAGGCTGTCATGTTCTCTGATCATGTGGACCAATCACAAGCTCACGTTTCTCATGTGTGATGAGCTGAACTGAAGTCAACTCAGATGTAAAACTGTGGAGGATCATTCTTTATGTGAAATGTGACAAAAGATGGAAAATAAAGAACAAACAAAAATGAAATAGAAATCTTTTCCACAGAAATCTGAACTGTTTCATTTAATCTAAATATCTGAGCCACTGTTCAGATCTTTTTTGTTTATAATATGAACAAAAGGAAATAATAAAAACATGCATTAAAGACAAATAACAAACAATTAGCTAAAAGAAAAACAGTTATTTTGTCTTTATTTTCCTGATCTTTGATTTGTTAAAATCATCCTTGTTTCTGTTTCCTCTAAACCTTCCTCATCATTATGGTAATAGTATGTTTGGTCATCATCTTCATCATGGTGACCTGTGTGAGTCGAACAGTTCAGGATGATGAACTCTTTCTGTCTCTCATCATTAAACATCAACAAAATCTGAATGAAATATAAAAACATGAGAGGAAAGTTTCTGGAAGTTAAACTGAAGTTTAATGATCTGAAATCCACAACAGAAAGTCTGATAATGTGTTAAGATGATGATGATGATGATGATGATGTCCATGTCCTGTTCCACTCCCAGAGTGTGTTACAGGTGTATTATAGAGCTGCAGGTGTGTGTGATGATGCAGCCCCCCCCCCCCTGCAGGACTTCACACATTCCTAAAGATAAAAACTGCAGCAAATGCAGCTCAACTGGACTCTGATTGAACTTGGTCTTCATTTAAATCAGACTGTTTGGTTCTAGTTAGTGATGCTGCGTAAACAGCAGATCAGTGTTCTTCCTCCTGATGTCTTGTAGATGTCAGCTGGAGTCTGACAGACGTCGTCACTGAAAGAAGAACCTGCTGACCAACCATGAAGCAGTTACAGAAAATGGAAAATACTGGAGTCTAGTTCCAGATGAAAAGATGTATGAAACAAGCTGAAGTCAGGACAGTATTCTGCAGATGGAAATAAAAACTACGCTAAAGGTTTATGTTTACCTAAAAGAGGAAAACAGATAAACTGTCTGCATACCTCATTAATGTAGGAAAATTAGGATGTTTACAGTATTTGTTCTCATCATGTTTTCTCCTTATTTCCTAAACACACTTTGATAAAGCAGAATCCACCAAAGAAACTTCCAGTAAATAAAAACCTGCAAGTAAGAAACAGCTGGAGGAAGATGTCAGCTGTGACTCAGAGATAAAAACATCAGTGATGAGGTTTCTGTACGGAGGATAAATGAAATGTTGCACTGTGGTAACTCGCTGCACAGAAGTACACTGCACTGCTGTTCAGACTGAGGTCTGGAACAGTTAAAGAGCAGATCTGGTCTCTGTTTGCATTTCCCTCCATCTTCTCTTTCACTCCAGCTTCAGGATAATCCTGCTCCATCAGCATGTATCCCAGGAGTTGCATCTCTCTGTTTTCTGCTTGTTTATACCAGAGGATAACGTTGTAGTTCTGGATACGGTGAGAACAGCTGATTTTAGCTGTTCCTCCTGCATTTGCATGAATATATTGTGGATTCTGGTGGACTTTGTCACTGAGAGACGATCCTGTATTAAAAAGGAAGAAAATAGAATTATTTTTCAGCAAATTAACAAAGGAGTTAAAACCTGTTTTAAAGATGTTTTTACCAGAAAGCAGCTCAGTGCTGAAAGCAAATATTAACAGTATAAAGTTCATGCTGTTGTGTTTAGTTGAGTGATAATTTGCTGTGACTGTGCAGCAGATTCTCAGCAGATGATCTGATCTCTCTGTTCTTAAAGCTTCCTGTCAGGAAAATGAGCATGAGCTCTGTAAGTGGGCGTGATCACAGCAGAAAGCTAACTGATGATTACATTTGTCATTTACTGATTCATCTTTTCACAGGAAGTCAGACAGGTGCACGAGCTGCTGGAGATGAAGAGCGATGATGAGGAGGTTTTTGTAGTGAGGAGCAGAGATGTGAAGCACTGTGGTATCTAGCAGCACAGAAGTAAACTCCACTGCTGCTCACACTCACTGCTGCTGATAACGTGCAGGTCTGGTCTTTGTTTGCGTTCCCGGTTATCGTCACATTCACGTCAGGTTCTGGGTATCCATTCATGACATTCATGTATCCCAGATACTGCATCTGACGGCTGGATTGTTTGTACCAGAGGATATTGTCATAAGTATCAATGGTGTGTGAACAGTTGATGACGGCTGCTCCTCCAGGGCTGCAGATCATATCAGCTGGAGTCTGATGGACTTGCTCACTGAGAGAAGAACCTGCTGAGAAGATCCCAACATACAAGATGAATCATTATAAACCTGCATGAAGTCAGACTGGGTGTGAAGAGCCAGAATGAAACATGACAGAGACGTGAAGAAGAGATGGAGACATATTTGGGGAGAAACACAAGTTTCACAATCTGTAAAATAACTGTAAATACATGAACAAAGAAGATGTTTTTACCTGAAATCAGCCCAATATTGAAGCTTATACAGATGAAGATGAGGATGATGAGTTTTCTGGTTGAATCAAACATGATTGCAGCTGAAAATGTGTTTAATAACAGTACATGCAGGTATGCTGCATATTTCTGTCTCTGTCTGAGGAAACCTTCCTGCAGGAAACTCACCACCTTTCAGATGACGTGAGACTTTGTTCCTCCTCTTAAACATTAAAGCCAACCTGCTGCACCACTGCTTTGTGGAGAATACACTGCCATCTGCTGAGGGGAAAATAAGATTAAAGCTTTTTGCAACATAAAACAGGATTTTCATTTATATTTTTATCCCAAGTTTAGTTCTATCATGTACATGAAAGTAGAATAAAATAACTTGACAGGATGAATCCTAATGAACTTTTAGTATTATTTGGGACAGAGTTGGTCATGTAAAACTTTCTTGATGACAAACATCATGATCTGGATTGAATACTAAGCTGCAGTGATGTAGTTTGAAGTTGAGTTCAGCATGTGTTAAATCATCATAGTAGAAAATCCAAATAGTCAGTCATTTTCTGTACCGCTTATCCAGTTCAGGGTCGCGGGGGTTGCTGGAGCCTATCCCAGCTATTATCAGGCGAGAGGCGGGGCACACCCTGGACAGGTCGCCAGTCTGTCGCAGGGCCAACACAGAGAGACAGACAACCATTCACACTCACACTCATTCCTAGGGACAATTTAGAGTGATCAATTAACCTAACATGCATGTCTTTGGATGGTGGGAGGAAGCCGGAGTACCCGGAGAGAACCCACGCATACACGGGGAGAACATGCAAACTCCACACAGGAAGGCCACAGTTGGAATTGTTCGAACCCCCTCCCCAGCCGGGAATTGAACCAGCGACCTTCTTACTGTGAGGCTGCGGTGCTAACCACCACGCCACCGTGCAGAAAATCAAAATTTCCATCTGTGTTTTACAGGAGGATGAAGCAGGCTGGCCTGAGCTGGCTTTTCTATCATGTTGTGGTGGAGAACATGCTGAAATCCCCTGGGACAGTCTGGTACGGTGACTGGTCGGAAGATGACCAGAAGATGCTGCAAAAGCTGCTCAAACCTGCTTAAATAATGACTGACAGCTGCTTATTTTCGTTGCACGAGTTTTTCATGTTAAATGACCTTTGATGAATCTGTCATATTTAAGAGACTTTGTAGCAGTTTTCTGTTTAATAAACACATGAATGCAACATGTCAGATGCTGACAAAAGACTGAACTCTGTAATACTGTAAAGTGACGTGTGCATGTTGTCATGTCTGTTAAATGATGATAAATTCAACAAATGTAATGATAAAGTCTGCAGGTCTAGAGCTCCCTCTGCAGATGATTAAAGATGATGCCTTCAGGTCTGTGGGACCAGGTGGGTTTTTGTGCAGCTCTTTAAAGCACCTGCATCACTGTGTTGACTCACAGCACAGAAATACACTCCGCTGTCTTCAGGCTGCAGATCCGTTACTGTCAGAGATCCAGTCTGAGCATCTCTCTTCTCTGCTGGGAATTTTTCCGCTCCAAATCCAGTTGCATATTTATGTGGAGGAGCTGTTGTAGTAAAAACTATTTCCTTCATTCCTTTTCCAGGCAGCTGCTGGTACCAGTACATCTGGAAAAACTCAGCACCCTTCTCATGGTTACAGTCCATGGTTGCTCTCCCCCTTCTTCCTCCACAGTATGCTGGTCTGGTTAACATCACTTCCATCAGTCAGACCTGTGTGGACAACAGTCAAAGTTACCATCAGTAAATATCTTGCTAGTTTCTAGTTCCACAGATGTTTTCATCGTCTAGTTGCTGAAATCAATCAGCTGATGTTGCAGTTGTTTACCTTTCATCCAGAGTACAAACAGCAACAAGCTGAGGAGACCATGTCTGATAGCAGTCATGTTCTAAACTAGTTAGAAACTCACTTATCTATCAGTAGTTCCACAGAGATGAAGACATGCAGGCAGGTGTGGCGCTGCAGGCTGTCATGTTCTCTGATCATGTGGACCAGTGGTGTAGTCTACGTGATACGCAGGTATACGCCGTATACTCACTAGAAAAAGTCCCAAATTACCGTATAACCACTAAAAATGCGCACAGATACGTATCAGCATGTTTTTGTTGCATAACTTTCCCGTTCAGAAATTCCCCATTTTCTGTGTGAGGAAGTGGCTCGTCTGAACTGTCAAGCCTGAAGCTCACGTTAACTGCTGAGTTTGCGCCCTACGGTAAAAACCAGCCTTAACGAAGCAATGAAGAACAGCAGCACGATCCGCCAACGCTGGTCAGCTGAGAAGAAGTGCGTCACATGCACAATGCGTGCAGGTGCGTTGTAGATAAGAGCTGGACCTGGCAGCCTGGAGCAAGAGTCAGATGAGGGACTTTGAAACAGGCGTGGGCAGTGGCATCGCCAGCAGATTTTCCCGGGCTTCAGCCCCGGATGTTTTGAGTCTAGCCCCGGGTAGGAATTTACTGTTTAACCACCTTTTCCTGAAAAAATCAGATGAAAGACCAAATGACCCAGCTTTCTACCAGCACTTGAACGCACCATAATTATGCGACGGTTTAACCTAGCTCCCGTTAGTGTGGTGTGTGCGTGAGTGTGTGTGTGTGTGAAGTCCGAGATCCGATTAGCCCCCCCAAAGAGTATAGTTACTCTTTGGCCCCCCATCGGATGTCAGACGAAGCTAAAGTAAGTTTGTCAGCTCCGTGTGCGCATGTGCAGAGGAGAGCAGCAGTGAAATTAAAGTAGATGATGAGAGCGGAGATGGACAGAAAATATGAGAGAAAGCAGCAGATACATCCTCAGCTTTTAGGCAGGAAAGTAAAAGGTAAGATATCACAGTGGTGACTCTTTTTTTTTCTCCTTAAAAACAATATGAAAAAGTCAACATGAAACCCCCCAACATAAAAAACGAGGCTGAAGTTAGCAGCAACTCCTTTCCAGCTTCTGTTTCGATTTTGGCTTAAAGGGCAATTCCACTCAAATAATTTTGGACTGACAACATTTAACTCGGTTCTGTGTAAAAACTACAACACGTAGACTTTTCATTAAAGAACAGTTTCTGATTTATGAAACCTATAAATGAATAAATGAGGAGAAAATGAGAACAAATGAGGAGGAGAAAACAAATGAGTAGGAGAAAAGGAGAACAAGTGATGAGAAGAAGAACTAATTAGGAAGAAAAAAGAGCAAATAATGAGATAGCAGGTGAGAAGAGAACGTGATGATGAGGAGGGTCGGTGATGAGTCAAAGAGAAGATAAAAGGTGAATACTGTATGAACTGTTCTGCGTGAGTGCAGTGCATGGGGTTTTAGCAACATACAGGACTGTCTCAGAAAATTAGAATTCATGATATTCTAATATTTTGAGATAGGATATTTGAGTTTTCTTAAGCTGTATGCCATAATCAGCAATATTAAAACAATAAGGACTTGCAATATTTCAGTGGATTTGTAATGAATCCAGAATGTATGACATTTTCATGTTTTTTTTTTAATTTCATCCTATCTCAAAATATTTTTGTATTTTGTATATACAATATAATATATATTATATTGTTTTGTCTTTTTTTTTATTCGGGGGAGGGGGGACGACGACACAGCCACAGTATACCTACTAGAATCAACTAGACTACACCACTGATGTGGACCAATCACAAGCTCACGTTTCTCATGTGTGGTAACTATCTGATACCAGATTGTTTTCTAACACATCTACCTGTGAAACTTTTCTCTGGTTTATATTTTCTTCATTAATCAGACAAGTTTTATCACCCACATATAAAATGTCAGATGTGGTATAAATGCTGTGTTATTTTCATGAATGTTAGAAACATGAATCATATCTATTAAATACGGTGGCGTTGAACTGCCAGAGCGATGAAATAAATGTTGGAGCCATATCTCGTTATAACGAGAAAAAAATCTCGTTATAACGAGAAACTTTCTCGTTTAAACGAGAAAGTTTATCTCGTTATAACGAGAAAGGTTTCACGTTAAAACGAGAAAGTTTCTCGTTATAACGAGAAAGGTTTCACGTTAAAACGAGAAAGTTTCTCGTTATAACGAGATTTTTTTCTCGTTATAACGAGATATGGCTCCAACATTTATTTCATCGCTCTGGCAGTTCAACGCCACCGTAATTAAACATATGAAACTGTAAATTATATCTCTGTCTTTTGTTTAAACTCACATCATTTTCATTCTGCATCACATTGTTTCCGTTTCTAACTTAAAAAGAAAATCTGCAGATTTAAGATGTGTTGAGAAACACTGCCCCTAATGGATGAAACCAGCATCCATCTGTCTCTCTGCTGGTTTATTTGTTGCTCCTCTTCTTATCAGCAGGTGGATGACTGTTACTGTCTGCAGCAGAGAAGCTTTTTGTTCTTGCTGGAGGGTTTTTCCATCACTGTGCTTCACTAGCAGCACAGAAATACACACCGCTGTCCACAGACTGTCTCAGCTCTGGAATAAGCAGAGATGACAGACTTCTGCCATCACCAGTCACATTATAGGAGCTTTTGAATGGATTTTCAACAACTGGAGAGTCATAACGAGCGTAACCAAGCAGAACCATATCAGCTTTCCCAGGAGACTGTTTGTACCACTGGATCATATTAAAATTGGTGTTTGAATGGCTGCAGTTTATCTGGACGACTTCTCCAGGATCTTTGATCACAGCGATGGGAGTCTGATGGACGCTGTTTTTAGAGACTTCTGCACATGAAAACAGAGACAAACGTTTTAGAGCCGAGACTGGACTGAAATGTGGAGGATCTGCTGGGTTTTTAATGTTACCTGTTAAACAGAGCTGCAGAACTGCTGAGAGAAGCAGGAGGTGGATCATGATCCCAGCGCAGATGAGAACAAAACCAGGATGATGAGCAAACTGAAGAGAGCTGCCTGCATGTAGAGGAGGAGGAGGGGTCAGCATCACGGGTGTCACATAGCATCCTGCTGTGTGGGTTAACGCAGGAAGAGGAGGTTTCCATGCTGAGATCTCTGCTGGTTTGTTAGATGCAGGTGTGTTTTTCTTCAGTGTGTTTCTGTGTGGGATCATCAGAGGGTTTTTGTTCAGGAAATAAAAGCATGAATCAGCACTCTGATTATGTTTTTAAAATGACAAAATCCTGTCTCAGGTCGGAGTGAAAAAAGGCGCCAAAGTTTCTCAAACACTGAGAAGGATTCAAATTCTGTAATTGTGGTAAAATGATCTTTTTTTGTCTTTAGGATGAATCAATAAAATTTAAGTCTTTTTCTGACTGAGCTGTAAGAACTCTGCCATCCGTGACTTTTTATCTAAAATACAGTTTATTAACTAAAGACACAAAGGGAACTTCAAGAGTTTTAGAGACGCGCCACCGCCGGCGGATAAAAAATAATCTATCTTGTACTACCTAACTGTAAAGTGCCCCCAACAAGAAAAAAAAAACTATATTCTATCTTTTTCTTCTCCTCTCTCTTCTTTTTTCCTCCTTCTCTTTTGGTTTTTTCTTATTATACGACGAGATGAAAAACAACGAACTGAGACTGATAGTTGATGGGGGGGGGTGAGGGAGTGAGAGTAAAAGGGCGGCGCGTCGTGGGGGGAAGATTAGGAGTATATTGGGAGGCCTGGGGGCATGAGGGGAGAGAGGCGAAAAAGGTGTGGGGAAAAGAAAGAAAAGTTTAGAGATTTTTAAAGGTCATCAGGAGACACGACGATGTAAAGCTGGGTATCATCAGCATAGCTGTGAAAATCAAGGCCATGTGTCCTGATGACGTCCCCAAGAGGCAACATGTACAATTTAAAAGAACTGGGCCTAAAATTGATCCTTGGGGAACCTCCACACCTGATTTTATGCACTCTTGAGGACCATGTATCCATACTTACAAAGAAACGATCTGTGAGACAGGAATAAAACCATTTTGAAACGGTACCTGAGAGGCCCACCAGACCTCTGAGTCTGTTTCATAAAATCTGGTGGTCTACTGTATCAAAGGTGGCACTAAGATCCAGTAGCACCTCAACAAACAGTTTCTGAGAGTCCAAATTAGACTTAAGGTCATTAACAATCTTTGAAAGGGCCGAAAAATCTAAATGATATTTCTCGAAAATATTACGATCATTTAAAAAGTTGTGTTTGATAAAAACAACTTTTTTCTTATTACGATTACATTTAAAAATTGTAGGTTGTATACAGGTCTGTAGTTATCAAGGATGTTGGGCTCTAACTGACTCTTCTTCTGAAAGGGTCTCACCTGCTGATAACAAGCCGCAGGTGGTGAGACATTACAGGAGTTGCCTGTAATGGGAAAAGGCCTGTAATGGGTGTTTTCCCATTACAGGCATAATGGGAAAACACCGTCTGAAGAGAACAATTTACTATATTTAAAAGCTCAGAGTCAAAGCAACCATGAAATGACATTAAAAGTGATGTTGGAATGGAGTCTAAAAGGTAGGTTATTGAATTTACTGTAGCTGGAAGAAAACTTAGCTCAAGTCATGGTGCTGCAGCTCCCGAATAGTTTGTTTAGTTTTCATAACAATCAGATATCAGATAAGAATTTCTTTCTGCTGAACAAGAGTGAAGAGTGATTCTGTCTTCATAACCACCAGAGTCTTAAAACAAATAATAAAGCAACAGATTCATGATTGTCGTTATGTTTGGAAAGAAGTAAACTAATGCTAATTTTTTGTATTTTTTTCAAATTCACAACATCATAAAACATTGTGCTGATCTTTCTGGTTTCAACTGATTTCCTTGCTGCATTTAAGCCATTTAAAAAATGTCCAATTCAAATCTAAGCTAATAACTAATTCTAATCTATTTTTAAAGTCTGTCATGATCTTTAATAAAAGTTTGTTTAGGATTTGCAGAGATTTGAATGATGTGACCTGTAATGGAAATTTTATGATCACACTGAGCTTAGTATGAGCACATTGAGTTTATGCACCTAAGCAAGTATATTAATTGCAACGCAGACCTTCACCGAATGGGTTATCGTTTCTGCACCAATATGAAATATGAGTATGATGTTCTCTTTTTCAGGGTTTAGCTAATGATAAAATTGCAGGTGTTCTTGAGAACTGGCCTCAACTGTCTGAAGTTGTGATATGTGTTTGCTTGCTAGTTAGATGTGTGAGGCACATAGCACATACAGCTTCAGATAAGGATGTGTGATTCATGTCAACTGTGACAGCAACAGTTCCCTGATCCAGCTTTTTTTTTCTTCTCTGTTACTGGTTTAAAAGACATGTTCCTTCAGTATTTCTTCAGAAGGTGCTCACAATCTGATTGCGTGTGTCATCTCCAACCTGGTTGTAAAATAAACTTCATTCTCTGCAAGTTATCTCATCTGGGTCTTTATTAGAATTTCCACCACAGACCTGAAATTAAAGCTCTGCATTACAAGTCTAGAGCTCCCCCAACAGACAGTTAACCACAATAACATCTTCAGGTCTGTGGGACCAGGTGGGTTTTTGTGCAGCTCTTTAAAGCACCTGCATCACTGTGTTGACTCACAGCACAGAAATACACTCCGCTGTCTTCAGGCTGCAGATCCGTTACTGTCAGAGATCCAGTCTGAGCATCGTTCTTCTCTGCTGGGAATTTTTCCTCTCTGAAGTCGTTTGCATATTTATTTGGAGTTTTTGCAACAGTAAAAACTATTTCCTTCATTCCTTTCCCAGGCAGTTGTTGGTACCAGTACATCTGGAAGTAAGTAGCATCTTTCTTATGGTTACAGTCCATGGTTGCTCTCTCCCCCTTCTTCCTCCACAGTATGGTGGTCTGGTTAACATCACTTCCATCAGTCAGACCTGTGTGGACAACAGTCAAAGTTACCATCAGTAAATATCTCGCTAGTTTCTAGTTCCACAGATGTTTTCATCTTCTAGTTGCTGAAATCAATCAGCTGATGTTGCAGTTGTTTACCTTTCATCCAGAGTACAAACAGCAACAAGCTGAGGAGACCATGTCTGATAGCAGTCATGTTCTAAACTAGTTAGAAACTCACTTATCTATCAGTAGTTCCACAGAGATGAAGACATGCAGGCAGGTGTGGCGCTGCAGGCTGTCATGTTCTCTGATCATGTGGACCAATCACAAGCTCACGTTTCTCATGTGTGGTAACTATCTGATACCAGATTGTTTTCTAACACATCTACCTGTGAAACTTTTCTCTGGTTTATATTTTCTTCATTAATCAGACAAGTTTTATCATCCACATATAAAATGTCAGATGTGGTATAAATGCTGCATTATGGTCACGATTGTTAGAAACATGAATCATATTTATTAAACATATGAAACTGTAAATTATATTTCTGTCTTTTGTTTTTTAAACTCACATCATTTTCATTCTGCATCACATTGTTTCCTTTTCCAGCTTAAAAAGAAAATCTGCAGATTAATGGATGTGTTGAGAAACACTGCCCCCTAATGGATGAAACCAGCATCCATCTGTCTCTCTGCTGGTTTATTTGTTGCTCCTCTTCTTATCAGCAGGTGGATGACTGTTACTGTCTGCAGCAGAGAAGCTTTTTGTTCTAGCTGGAGGGTTTTTCCATCACTGTGCTTCACTAGCAGCACAGAAATACACACCGCTGTCCACAGACTGTCTCAGCTCTGGAATAAGCAGAGATGACAGACTTCTGCCATCACCAGTCACATTATAGGAGCTTTTGAATGGATCTTCAACAACTGAGAGCCAAAACGAGCGTAACCAAGCAGAACCATATCAGTTTTCCCAGGAGACTGTTTGTACCACTGGATCATGTTAAAATTGGTGTTTGAATGGCTGCAGTTTATCTGGACGACTTCTCCAGGATCTTTGATCACAGCGATGGGAGTCTGATGGACGCTGTTTTTAGAGACTTCTGCACATGAAAACAGAGACAAACGTTTTAGAGCCGAGACTGGACTGAACTGTGGAGGATCTGCTGGGTTTTTAATGTTACCTGTTAAACAGAGCTGCAGAACTGCTGAGAGAAGCAGGAGGTGGATCATGATCCCAGCGCAGATGAGAACAAAACCAGGATGATGAGCAAACTGAAGAGAGCTGCCTGCATGTAGAGGAGGAGGAGGGGTCAGCATCACGGGTGTCACATAGCATCCTGCTGTGTGGGTTAACGCAGGAAGAGGAGGTTTCCATGCTGAGATCTCTGCTGGTTTGTTAGATGCAGGTGTGTTTTTCTTCAGTCTGTTTCTGTGTGGGATCATCAGAGGGTTTTTCTTCAGAAAATAAAAGCATGATTCAGCACTCTGGTGATGTTTTTAAGATAACAAAATCCTGTCTTTGTTACATTTCTGATATGTGGAATAAAACTCAGGTTAGAGTCAAAAAAGACACTAAAGTTTCTCAAACACTGAGAAGGATTCAAATTCTGTAATTGTGGTAAAATGATCTCTTTCTTGTCTTTAGGATGGATGAATAAAATTGAAGTCTTTTTCTGCCTGAGCTGTAAGAACTCTGCCATCCATGACTTTATATCTAAAATACAGTTTATTTACTGGTTAAATGTCATCAGGAGACACGACGATGTAAAGCTGGGTATCATCAGCATAGCTGTGAAAATCAAGGCCATGTGTCCTGATGACGTCCCCAAGAGGCAACATGTACAATTTAAAAGAAATGGGCCTAAAATTGATCCTTGGGGAACCTCCACACCTGATTTTATGCACTCTTGAGGACCATGTATCCATACTTACAAAGAAACGATCTGTGAGACAGGAATAAAACCATTTTGAAACGGTACCTGAGAGGCCCACCAGACTTCTGAGTCTGTTTCATAAAATCTGGTGGTCTACTGTATCAAAGGTGGCACTAAGATCCAGTAGCACCTCAACAGACAGTTTCTGAGAGTCCAAATTAGACTTAAGGTCATTAACAATCTTTGAAAGGGCCGTCTACTGTGTTTTGTCTGAAAAACCAAAATGATATTTCTCGAAAATATTACGATCATTTAAAAAGTTGTGTTTGATAATAACAACTTTCTTATTATGTCGATTACATTTAAAAATTGTAGGTTGTATACAGGTCTGTTGTTATCAAGGATGTTGGGCTCTAACTGACTGTTCTTCAGAAACGGTCTCACCTGCTGATAACAAGCTGCAGGTGGTGAGACATTACAGGAGCTGCCTGTAATGGGAAAACACCGTTTGAAGAGAACAATTTACTATATTTAAAAGCTCAGACTCAAAGCAACCATGAAATGACATTAAAAGCGATGTTGGAATGGAGTCTAAAAGGTTGTTGAGCAAAGTTTTCTCCCATCTACAGTAAATTCAAGTCACGGTGCTGCAGCTCCCTAAAAGTTTGTTTAATTTTTATAACTATCGGATACCAGATTTTTTTCAAGAACATCCACCTATGAAACTTTTCTCTGAATCACATAAAAAACAACAAGAATTTGTTTCTGCTGAACAGGAGTGAAGAGTGATTCTGCCTTCATAACCACCAGAGTCTAAAAACAAATAATAAAGCAACAGATTCATGATTGTCATTATGTTTGGAAAGAAGTAAACTAATGCTAATTTTTTTTGTATTTTTGTTCAAATCCACAACATCATACAACATTGTGCTGATCTTTCTGGTTTCAACTGATTTTCTTGCTGCTTTTAAGTCATTTAGAAATTTTCCAATTCAAATCTAAGCTAATAACTAATTCTAATCAATTTCTAAAGTCTGTCATGTTCTTTGATAAAATTTTATTCAGGATTTGCAGAGATTTGAATGATGTGACCTGAAATTAAAGCTCTGCATGACAGGTCTAGAGCTCCCCCAACAGACAGCGAACCACAATAACATCTTCAGGTCTGTGGGACCAGGTGGGTTTTTGTGCAGCTCTTTAAAGCACCTGCATCACTGTGTTGACTCACAGCACAGAAATACACTCCGCTGTCTTCAGGCTGCAGATCCGTTACTGTCAGAGATCCAGTCTGAGCATCGTTCTTCTCTGCTGGGAATTTCTCCTTCCTGAAGTCGTTTGCATATTTATTTGGAGTTTTTGCAACAGTAAACACTATTTCCTTCATTCCCTTTCCAGGCAGCTGCTGGTACCAGTACATCTGGAAGTAAGTAGCATCCTCGTGGCTACAGTTGATCGTTGCAGACTGACCCTCGTGCACCCACAGCAGAGCAGTCTGGTTGACATCAAGCCCATCAGTTAAACCTGCAGGAGTCAAAGATCACATCATGTTACAGAACCTCCAACAAGTCCTCTGCATGCAGATGGAAAGAACAACATCAGATCATCAGCATGAGTTCAAAGCTAAAGGAGCAGCTTCTCCTTTCAGTCCTCAGCATCATCATGATCATAACGTACCTCCAACACAGAGCAG
This sequence comes from Atherinomorus stipes, assembly GCA_023101725.1. Taxonomy (NCBI): domain Eukaryota; kingdom Metazoa; phylum Chordata; class Actinopteri; order Atheriniformes; family Atherinidae; genus Atherinomorus; species Atherinomorus stipes. The sequence goes on from JALJCO010009080.1 coordinate 22,702, forward strand.
AGCTGCAGAGAGTTTGATCAGAGCAGCTGTGATCATGATTGTGTTGTTAGAAGACTGAACTCAGAGACCACAGCCGCTGTCAGTGTGTGTGACGGCAGCTCTGACATCACAACACACACATGAAGACTTGTATATGGGAGGTTCTCATGACTGTGAGAGCGTGTGGTTGCAGCTGAGGTCCCTGTAGAGGCAGCAGCAGATAAATCCAGACGGATCAGAGCTCACAGGTTTTTGTTCAGCTTTCACATGTGTTTGTATCACTGTGTTTACTCACAGCACAGAAATACACTCCGCTGTCTTCAGGCTGCAGATTCTTTACTGTGAAGTTTCCTCTCTCAACTTCAGTCTTGGTGGCTGAAAATTTCTCTTTGCTGAAATCTCCAAAGTCGTGATTTTGATTCACTTTAGTTGTGAAAACAATCAGTTCCATCGTTTTTCCAGGCAGCTGTCTGTACCAGTACATCTGGAAAAAGTCAGCACCCTTCTTATGGTTACAGTCCATGGTTGCTCTCTCCCCCTTCTTCCTCCACAGTATGGTGGTCTGGTTAACATCACTTCCATCAGTCAGACCTGTGTGGACAACAGTCAAAGTTACCATCAGTAAATATCTTGCTAGTTTCTAGTTCCACAGATGTTTTCATCTTCTAGTTGCTGAAATCAATCAGCTGATGTTGCAGTTGTTTACCTTTCATCCAGAGAACAAACAGCAACAAGCTGAGGAGACCATGTCTGATAGCAGTCATGTTCTAAACTAGTTAGAAACTCACTTATCTATCAGTAGTTCCACAGAGATGAAGACATGCAGGCAGGTGTGGCGCTGCAGGCTGTCATGTTCTCTGATCATGTGGACCAATCACAAGCTCACGTTTCTTATGAGTGGTAACTATCTGATACCAGATTGTTTTCTAACACATCTACCTGTGAAACTTTTCTCTGGTTTATATTTTCTTCATTAATCAGACAAGTTTTATCATCCACATAAAATGTCAGATGTGGTATAAATGCTGCGTTATGGTCACGATTGTTAGAAACATGAATCATATTTATTAAAGATATGAAACTGTAAATTATGTCAGTCTTTTGATCAATTTAAACTCATTTAATTTTGCATCACATTGTTTCCTTTTCCAGCTTACACTTTTTTTCAACTGCTTACACACATTTTGAAAGCTCATTGTCTATTTCTCAAAACTTTACACACAAATCCAGTTAATGCAAAAAGCCCCCCATCTACTGCAATATGAAACACAGAATTCAAAATATTCTAAACACATCTCAAAAGCAAACCTTTGTTTCACCTCACAAACACATTTCCCATTTTATCACATACTTGTGTACATCATTTACACGTTGTTGCTCTAAATCTAAAGCTCCTTTTTTCATTGATTTGCTCCATATATGTGATTGACATAAAAGAGAAAAAAAATAGCATGCAAATAGAAGATGACACACAGCAAAAACTCAAATCTTAGCAAGTCATTTTTTCTCATTTCTAGTCAAAATATATAATCACACTCAAAATAAGACAAAATTACTTAAAGAGAAACTTTCATTTCAGTGAGATATAGGATCTTGTTTTCAGGCAATGCATTTTATTTCAAGAAATCTTATCAAGAAAATTTTGCTTGTTCCACTGATAGAATTTTTTTTTTCGTGATAAAATGTCTTGAAATAAGATGCACTGCCTGAAAACAAGATCTTATATCTCACTGAAATGTTTCTGTTTAAGTAATTTTGTCTTATTTGAGAGTGATGATATATATTGACTAGAAATTAGAAAAATTGACTTGCTAAGATTTGAGTTTTTGCAGTGCAAAAGCAATAAGGGAACCAAAAATATTTTATTGTCCTCGATAAATCTGTTGCTGCTGTGGATGCAGTATTGTATAGTACTGCAATAGAAATTAAAGTGTGGCAGGACAAACGATGGCCTGGGCAGGATTCAATCCCCAGACTCCTGGGTGAGAGTCATGCATGCTAACCAATCAGCCAAAGGGACATCCCTGTGGCCAAGCAGCCAAGGCGCATCATCACTCGGAGGCATAGTGACAGTGTGAGGAAGTATTAACACCTTTATGGGTTTTGACTTTTTGTGACAGATGGCTAATACCTAGTTGCTTTGTTTCTGTTTTTATGATAAAGGATTCGCCTTTACCTTCAAAATGTTTTTTTGAGTTCTGTTCATTATCCAGAGGAGGCCTACCTTCAGTGGAAGTTCTCTTGGAGAGTGTTAGTGGAAGTGTTTCCACTGCTGATTGAATAATTGAATGGATCTGATTGAAGGTACCTGTAGAAAGGTGAATCAAGAGGATTGTAAAAACTTTCCTTTCAATTATGTTTGAATTATTTTTTCTTTAGTTGTGTAAGTGACTAGGACATGTTTTTAACATAATGTTCTGTTGATCCTTTGTTAATTGATTTATTATTTTTTTCCTTACAGAGGGTGTCTATTATAGGCCTGATTGGTCTGAGGGCGGGGCCTCCAGGTGTATATAAAGGAGGTGCTGCCCAGTAGTCTGGTTCTCTCTCATTTGTCTTAGCTGGTCTGCACAGAGTTTTTTGAAAAGTTTGGAGTGCTGAATAAATGTAAAGCATTATTTCTACTACCCCGAGCCTGCCATTGGACTTATTTTCTCTCCGCTGACATGCTGTCTTGCCACAGTTGGTGTCAGGAGTGGGATAAAGACGCCTTATAAGAGTGGTGAAGGAATATAGTCGAAATGAGAGGACGTGGAAGAGGCCGGGGTTCAAAGAAAGACTTCACTGCTGAAATGGAGGACCAGGAATCTGAAGAGACAGCTGAACCGGACCACTTTCTGGAAGAAGCTACGGCCACAGAAGGTGGAGGGCATGACACAGTGGTACGGCCTAAAGTGAGGACAACTGGAGATGAGAGAGAAGGATCTCATGAACCAGATTTCTTTGAGGAGATGAGAGAGTTTATGCGACGATCTAAACGTACAGAAGCCATTCTTTTTGAGCAGATCAAACAGTTGAGAAGCAACATGCCAAAAATGGCGCATGATGTGTTATCCGATGAGGTTTATGGAGGTCCAGTACAAAGTGGTTCCTCTCCAACATTTCCTGATGTTTCAAGATTGGAGGCCAAAACCCCCACACCATTGGTGGTGCCTTCTTCTGGAGTAAGTCCACAGGCAGACAAGCTTGTCTCTTCTCAGCAGCAGTTGCCGGCACTGCAGCAGCAGAGGACCAATCCACAATCCATGTCTGGAGTGTCCCGTGGAGGTGAACCCAGAATACCTGAATTTAAGGAAGGAGAGGACCCTGAGAGTTTCTTTGTACGATTTGAAAGGATAGCCAGAACCTGGGGATGGCAACCAGATGAATGGGCTGCCAGAGTAGTCACTCTACTAACAGGAAAAGCTCTTGAGGCCTATGTTGGAATGGATGAAGACCAGTCTCACTCGTATAATGCTATTAAAACGGCAGTACTAAAGAAGTTTAATGTGACAGAAGAGACCTACAGACAACGGTTTCGGAATACTACTGTACCAGCAGGAGAATCTGTACGGGAAACCTACAACCGGATTAAGGGACTTTACAAGCGCTGGATGCGACCAGAGAACCGCAGCAAAGAACAGATTGGGGAAACCATTGTTTTAGAGCAATATCTTCGTATGCTCCATCCAGATGTCCGAACCTGGGTGAAAGAACATAATCCAAAGACGGGAGATGAAGCTGCAGATCTGGCAGAGCGGTACTTGGCTGCACACCGGGATCCTCCCAGGTCAAAGGTGACTGTTGGAAGGCCAAGGTTTGAGGAGAGCAGACCTTATGGTTCAACTGGAGTGGACAAGCTGGACAATGGGGGTGGTAAGAAACTGGTACATTCCAGGCCACTTTTTGTGTGTTACTACTGCCAGCAGCCTGGTCACAAAGCTTCAATGTGTCCTTTAAGAAAACCCAAGTCAGTTGAACTGTGTGTGGTTCCACATATAGATAATGATGTGAATGATAACCAAATAATGCACAAACATGTTTTGGATGTCACAGTTAATGGTCGTGTGGTGAGGGCTCTGGCTGACACTGGTAGTTCACAAACCTTAGTAAAGTCCTCGGTGCTAGCCAATGTATTAACCAACTTTGACAGAAGTGTAAATATTACTTGTGTTCATGGATGCCAAAAAGATTATCCAACTGCAGATGTGACTATTGAGGTTGAAGGTCAAGTCTTTATGCTAACTGTTGGAGTGCTAAATGAACTAGCCTATGATGTAATCCTGGGTGAAGATTTGCCAATACTGGACAACTTGGTTGGCCAAGATTCTGTAGCACATACCTGTGCTGTGATAACTCGTTCTATGAGTAAGGGTTTAGAACCCCTTCCTGATGCAGATGACAGTTTGTATGAAGGGGGTGGTAAGGTAAAAAAACCTAAACGAAAACGTCGTCAAGACAAAAATAGAAACTATGATAAAGTAAAACTCCCTAATCCTGCCTGTCCTGTGACCCCCTCTCTTGATTCTCAGTGGCAGATTCCAAAGAATTTCAAAGAGAGCCAAGAAAATGACCCTTCTTTGACATCTCTGTGGGAAAAAGCATGCAGGATGAATGTGGATGAGTCATTAAGTAATGTAAAGCAGGAAAGTGTAACTGGGGAGCCCTTTATAATAAGAGACAATCTTCTTTATTTGGCAGATATTGATACTCCGAGGCTTGTTGTTCCAAAAGAGCATCGCCCAGTGGTCTTAAACTTGGGCCATACCGTACCATGGGCTGGCCATCTAGGACAGGCTAAGACCTATAACCGTATTGCCCAGCGTTTTTACTGGCCAGGGTTATATAAAGATGTGGTGGAATACTGTAAAACTTGCCATGACTGTCAAGTAGTAGCCCCTGCTAAAGTCTCAAACCGAGCCCAGTTACATTCTTTGCCAATCATGGATGTACCCTATGAGAGAATAGCCATGGATATCATTGGGCCTTTACCAAAAAGTAGCGGTGGGTATAAATATGCTTTGGTCATTTGTGATTATGCGACAAGATATCCAGATGTGTATCCATTACGTTCCCCTCAGGTCAAATGCATAGTTCGGTGTTTGGTGGAGCTATTTTCAAGAGTTGGTGTTCCAAAAGAGATCTTAACAGATCAAGGTGCAAACTTTATGTCCAACCTAATGAAAACACTCTATTCCCAGCTAGGTGTGAAGGGTATAAGAACCACTCCATATCATCCTGAAACCGATGGTCTTGTTGAACGGTTTAATGGTACTCTGAAACAAATGTTGAGAAAATTTGTTGATGATACTGGTAAAGATTGGGATAAATGGTTACCTTTTCTCTTGTTTGCATACAGAGAAGTACCACAAGCTTCAACTGGTTTTTCTCCTTTCGAGTTGCTTTATGGCAGACAAGTAAGAGGCCCTTTGGACGTGCTGAAAGAGAACTGGATGGCTGGTGAGGTGACTTCAGGGACATCAACCAACATAATCTCTTACATTCTGCAGATGAGAGACAAACTAGAAACATTCCGCGAAGCTGCCAAAGATCACTTGCAGAAAGCCCAACAAAAGCAAAAGGTATGGTACGACAAACATGCCCGTGAAAGAGACCTGAAACCTGGCCAAAAAGTGTTGGTGTTGTTGCCAACTGGACCTAGTAAGTTGCTGGCAAAGTGGCAAGGCCCCTTTTCTGTCTCTAGGAAAGTTGGTCCAGTAACCTATGAAATCACATGTCCAGGACAATATAAACAAAAGCAACTGCTCCATGTTAATCTGTTGAAGGAATATTGTGAAAGACATGTTCCAGAAGCTGAGGAAAAACATGTCATGATGGTCCAAGATGTCCTGCCTGAAGACCCTGGTGCGCTGGAGGCTGAGGAAGCAGAAATGAGCCCATCCAGGGAGCCATGTCAACCAGAGACCCCTCCAGATCACCTGACTCAGTATCAGTGGCATCAGCTGGGTGAGCTTAAAGACACTTTTCCATCATTGTTCTCCGGCAGACCTGGCCGCACTGATGTGATAATGCACAAAATCATTTTGAAAGACACAAAACCTGTGCGTCTGAAGCCTTACAGGATACCAGAAAGAATGATGGAACCACTGAAGAAGGAAGTTCATTCGATGCTGGACCTGAAAGTAATTGAGCCATCTAAAAGTGAGTGGTCAAACCCAATTGTACTTGTACCAAAGAAAAACTCAGCTCAGCCTCGATTCTGCTCTGATATGAGGAAATTGAACAGCATTTCCTGTTTTGATTCTTACCCCATGCCACGCATTGATGAGCTGCTGGAGAAGCTTGGAAAGGCCAGGTACATCACAACCTTAGATTTATGTAAAGGTTACTGGCAAGTTCCACTTGACCCTTCTTGTAAGGAGTACACTGCATTTCAAATTCCAGGAATGGGTCTATTTCACTACACTGTCCTACCTTTTGGTCTTCATGGAGCGCCTGCAACATTCCAAAGATTGATGGACATTGTTCTTGGTGATTGTTCCACATTTGCAGCTGCTTATCTAGATGATGTTGTGATTTACAGCAAGTCGTGGGAAGAACATTTAGACCATCTAAAGGTTGTCCTGGCAAAGATTCAGGAAGCTGGACTGACTCTCAATGTGAACAAGTGTACATGGGCTCAAGAAGAGGTGAAGTATCTTGGGTACCTGGTTGGTCATGGAGTCATCAAGCCACAGGTTGAGAAAGTGAAGGCTATCCAAGCTATTCCACGGCCCACAACCAAGAAACAAGTAAGGTCCTTTTTAGGTTTGGTTGGGTGGTATCGGAGGTTTATTCCTCATTTTTCTACAGTGGCAGCCCCCCTTACTGAACTAACCAAAAAATCACCATCCAAAGTGATTTGGAATGACGAGTGTGAACGTGCTTTCCAGACTCTGAGACTACAGATCTGCCAAGCTCCTGTTTTACAGAGCCCTGACTTCACAAAACAGTTTGTTGTACAAGTGGATGCCTCCAATGTTGGACTTGGAGCTGTGCTGGCTCAGGGAGAGCCTGGTGAAGAAAGACCTGTTCTCTTCCTAAGTAAAAAACTGTTTGACCGTGAGAAGAAGTATTCGACTGTGGAAAAAGAGGGTCTGGCTATAAAGTGGGCTATTGATTCCTTGAAATATTACCTTCTGGGGAGGGAGTTTGTATTACAAACTGATCACAGGCCTTTGAAGTGGATGCACTCCAAGCAGCATCAGAATGCAAGAATACTACGTTGGTGCCTTGCCCTCCAGCCATACCAGTTCACTGTACAGCACTGTCCTGGTAAGAAAAACCTTATTGCTGATTATCTTTCTCGTTTACCTGATATGTGTTAACCAGAGGGGGGAGGTGGTGAGAAATGTGAGGAAGTATTAACACCTTTATGGGTTTTGACTTTTTGTGACAGATGGCTAATACCTAGTTGCTTTGTTTTTGTTTTTATGATAAAGGATTCGCCTTTACCTTCAAAATGTTTTTTTGAGTTCTGTTCATTATCCAGAGGAGGCCTACCTTCAGTGGAAGTTCTCTTGGAGAGTGTTAGTGGAAGTGTTTCCACTGCTGATTGAATAATTGAATGGATCTGATTGAAGGTACCTGTAGAAAGGTGAATCAAGAGGATTGTAAAAACTTTCCTTTCAATTATGTTTGAATTATTTTTTCTTTAGTTGTGTAAGTGACTAGGACATGTTTTTAACATAATGTTCTGTTGATCCTTTGTTAATTGATTTATTATTTTTTTCCTTACAGAGGGTGTCTATTATAGGCCTGATTGGTCTGAGGGCGGGGCCTCCAGGTGTATATAAAGGAGGTGCTGCCCAGTAGTCTGGTTCTCTCTCATTTGTCTTAGCTGGTCTGCACAGAGTTTTTTGAAAAGTTTGGAGTGCTGAATAAATGTAAAGCATTATTTCTACTACCCCGAGCCTGCCATTGGACTTATTTTCTCTCCGCTGACATGCTGTCTTGCCACAGACAGGACCGTCAACTGCCACAAAAGCAAAGTACACTCATCACACATGGAACAGGCTAAAGCTCTAAAGTAAAGCTCTCTCAATATTGTTGTTATTCATTGTTCAAGACAGAAAGTTTGACCTTTGACTTATTTATAGACCTATGTAGAAATGATTGGTTGGTGTTCAGTAAAGCAGTCAGTGTTTCCACCTGTGAGGACAGAGTCTAAGACACTGATTAATAAGTGTGGCATGTTAAATGGTTGTGTTTTACAGTTTTTCTCAATTGCTAAAACACTAAATCCCATTCTCATAACCAATTTTCCAGAAGCCTAAACTGAGGTATCAAATCAGTCCCCTTGTGATGAAAACCTAAAGCATGTTTCACATCACTAGACACTGCTTGCAAACACATTTGCATTGTGATGCACTTGCTGTGCAAAATGGTGAACACATGCTGCACACTTTGATCACAACTAAGACACAGTTGTCAACAGGTAAACACAGTGACTCAAAATTGATTTCACCTTTGGCTGATGATGAGGGAACCAATATAAACCAGTTGAGGAAGCTATTGGAGGTCGAGATTTTGCAAAGGATAGAGGAAATCAGAGAGGAAGAGTACGCATAAGAGATAGTCGCAGGGGTGGTCGTGGATGGGGACGTGGAAGGAGGCAAAATCAGGTCCGATGCAGAGCCTTCATTTCAGATGAAATTCGTGCATGCGGATGAAACTATGATTGACCACGTTACTATCCATGGGTTGACAATAAGAGAAGCCGGACTAAGAGTGCAACCCAACATCAGTTAGTTCTCTGTTTCAACGAACATACGGGCATTCAGAGAAGAGAACATGTAATTGTTATCCCCCCATTACATGACTGTATACTATAAAAATGTATGGATTGTAAAGAAGACTGCTGTGAAGTATTGCTTTAAGCCAGGGAAAACCTCCTGGAAGCGATGAAATTAGCTTGTGATTAAATAGGTGTGGAGGCATGCCAAGCCTGGATCCAGCATCGCTGTTCGGCCGGTGAGAATGCGGCCTGTGACGTGGATGAGGCTCTGTGGCCTGACCCAGTCAGGAGACACGATGCTGTGGCCGAATGACAATTGCACATACTGTTTGCTCATGTTGAACTTTCTATATTGGATTTTTACTTTTACTTTATGTTACGAGTTCTCTGTGTTGTGACATGATGCATTTGGCTTGATGTGAATAAAAAAGCAAAACATTTTGACAGCATGATGTTCTGAGAACTCTGTTTTCCTTTTTTCCTTCTAGTGTTTCCTGATTGCTCTGTAGTGTTCTACATTTTGCTGTGCTTGGGGCATGATTTGACAATAGTGTCGCTTTTTGAGGCCAGGTGATGCTGTTTTGAGTCAGTAACTTCCTTTTGCAGCAAGAAGCAGAAGTTTTGGGAAAGTAGTTTGAGTTATGGGATTCGTGTTTAAAGTAGTGAAAAACTGAGGGGACATTTCAAAAATAGTGTTTTAGCAGTTAAGAAAAACTGTAAATGGGAAATCAAGTTGCTTCCTTGTAGATTTTAATGTGTTAGATAGTTATTTGCAAAAAATAATGAATAGCTACATTGAAAACTGTGTCAAGGCTGAGAATGTGTTTATAGTTTTGCTGATTTGAGGGGAAGTTGTGAGGTTGGAGCGACTAGGTTTGTAAATAGTGTGATATGTAAAGGTTTTGTGTGTAAGCAATTGAAAAAAAAACCTGTTAAAAGAAAATCTGCAGATTTAAGGATGTGTTGACAAACACTGCCCCCTAATGGATGAAACCAGCATCCATCTGTCTCTCTGCTGGTTTATTTGTTGCTCCTCTTCTTATCAGCAGGTGGATGACTGTTACTGTCTGCAGCAGAGAAGCTTTTTGTTCTAGCTGGAGGGTTTTTCCATCACTGTGCTTCACTAGCAGCACAGAAATACACACCGCTGTCCACAGACTGTCTCAGCTCTGGAATAAGCAGAGATGACAGACTGCTGCCATCACCAGTCACATTATAGGAGCTTTTGAATGGATCTTCAACAACTGGAGAGTCATAACGAACGTAGCCAAGCAGAACCATATCAGTTTTCCCAGGAGACTGTTTGTACCACTGGATCATATAAAAATTGGTGTTTGAATGGCTGCAGTTTATCTGGACGGCTTCTCCAGGATCTTTGATCACAGCGATGGGAGTCTGATGGACGCTGTTTTTAGAGACTTCTGCACATGAAAACAGAGACAAACATTTTAGAGCTGAGACTGGACTGAACTGTGGAGGATCTGCTGGGTTTTTAATGTTACCTGTTAAACAGAGCTGCAGAACTGCTGAGAGAAGCAGGAGGTGGATCATGATCCCAGCGCAGATGAGAACAAAACCAGGATGATGAGCAAACTGAAGAGAGCTGCCTGCATGTAGAGGAGGAGGAGGGGTCAGCATCACGGGTGTCACATAGCATCCTGCTGTGTGGGTTAACACAGGAAGAGGAGGTTTTCATGCTGATATCTCTGCTGGTTTGTTAGATGCAGGTGTTTTTTTCTTCAGTCTGTTTCTGTGTGGGATCATCAGAGGGGTTTTCTTCAGAAAATAAAAGCATGATTCAGCACTCTGATTATGTTTTTAAAATACCAAAATCCTGTCTCAGGCCGGAGTGAAAAAAGGCACCAAAGTTTCTCAAACACTGAGAAGGATTCAAATTCTGTAATTGTGGTAAAATGATCTCAATCTTGTATTCAGGACGGATGAATAAAATTGAAGTCTTTTTCTGACTGAGCTGTAAGAAGTCTTCCACCCTTGACTTCATATCTAAAGTATAGTTTATTAACTTGTTTAACGTCATCAGGAGACGCGATGATGTAAAGCTGGGTATCATCAGCATAGGTGTGAAAATCAAGGCCATGTGTCCTGGTGACGTCCCCAAGAGGCAACGTGTACAATTTAAAAGAAATGGGCCTAAAATTGATCCTTGGGGAACCTCCACATCTGATTTTATGCACTCTTGAGGACCATGTATCCATACAAAGAAACAATCTGTGAGACAGGAATAAAACCATTTTAAAATGGTACCTGAGAGGCCCACCAGACCTCTGAGTCTGTTTAAACAAATCTGGTGGTCTACTGTATCAAAGGTGGCACTAAGATCCAGTAGCACCAGAGCAGACAGTTTCTGAGAGTCCAAATTAGACTTGAGGTCATTAACAATCTTCGAAAGGGCCGTCTACTGTGTTTTGTCCGAAAAACCAAAATGATATTTCTAGAAATTATTACATCATTTAAAAAAGTTGTGTTTGATAAAACAACTTTTTTGTTTGTTTGTTTTAAAAAGACGATTATACTTAAAAATTGTAGGTTGGATACAGGTCTGTAGTTATCAAGGATGTTGGGCTCTAAATTAAGCTGAGGTCCAAACACATCCTAACATTTTCCTAACACATCTTAACCAGGTGGGCTCATGGACGGTCTGTGGTGTGTTTGGTTTGCAGCAGGGGGGAACTGAACCTCCTGAAGAACACTTTCAGTTCGTTAGCTCTGTCCAGACCTCCATCAGTCTGATCCCCCTTTAACTTAAAGCCGGTGATCCTTTTCATTCCTGACCACACATTCCTCACGTTGTTCTGCTGGAGCTGGCTCTCCAACTTCTTCCTGTAGTCCTCCTTGCACTTCTTAGTCTGTTTTCAGTTGTTTTTGTGTGGTCTTCAGTAAATCCCTGTCTCCATCCCTGAAAGCTTTCTTTCTGATGTTCAGCAGCTTTGTCAGGTCACTGGTGACCCAGGGTTTGTTGTCAGTGAAGCACCTCACTGTTGTTGTTGGAACGATGCTGTCCACACAGAAGTTTTTTGTAATCTGTCACACACTCAGTCATGGTGTTGATGTTGTCTCCATGTTCACAGAGGACATTCCAGTCTGTGGCCTCAAAGCACCCTCTCAGAGCATCGTCAGCCTCAGTAGACCAGGTTTTAATCTGGCTGCTGCTGAACAATGGGCCTAGGTGGAGGTGATAAGAACCTGAAAGGAGGCAGGGCAGAGGAGCTGTATGCATTCGTGATATTTGCATAAAATAAGTCCAACATCTCCCCTCCCTGGGCTGCCACCTTATCGTGGTGGAGGGGTTTGCATGTTCAGAAGATCCTAGGGGCTATGTTGTCTGGGGCTAGATTATGCCCCTGGTAGGGTCACCCAAGGCAAACAGGTTAATAGGGGAGGGACCAGACAAAGCGCAGCCCAAACCCCCTCATGGAGAAAGACATTATCAAAGCCATGTGTCCCTCGCCCGGACAAGGGTCCCAGGGGCCCCTCTCTGGAGCCAGGCCTGAACGTGGGGCATAGAGGTGAGCGCCTGGTGGCTGGGCTTCTGCTTGTGAGGCCCCGTTGGGCTCAGCCTGAAAGGATTACATGGACCCCCCTTCTCGCTCTCGTGGACCCACCACCCGCAAAAGGGGCCACAGGAATTGGGTGCAGTGTGAGTTGGGCGGTGGCCGAGGGCGGGGGAGACCCTGGTGGACTGAAACCCGGCTGCAGAAGCTAGCTCTGGGGACGTGGAATGTCTAGACTAGATATAGTTGGACTCACCTCAACGCTCAGCTCAGGCTCTGGAAACACCATCCTCGAGAGGGTTTGGACCTTGTCCCCTTCTAGAGTTGCTACTGGTGAGAGGCGCCGAGCAGGTGTGGGCATACTCATTGCCCCCCGGCTCGGCGCCTGTATGTTGGGGTTTACCCCGGTGGATGAAAGGGTAGCCTCCCTCCGCCTCCGGGTGGGGGGGATGGGTCCTGACTGTTGTTTGTGCCGATACACCGAAGACCCTTTCTGGAGTCCTTGGACGGTGTGTTGGAAAGCGCTCCTTCCGGGGACTCCATCGTTCTGCTGGGGGACTTCAATGCTCATGTGGGCAATGACAGTGAGACCTGGAGGGGTGTGATTGGGAGGAACGGTCATCGTGCTATGTTCGCTGCACAGAAGTAAATTGCATGGTGATCCAGTCTGACAGCTTGGATGTGCAGAGATCCGTTTTTTTCTTCCATCTCAACCCAAATCTCCACTGATGTTGAAAAGATCTTTACAGTATATTGAGTTTCCATGGCGACAGCTTTATAGTATAAATATCCGAGTTTCACAGCTGATTCTCTGGGGGACCACTTTTATCATGGCTACAGAAAATCAGCACTTCAGAATCTGAGAAGAGATCTGGAGACCTCCAGATAAAAACATGTCAAAGAACTAAAATCATTTAATCATTATTATTGTTTTCAGGTGATTACCAGCCAGGCAGGAGAGGAAGAGTAAAGGAACCATGCTGACTGTCAACTCCTTCAATGACAAGTCAAACTGTCAGAGTTTTAGAGACATCACATGACTGAAGCGGTGAGGTTTAACCCATGCTCTGCTGATCAGACTTAAACAGGAAGTGATGTCAGCAGCGTTATGGGCGCCAGACCAGATCAGGAGCTTGGAGGCGTTTGTTCTTGTTCAAAACCACTGAAGAAGATAACAGAGTTGAGAAGAGAGAGTTTTTGTATGAGGAGTGTGTGTTTGCTGGTGATGTGCATAGCTGGCTGCGCAGTAGTACACTGCAGTGTGTTCAGCTGTCAGCTCCACCACAAACAGAGAGCCGTTCTTCTTCTTCTCTCCACTCAGATCTCCACTGATGCTGAAATGCTTCTCAGAAGACTTCTCATAGTCTGGGTTGTTGTAGTTCAAATGTCCGATACGCTGCAGAGCTCGGCTTCCAGGAGATTTTCTGTACCAGTGCATCTGGGTGTAGTCTGTTCTCTCATGAGTGCAGATCAGCTGGATTTTGTCTCCAGGGTTTCTGAAAGCTTCTGGAGGTGATTGATTGACTTTAACACCCAGACAAACACCTAGAAAGAGAGAAGATGAAACACTGTAACTGTGCTGAAACTACAGAAGAAGAAAGATTCCTGAATAATGAAAATAATTTCACCTATCAGCCAAAATAAAAAGGGAAACATCAGCATGATGAGCTTCTGTCTCGGTGAACACACACCTGAATGGCTCTGACTCGTAACTGCACACGTCTTCTAACGTCTCCCCTCTGAAAGCTTCTAGCTGGATTATTTCTGAAACTCTAGCACCACCTACTGGAAACACATGGAAGTGAAGCTCATACGTGCATGAAAGAGATAAACTGGAAACCAGTTTTTGTTCAGCTGCTCAGACTTTTCTCATCACTGTGTTTGCTGACGGCACAGAAATACACACCGCTGTCATCAGGCTGCAGGTCTCTCACAGTCAGAGCCCCGTTCTCGATGCTGCCTTTGCTGGCTGAATATTTGCTCTGAGGGCTCCCACCGTAGTCTGGAGTCCCACCAAAAACTGTATACACAACCAGGGTCATGGTCTCCCCTGGACGCTGCCTGTACCAGTACATCTGGTTGTGACCTTTATCTTTGGTGTGGCTGCAGTTCATCTCTGCAGACTGGGACTCAGAACTCCAGCTGGTTTCAGGGTACTGGATCACATCCTGGCAGAGTACTGAGAAGAAAACAAAAAATGGATTTTAATTTCTTTTAGATATTGATGGAAAACCCTCCAACATGACAGAAAGAATTTAGCATGTAGCCACAAGGTTTTAGTCTTAGATAATAATTATGAAGCCTTCACGTCTCCTACAAGCTCACAGTTAAACTCCTGTACCTTGAAGCCACAAAGACATGATAAGAAGTATGTGAGCCATCGTGGAGTGATAATATTTAACTCTGAGAAGCAGAATAATGTTTGAACTCACTGCTGTTTATGAGGAGGTGGAGCATTAAGCCCATTGCTCTGCAGTAAGAACCTCCCATTCCCCTCCCTGATTGCAATCACAAGGAAAACCAGCATTGGTTTGTGTGCAGGTGCAGGTTGGAAGCTACTGTATGATTGAGCAACGTGTGTGTGATTGGGAGTTTTCGTATTGAGGAGCTGCGACATGTTACACTGTGTAAACTAGCAGCATAGAAGTAAACTGCACTGCTGCTCAGACTGAGTCCAACTATAAAATACAGAGTTGCAGAAAAAAAATTGTCTCTTATTAATAATACCAACTGCTGAATTTTTCCAGCATCTGGTATTTGTTGGGGGGTTTTAACGCCTGCTCAACTCGGCCTCTGTTATACAAATGCATCCAGGAACAAACAGCTGTTCTTCCAGACAGAGTCCAGCCATAATCGGTGTGTAACACGTATTCAGCACGAGTCATAATAATCCTGGCACTCTTTCAGATCAGATGTACACAATGATTTACAATAACAGTTTTTTTTAATTGCTTACACACATTTTCAAAGCTCTTTGTCTTTTTTAATAAAAAAAAAACTTTACACACAAATCCGATTATTGCTCACACAAAATGCAAAAAATCTCACATACTTGTGTATATTATTTACACACTGTTGCTCTAAATCTAAAGCTCTTTTGTTTTTATTGATTTGCTCCATATATATGATGCCATATAAGAGCGAAAATAGCATGCAAATAGAAGTTGACACAAGCAATAAGGGAACCAAAAATATTTTACTGTATATCCTGAATAAATCTGTTGCTGCTGTGGATGCAGCATTGTGTAGCACTGCAATAGAAATCAAAGCAAAGTACACTCATCACACATGGCTAAAGCAAAGCTGTCTGGGCATTGTTGTTTCATTGTTCAGGACAGATAGTTTGACCTTTGACTTATTTATAGGCCTACATGTTTGTCAACACTGCAAAAACTCAAATCTTAGCGAGTATATTTTCTAATTTCTAGTCAAAATATTTAATCACACTCAAAATAGGAGAAAGAGAAACATTTCAGTGAGATATCTGAACTTGTTTTACTGTAAGGCAATGCATCTTACAGTATTTCAAGAAATCTTATCAAGAAAATTTTGCGCACTGTTTGACATTAGCAGAATTTTTTGCTTACGTATTACAAGCAAAAAAAAAAAAATTAACCTATTTTACTGTTTCTATATCTCACTTAAATGTTTCTCTTTAGGTAATTTTTTCTCATTTTGAGTGTGATGAGATATTTTCACTAGAAATTAGAAAAATATACTTGGTTAGATTTGAGTTTTTGTTGGGAAGGAGGGATTTGTTGGTGTTCAGTAAAGCAGTCATTGTTTCCACCTGTGAGGACAGAGTTGAATAATTCAACAGGCTCTGTTGAATAAGTGTGGCATTTATATGGTTGTGTTTAAAATGGGAAATCAAGTTACTTCCTGATAGATTTTTGTGTGTTAGGTAGAACATTGTGTCTAGTTATTTGCAAAAGTTGAATAGCTCCAATGAAAACTGTGTCAAGGCTGAGAATGTGTTTATGGTTTTACTTATTTGAGGTGAAGTTGTGAGGTTTGAGTGATTGGTTTAGAAATAGTGTGATATATAAAGGTTTTGTGTGTTATATTTGAAAAAAAAAACTGTAAAAATATGTTCAATTGTATATATTTTGATATATGAGTCGCACAAGGCACCAAACTATGAAAAAAAGTGTGACTTATAGTCCGGAAAATACGGTATTTATCCTGTTTTCATGCTGTTTCTCTGCAGGTCTGGAGCTCTATGATGTTGATGTCATGTGAAAACAACAGTTTTGTGTGAGTCCAGCTGTCAGAATCACTTATATTACTGTGTTTTATATACTCGTCTGTCTTCAGACATCTGGGAAATCCTCTGCGAATCCTGTTTCATCATCCTATGAGAAGGACTCCATATCGGTACCCGTTTAAATCAAACCATTAGGAACAAAGTGAGATCCTCATCATGCCTGCATCATGCCAGCGATCACACGCGTCTGCATCATCTTCTGCCTGCAGCTTCTTCACGGTGAACGTTCCTCTCTCAGCTTCAGTCTTGATGGCTGAAAATTTATCTTTACTGAAATTTCCAAAGTCATGTTAGTTTTGTGTTAGTCATGAAGACGATCAGCTTTGACACCGTTGCAACAAGTTAGACCTGTTTGTGTTCCAGTTCAACAACGATTAGTTTCTGTAGAAACTTTTGACCCAAAACTCACCCTACAGTAAAAAATCAGCGAGTCATCGCAGAAAGCAGAAATCTGAAGAAGCTGAGAGGCTGATGTTTGGTGAGGTTTATTTTCTGGAGGACACATTTACAAGCTGTAGCATATTTAGACAGAAATACAGATGGGAGTGTCTTCATCTGTGACGTTCTCTGATCCTGCAAGCTGCTCTATGATCACATGATGAATGAAAGTGGAACCACGAGTATTTGTGGTATTTGACACCCCTCTTATGGTAGACAAGTGAGAGGAGAAGAGGTTTTTGTTCTGGATCTGGCTGCATGTGGATCACTGTGTTGACTGACGGCACAGAAATACAGGCCTCCGTCTCCTGACAGCAGATTCTTCACCGTGAAACTCCCACTGAAAGCATCAGGTTTGGTGACTGAGAACTTCTCATCTCTGAACTCTGCTTCAAAGTCAGGTTCGTTATTTTCAACAGTGTACACCATCTGTTTCATGGTTTCTCCAGGCTGCTGCCTGTACGAGTACATCAGGAAATAGGTGAAATCCTTGCTATGTTTGCAGTCTATCGTTGCGTTTTCACCCTGAAATCTCCACATCACGGAGGGCTGGGTGACATCACTCCCCTCCATCAGACCTGCATATAAGAGAAAGCTTACTGCAGACTTCTGAACATTTACTGAACAATATTGGTTATTTGTTGTTTTTCCTTCCAATAATTAATTATTAACTGAGCTCATTCAACACAAAACATGAAATAATTTGATTATTTGCTATAAGAAACATACCTGAGATCCACAGCAGGAAAAATGGCAGAACAAGAAGCTGTTTTTTCATGATTATATTCATCTTCTGTGTGACAGAAAGTGTCAGAGTGTCAGACAGTTGTAGGTGGGAGTTTCCTGCATTAAAACATCACAGGGAGCTTCATGTGGTTCTGATCGTCACCATACAGGTCATGCCCTCTAGGTGCTTTCTTTCATTATGTTAAAGCTACAAATACAAATTGTTTTTGCATCTGCAGAAAATATTTACAGAAAAAATAAAAATGTAAAAACATAAGTTTTTGAAGGCAGGATAGTTTGAAAGTTTGACTTTTACAGTTTTTTTTTATTGCTAAAACACAAAAAGCAAATATTAGGCACAATTTTCATTATTTCTGTTCCCAGTCGCTTGACTCAATGTTACTACTTATCTTATTAGAACTCTGACTTTCCTTCTTTACACTCTGATGTCAATTTCACATCACCCTGACATCAAAACACAACACAATTTTTCAGGTTTGCACACACTCCTCACATGAAATCTCAAAGCATCAATCCACAACACACATATATTCAAATTATTAAAGTTTTGGGTCTGGCGAGCAGTTTGCAATCAAAGACTGCAGCATAAAAGAAGGTTTGATCCTCTGTGAGCAGGAGAACAGAGACAGAGAGAGGAATTGTTCTCAGCTGGGGGTGGAAGGTGTGTGAAAGGAACCCACAGAGGTCCCCCTGCTTCAAGCCATGAAGGAGGCTTGTGGAACTGTGGGCTTTGAGGCCTGTCAGGGCTTCATGCGGCACTCTAGTGGTCTTTCAGCGCTGTTTGGACCAGGAGGACATCGCCTGCGATGTTGACGAGGCCCTCTGGCCAGACGGAAACCGGGGGCATAATGCCCCATGATGCTTATGCTTGAATGGGGGGTGGGGGTGGACATTTACAGCTTTTTTCAACTGTTTACACGCATTTTCAAAGCTCTTTGTCTTTTTTTAAAACCTTTGCACACAAATCCAGTTATTGCTCACACAAAATGCAAAAAAGCCCCCTATCTACTGCAAAATGTAACAGAATTCAAAATATTGTAAACACATCTCAAAAGTAAGCATTTGTCTCACCTCACAAACACATTTCCCATTTTATCATACTTGTGTACATCATTGACACACTGTTGCTCTAAATCTGAAGCTCTTTTGTTTTTATTGATTTGCTCCATATGATGCCGTATAAGAGCAAAAATAGCACGCAATTAGAAGTTGACACACTGCAAAACTCAAATTTTACCAATTTCTGGTCAAAATATCTCATTACACTCATAATAAGACAAAATTAGCCTACTTAAAGAGAAAAATTTAAGGGAGATAAAGGATCTTGTTTTCAGGCAATGCATCTTATTTCTTTCTTTTTCTTTTTTTTTTTTTGGCCCACCACCAACCCCCCTCTTCGGAGGACAACTTTATTCTTACTTAATATTATTTCCATGCATCTTATTGTAAGAAATCTTATCGAGAAAATTTTGATTGATCGATTGGCAGATTTTTTTTTCTTATTACAAGCAAAAAAATCTTGGACACTCTTACTGTAAAATAAGTAAAAGTAGATTATTTTGATAAATTAATAAGTAAGCGAATAAATTTATAAATAGTGTGTGTGTAAGCAACTGCAAAAATACTGTAAAAATAAAATGTTTTGTCTGAAAATTTGTGTGATGTTTTATGTTTGTCTGTGAGAGAAGTGGGCATTGTCATTAATTCAGTGTGCTCCATTTCTATAATTGTGTTTTAAGTTTTGCTCTTCAGTTTTTTTTTTTTTTTTTTTTTTTTTTTTGTTATACTTGTATGATCCCCGAGGGGAAATTAGGCTCTGCATTTCACCCATCTCTGTACTGAGTATCAGAGAGCAGAGGGCTGCTACTTAAAGCGCCCGGGGAGCATTTGGAGGGTTAAGGACCTTGCTCAGGGATCCACAGTGTTTAACCTAGGAGTCGTGTCGGGGACTCGAACCCGGGTCCTGTACATGACTGGTGGTATTCAGCCAAAAGCAGTTGTGTTTATTCAGTGAATAATATGTGTGTGTGTGAAAATATGGCTGTGTTTACCAAATGAAAACACGAGTTCCATTTTGTGAACATGTTAAGAGATTGATGGCAGAGTTTTTTTGCAAAAGGACGCCAGGGTTTAGCCATTTGTGTGTGACGTTTGGAGTTTAGTGTGTGCCGTTTTGAAAAAAACGTACAGTTTGTAAAAACGTCTTTTGGCAATTGAAAAAAAACTGTACCAGTCTAATAAATGATGTTCTGCTGTGCCAAGAATAAAATGTAAAGTCTGGGACTAAACAACATTGTCAGAGGCAGGTGTTTAGATCTTTACCTGTTTGCAGAGCTTCTGTATTGACTTCAGGGGAATCTGCTGCACAGAAATACACAGCACTGTTGCATACTGACACAGCAGAAATATTTAGGTTTAAATGTTTACTTCCATCTCTATCAAAGCTAATCTCATCTTTCACATCCTGCTCTGGATAAGAGGACTGCAGATTCAGATATCCAAGGTACCTCAGAGCTCCCTGCTGGTCTTGCTTGTAACAAAAGATGCGCTGAAAATCAGATATACAATGAGAACAGTGGACCTCACTGAGAACAGATTCACCAGGTTTCTTGATGACGAAAGGAGGTGTTTGGAGGACATTATGTGGAGAATAACAAAGAAAAAAACAAGATTTTTTTTTCTCACCTGTTTTTTATCATGGAATTAGCATGTGGTGTGTTTCTTTTCTTGTCACCATGATTAAGTGGCAGGTGAAGAAGATGCAATATGAAAACCAGGACGATCATGTTTAACATATTTATAGTTCTCTTTTCTGTCCTCTGAGAAGCATTCATCTCATTTACAGTAAAATCAGCCTGAGAAGGTGAGAGGTGTGACATCAATTATATATATATATATATATATATATATATACATATACGATTATATATATAAGATACAATTATATATATACAATATATATATATATATATATATATATATATATATATATATATATATATATATATATATATATATATATCATTCATGATATATGTGGTGTAATTGCACTTACAATTGTTGTTAAGGTGTGAACCATAATCTAAAAAAATATTGCTTTATAAAAACTAATGAAATAACAGCTAAATTGAAGGAATGACAAATATAAACTAAGGTGGATGCTTATTGTTATCAGTGATTGATAGAAATAGATGGGAATGCATTAGTTATATAAGTGTATGGATAAGTAAACTTTCAGTTTCAGTGTAGGAGGAAGTTATTCGGAGACCAAGGCCGCCATCTAGTGGACAAAGTAAAGCAGTGCAACCACCGTCCACATAAACATGAACAGCTTTAAATGGATTATGTTGCATTTCTGTGTTTTTTTTTTTACTGCACAGATACACACTGATAGTAATTGTCTTTGTAGTGTTTCTTAAACCATCACACATTAGAGGTCCAGTCACATTTGGACAAACAGCCTGGTGAGTGGTCAGTTTTGACTCTAACCTGGGATTAAACTGTCCTTCTTGTTGAGCTTCAAATACAGTAAGAAATAGATTATTTCACTTTTCTTTCTTTTTTCTTTGTTTTTGGTGATTTACTGAACAAAAAAAAATATTATTCTATATTTGTTTGTATAAACAAATATTACCAGATAATCATGGTCATAAAAATCAATTACAGTAGCTATTAATTGATGGTTTATTTATCTTATTTATCTTTGTACAAAATAACTGTAGATTACTTAACAGCAACGTGGAACCCATCTTGTTACGGCTTATGAAGCATTATGAGCTTACTTATTTACAGTAATCTGCTGTCAATTAACATCACTCAGATCCACAAAGTAGGTAAATTACTGTGATTTACTGGTACGGGAAAAGGGAGCTGTTTTATGAGCTTTCAACAGATGGCACCATTACGCTTTCCTCATTTCTGTTGAAACTGCAGCCAAGAAGAGATTTCTTTAAAGTTTAATTAATAACTAGAAAACCTCCTTTGAGAGTGTATTAATCAGAGGGCTACAAACAAAGTTTCTGTTTTACTCTAAAACTTTAACTTGCAAACTGAAAGCAGAGCAGGTCCAGTCGTAGTAGACTGCTGCTGCTTTGAACCAAGCTGTAATAATACAGTAATACTAAAACATCGTTGCCTTATCAGGTGTTTAGAAGAGATTGGGGGTAAAAATGAGAACTTTTTGAGAAGGGATTAATCATAAACTCCACTTTGAAGGTTTCCTACTTAACATCCAGCTGATTTTACCAGTTCTCCATCTATTGTTTTCTGCTGCTTATTCAAGGTCTGGTCTCAGAGGCAAGAGGTTCAGGAGTGAGACCCAGATGCCCCGTTCCCTAGCAACACTCCAGCTTCTCTTGGCTGATTTGAAGGCATTCCCTTCCCAGAAAGAATGCACATTTCCTCCAGCGGTTCTTGGAACTGCTCCAGGGTCTCCTCCCAGTAATTCAGGCTATTCAGCTTCAGCCTTCAGGGGCCACTGTCCTGCAGGGTTTAGTTGCTTCCCTGCTCCAACACACCTGACTGAAATAAAATGGATGTTAACAGCTTGTTGTTAAAGATGCCCCACAGCCCCTATCGACAGTTAAATTGGCATCCATCTTGCTTCCATCTTATTCTCCAATCAGAGCACACTATCAGCCGAACAGCTCCCCCCCTCCCCTCTCCATCCACCCTCCGCTCTGCTCCCCCCTCCTACCCTCCTCCCCTTGGTGATACAACTGCATGAGACGAGCTAGTCTGAGTGCTTAACAGGGGTGAATTCAGGT
The DNA here is from genome assembly GCA_023101725.1 of Atherinomorus stipes. Classification (NCBI taxonomy): domain Eukaryota; kingdom Metazoa; phylum Chordata; class Actinopteri; order Atheriniformes; family Atherinidae; genus Atherinomorus; species Atherinomorus stipes. Next base: position 45,127 of record JALJCO010009080.1, read on the forward strand.
CAGGGTTTTTGAACAAATGGATTAAAACCTAAACTTGTGCAGCAACACTGAAGGAGGCCACCACAATGTTGTCATTACCTGTCAGTTTATTTAATTTCTAAACGCTGTCTTGTTTGATAAACATGTTCACTGACTGAAGTGCCCATTATGCTAACAGATAGCAAACTCTGACTGCTATCTACTGGCTGGTTGACCTAATTTTTCTAAATAAGATTGTGGCCAATTTTTGATTGGCTAGCCTTATAATTTTGGCCTTATAACCTTATAATTTAATCAACTTGGTCTCTGGGCAGATTGTATCATTACTGTACCCAACCCCCTAAAAAAGTGACATTATTCATTATTATTTATTTGAGAAATGACATATGCAGCAATATCAACTCCATGAGATAGTTTATACTGCTATGTCATCAGTCCTTTAAGTTCTGCACAGTGACCCATTCATTTGAGCCAGGTGTGTTAACGCGGGGAAACGTATAATGAGCTAGCCTTGCAGTATGAGGTGTCCAGAATACCTCCAAGAGGAGGCATGTGTTGTCAAGGACCAAAGCCCTGGTCGGGTCTCCCAGTGCAAAGTGGTCTCAGGGGAGGAATAAGACTGGGTGCTAATCAAAAATCTCAGTGAAAGGAAACTGGGACATCTTCCTGGAACCAGTCCTGGTTGTTGAGTCATGGCACCTGGGACTCAGCCGGGCCCAGACGTAAAAAGACCCAGGTTGCCACCTCCTCCCCAGAGTTGGGTGCAGCGTTGGCTGGGCAGCATGCGAAGGCGGGGGTCTGACCATTCCAATTTTCAGTGTCACAGACTTGGTTGTTGGGATTTTTACCAGCTTTTAATAGGAAAATGGTTCGTTAGACCAAGATTCTGTTGTACAATCTTTCCTCTGTCTTTCTTTGTGTGATGAGGGAATAATGAAGATGGAGACAAAGATAGTGAGCAAAGAACAGTTCTTACTTTTTTCTTCAAGCCAAATGTGTATCAACCTCCTCCTGTTCTATTGTCAGAGATACTGCAGAGCTAAGAGAAAGAAGGTATGAGCTGAATCCTGTCATTGGTTCCTGAGGCAGAGGAAGTCTGTGTAGTGCATTAAAGTGTCTCTCAGTTCAGATGAAGACAGTTATTTGGGAGAGGAAAAGAAAGAGAAAAAAGACATCTCTAATAAAAGGGCTGATAGTTTTTTGTTAAGAAATAAAAAAAGAAATCCCCACATTTTTGATAGTTGGTTCGCCAATAAAGTTGGAGACAAATGAAAGGTATTAAACGTCCTCTGAAGAAAAATCTGATTTGCTTGCAGGAATATTCATCCATCACCTCTTCCCGCCTCTCCTGTAAAGCCCTCAGGATTTTAAGAGAGCATTTATTAACAGTGAGCAAACATTCCTCTCAGGTTACGGCTCTTTGCTGTAATAAAATTGTGTTTACTGTATCAGCCCTGGAATTAATGAGACTAAATGCTGTGCTGACTTTATATGAGGAAATGAAGAATTTATGCTGTTGAGAAATTTTTCAGTTTCACGTCTCAAGTTTTTTCAATCACCGAAAACTGTCAAAAGTTTTTGGTGATTGGAAATGGATTAGAAGCATATAAGAACCAGGAGGAGCAGGAAGGTAAAATGTGTTTTCAATGAAGATTGAACATTTCTATTCAGGTCAACTTAAAACTAGATAAAATGTATTCTGTTAACTTCATGCATTAGGCTCTACACACAACTCCACTACTTTCTGAACTTAAGGTAGCTCCTTTGTTTCCTGTCTTTCATTACTGGATGAACTGGTTAATCCAGGTGTGTCTGGCTGGTTACTGAGATCAGGCATATCTGGATTAATCAGAGAGCGAGAACAATTTCTGGATTTTCAAATTAAATTATTGTAGATTGTTTGTACTAATGATAAATATGATTTTACACATGACATCTTTCAATAGCTTGAATACATTGTGTTGTGCGTGTAAAAAAGCTGTATAAAGTATAACCAAACTATAAAGAAGCCTTTTAGGATTTTGTTGCCAAGGTTACTGTATGAATCAACTGAGGAGTCGTTTGTTTTTTTGAATGGCATACATGGCGTGACTACTTGTCGCACCACGGTGTGCCCCTGTCGCACCACCTGGAGCGCATGCTCTGCCATGCTTCCTTCAGGTTCCGTGGCTTGACGGAGCAGAGCGACGCTCCTGCAGTGGATGGTGACGGTCCCAGTCTGGAGTGAAACGGAGTGGTAGCCTAAGTACACGCATGCGCACACGCATTATGTGGAATCTGGGGGTTATGCTGCATTCCATTTTCCTCGGAACTGGGAAGTGGGAACTGTGGGGTGATGTCACACCCGACCAACTTGCGTTCCAGCTCCCTGGTCGGAAAACCAGTTAGCTACCTAGCAAAACAACGTGTTTGCTAAGGCTATTGTTATTAGCCGTTGTTGGCACAGCTGGCGTTGTAGTTCACATATACCACATGAAATATGTGAAGTACACGACAGCAGCTTCCCACATCTGTATAAACCAATACTACATGTACGACTGATTTATTGCAACAAAATATTAGTAAGAAGTGTAAATAAATGTAACATCACAGGAGCTTCTAAAACTGCTAACACTGGGCGCGGCCATTTTTAAATCTGAACTTGGAGCTGTGAAAGTTGTCCGACTTTCCGAGTGGGAAATATGACTTCAGGGGGGCGTTCCAGTTGAAACTTCCTACTCGGAACTGGGAATTTTCGACTCCCGAGTTCAAATGGAACGCAGCATTAGAATAAACGGCTCAAAACATAATGTGGGCGGAGTCGGACGTCCGACCTCGCCCAATAGCTTCTCTCAGAGAAATAATAACAATTTTGTATTTTTGGCATGAGTAATAACTTTGATGTTTATGTAACCGATATTGATATGGAGATAGATTAAGAATAATAATCAAGGAAAGAAGAAAAAAGGGGGGGAGAAGTTTAGGATCGGGAAGGGGAAAAAAGAAGAAAAAAGGGGAAGAAAAAGGAGGACGTGATTAAAAAAAAAATAAAAAAAATAAAGAGAAAATAAAAAAAAATAAAAAAAAAAAAAAAAAAAAAAAAAAAAAAAAAGAAGGGAGAAAAGAAAAAAGGGGGGGGGGGTGGAGGGGGGAGAGGGGGGGGGGAAGGGAGAGGAAGGGGAGGATGGGGGTCTTACTCTTGGGCCCCTGGGATTTTTGTCTTGGAATCTTGGAAAAAAAAAATGAAAAAAAAGGGGGAAAAGGAATACAGTTATCCTCGGGTACTCAGGAAAAAACTTTTAAAAAAAATTAAATAATAAAAATAAATATAATAAAAAATAAAAAAAAAAATAAAATATTTTTATGTTTACAATAATAAAAAAAAAAAAAAAAGAGAAAAAAAGAGAAAATCAACATACATTATAAAGAGTGAGAAATAAAAAAGTAAATGAAAAAAAAATAAAAAGAAATAAAAAAATAAAAAAAGGGGAAAAAAAGAAAAAAAAAAAAAAAAAAATAAGAGATATAAAAAGTGTAAAAAATCTCTATGCCCTCAGGCTAATAGAAAAAAAAAAAAAAAAAAAAAAAAAAATAAAAAATAACAATAAATTTAAAAAAAAAAAAAAAAAAAAAATAAAAAAAATATATAATAAAATATAAAATATTTTTAAATAAATGAAAAAAAAAAAAAAAAAAAAAAAAAATCAAATAAAAAATTAATAAAAAAAAAAAAAAATTATTTTTATTTAAGATATATTCATAAGATAAAAAATAATAAATTTTTTTAAATAATAAAACGTAAAAAATAATTAAATTATAACCAAAAAAATTAGATAACTATATAATAAAAAAAAAAGAAAGAAAGAAGTAACAAAAAATGAATTAATCATTACTTGCTCAGGATAAGGATAAGGGGCAGGCAAAAAGGGGTAGAAGAGAGAAGAGGGAGGAAGGAGAAAAGAGAGAAAAAAAGGGAGAAAAAAGAGGAAACAACAATTTTTCTTCCAACTAATTTTCAAATCTTCAACGACTTAAATCGCCCTGACGTCTGATGGCGTGGCGAGTATCGCTTCCAGAGTTTTAGAGATTTCATTAATCTTTTTAGATCTTATATTTTATATCTCCTATTTCCTTTTTGTCTTGCGTCTAACCTGAGGACCGGAAAGAGAAGGGAAGAGAACAGGTCCTTATCTGAGGCGAGGGAGAGGGGAGGAGAGTGGGGGGGGGGGAGGGAGGGGGGCGTATCTGGAGGGGGGATAGTAGGGAGGGGGATAGCAATTCTATTTAAGATAATAAAAAAAAAAAAAAAAAAAATTTTATTTATATTCTATTTTTTTTTATACTTTAGTTTTTTTCATTTGGGTTTTTTATGTATTGAGTTGATAAAAAGGGTGGGATATTATAAGTTTATACTTCTTCCCACTCACTTTCGGATGTTAGCTACATTGAAAATGTGTGTATAGTCTATGTTTACTTTGATTTAGGGATGCATGATATTGGAATTGTGGTCAATATCCGATATGCCGATATTTTAAAACTTATGTGGCAAATAACCGATATCGATACCAATATTAAATCTGAAAAAATAAGCAGTCATTGAAAATAGCATTTCCAACACTTTGAAAAAGATACACTGAAATATCACAATATTTTCATATGCTGATATCAAATCAATATTTAAAAACACATTTATGTATTTTACTTTACGATATTTCATAAATTCTCACGCGATTTCGTAACAGAACAATGAAATATCACAAGATTTTGTTAGTAAAATAGATTGATACCCCATTTGTGAATGTTAAAATATCAGCATATGAAAATATCGTGAAATTTTGGTGAATTCTCACAAAATTTTGAAACAGAATGATAAAATATCGCAAGATTTCGTTTGTGAAATAGATTGGTACCGTGTTTTCAAATGTCAGTATGATATCAGCATATGAAAATACCGTGATATTTTGGTGTATCCATATTTTTTTTCCACCCCTTTTAAAGTTTTTAGAAGTTTTAAAGTCTGTAAAAAAGAAGTTTTTGAAGATGAAGAAGAATAAGTAATTTTTTTTAAAAGACTTTAGCAACAGCGGGCTGATCGGTTAAATATTGGTTAAATATCGCTGAGGTGGCCGATATGGGCCAATTACCGATAGGGCTAAGCCCCGCCCCTTCACTCAATCGGAAAAACAAAAATTTGGTGAAAAGGGGTATTTGACATTTCGGGAGATGAAAGCTGTCATCACGGACAGCAGAAGCGTGATTAAAAAGAGACTATGTTGAGAAAAAATAAAAAAAAAAAAAAATAAAAAAAAAAAAAAAAAAAAAATTCTAGAGGCTTAAAATAGGGGGAAAAAAAAACTTGTTGAATTTCTAATAATGTTTCTAATGTTTAATCATTTTAATCTAAAAAAAACAACTAGAAGGCAGCTGATGAGGAAAAAATAAAAAGTATTTAAAAAAAAGATCAAATAGAGAAGGGAGGGGAGAAGGGTGGGGGTGGGGTGGCTGAGAAAGGAGGAGCGTGATAGAGGTGATGTTACTCCATATCTAAAAAAAGCTTATAAATACACAATAAAAAAAAAAATTTAAAAAAGCAACCAAAAAAAAATAATGAAGGAAACTTCATTAATATTTTCAAAAAAAGAACAAATGTTCAAAAAGTTGCTTCCTCAAAAAAAAGAAGAAACATTTATTATTTCACTCGTGATGGGTGCGCAAATATGTTGAGTTGAAAAGAAAAAAAAAAATACACCCCCTTTAGGATACCTAGGTAGAGTGATCCCCACTACATTTTAAAAAAAAAAAAAAAAAAAAAAAAAAAAAAAACTAATAAATTAGAAAGAGAAGGAGGAGGAGGGATTGGGGGGGGCCAATTATATTGTGCATCCCTACTTTGTTTACTTTTTTTCTTTTAATTGTCTGTTCATTAATGTACAATTATTTTTGGTTCCTAAATGTTCCTATATGTTGTAGATAGATAGAAATAAATTATCTATCTATCTATCTATCTATCTATCTATCTATCTATCTATCTATCTATCTATCTATCTATCTATCTATCTCTCTATCTATCTATCTCTCTACCCCCCCTCTCTCTCTCTATCTCTATCTCTATCTCTTCCATAATTTAATGTTAAACAATGATCTGGTGACTCCTGAAAATGTCAGTTTGAGAATCACTGCTATAACCTGTAGTTTTCCTTCTGTTAACATCAGCTTGTGGTGGATTTTAGTGAAAGGAAATCAGATATTGTGGCTTTGCTATTTTTAAAATCTAGGATGCAAATAAAGAAAATTATTGTTCAGTGTGCACTTTTACCTGCAGACTTTAACTAATAAATAAAAATAAATAGGCAAGCCCAAGGATTCTATTTGTGTCAAACACATAAAAAGTTGTGGGGCTTTTTAGGTATGAAATTTCAAAGATTTAAATGAGTATATTTCATATGGTGGACTTTCAGACAATTATTGTGTTACTTGATGTTCTCGGATGCTGGAGGAAAACATTCAGCATAAATTACCACTGAAAGCCGACACTGCGGCAGATCTAACAGATACACAGAGCTCATTTGTCACTCAAATCACCAAAAGCACATGTGCTCTGATTAAGTCGCACAGTTATTTTTCTTCTTTTGCCAGAGGTGCAAACTTGCTCCGTTCTCAATGATACTTTGATTCAGCAATACGGCTGATCCATCATCCATCCATCTTTCTGTCTGTAGTTTAGTTTTCTACATGAAAATATGTATCTATGTTACACTTTTATGCTGGAGGATCACACTTTTTTCCACTGTAACTTGTCCTGAGCAGCATGGTCAGGACAATTAAATACATCTGAAAAAAAAAAAAAATCTTGAGTAGCAACAACTCCTCCACTCTGAACTGTTTCCTAACAAAGTATCTTTGAGTCTTCGTCAGCTTGTAATCGTGATTATTTTCCACAGTGTAGTGCAGCGTGGGAGTACGGAGGAGCAGAAGGAAAGGTTACCTTGAACTCTTGTACCTTCAGACCGGTGAAAATCTTCCCCTTGTCTGGGAAATGTAGGGCTTTTCTGAATTCTCTGGCAGAACAGGGGCTGCTTTCAGACCTTCATCACGAGACAGAAACCACATGGTGGCAGTTTTCACAAGAAGCTCTGCTTTCAACAAAGATTTAGACTCATCAGAAGAAAACTAATCTCTTCAGGATGTAAGTAAGATTTTGGGAGGGAAAATCAGAGTGCTAAAATTACACAATACCATGAAGTAAATGCTATAATGAATTGACAGATTTATAAATCTTGTCTCTCTATTCAGGTTTTTGGAAAATCTTGCCTTTGGCCAATCACTGGACTTTTTGTTTATTAGAGAGAAAGAAGGCATGTCTATATCAGCTGCTATTCAAATTAAATACACATGCACAAGTTTCTTCAGATGGCTGCAAATCATTCAGACTGTCTTTTAAAATGTGAGTTAGTTTTCCACACTTTTAGGTTGTAAAATGTCTATATTGTCAAGCTCCTAAAAGTTGACATACCTATATTCCTCGATGCATCGTCACATGACTTGTGTTTTTTCATCATGGTAAATTCTTACAAATGTGTGATTCATTAAGAACAACTTATTCAACTCAGCCCTACGAAGGCCACAGACCTGCAGGTTTTCCATGTTTCCCTCCCCCAGCACACCTGACTCAAATGAATGAGTTGTTGTGCAGAACATCTTGGATCCAGTTAATTTGAGTCTGGTATGTTGGAGCAAGGATGGATTGAAAATATTGCAGGCTGTTGCCCCTGTAGGACAGAGCTGAATCTATGACACCAAGAATTAAAATTATTCTGATTACCTAAAACTAAATTTTAACAAATATATTATTAGAAAATATAAAAAAAAGAAAAATGAAAAAAATGAAATAGAGAGATAAAAAAAAAAAAAAATGAAAAACTAAAGAAATGAAAAAAATCTAAGATAGTAAGATGATGTTAAAAAAAGAAGTATTATTTGGGAAGAATATAGAAAAGAAAAAAAAAGTGAGTGGAAAAAAGGAAAAAAAATGAGAAATAGAATATATATATAAATTAGAGAAGAAAGAAATAAAAAAAAAATAAAAAAAAAATGAGAAAGAAGAAAAAAAAAAAAGAAAGGAAAAGAAGAGAAGAAAATGATGAAATAAAAAGAAATAAAATTTAAGATAATAAAAGAGAAAAGGAAAAAAAAAAGAGAAAAAAAAAAAAGAAATGAAAAAAAAAAAAAAAAAAAAAAAAAAAAGAAAAGAAAAAAAAGAAAATAAAAAAAAAAAGAAAAAAAGAGAAAATAGAAAATAAAAAAAAATATAAAAAATTAAAAAAAAAAAATAGAAAAAAAAATAAAAAATAAATAAAGAGAGAAAAAAAAAAATGTAAATGAAGAACTAAAAAATAGATAAAAAAAGAAGAATAATAATAAGAGATGAAAATAAAAAAAGAAAAAAAAAAAGAAATAAAAAGCAATAAAATAATAAGGAGAAAGAAAATTAATAAAAAAAAAGAAAATTAAAAGAAATTAAATTAAATACAACTTAAAAATATATATATAAGGAAAATAATATAGGAAGAAGAAGTAAAAGTAAAAAAAAAGAAAGAAGAAGGATGAGAGAAAAAAAAAAAAAAATGGGAAAAAAGAAAAAAAAAAGAGAAAAAAAATTATTAAAAAAAGAAAAAAAATTTTTTTCTCTTTTTTAGAAAAAAAAAAAAAATAGAAAAAAAAAGATTATATAAAATATATAAAAAAAAATAAAAAACTAAAATTAAAATTGAAAAGTAAAAGATTGTCAGGAAGCGCAAGGAGTAAGCAAAACAAACATGTCGGACTCCGAGATAATTTATTGAGTTTAAAATCAAAAGTTTGGGAACACTATGGATTTTACAAGAAAGACGGACGACTTGACAAGACAAATGTAATTTGTAAAATGTGCCGCTCATCTGTATAATACACGGGCAGTACGAACAATCTGATATCTCACTTGAAGCGGAGGCATGGTGTTGTTGAAGCGTCGCCTGTGCCCTGCATCTGCTGCCTCCAGATCTGATTCACCTGTAGCTAGCAGCTCCAAAAGTGGTGAGAAAAGTATTAAATATATATAGAAAAAAAGAAATAAGGGGAGAAGGTGGGAGAGAAAAAAAAGCGGGAGGCGAATGAAAGAAAGAAAAAGGGAAAAAAAAGAAGGAGGGGGTAAAAAGAAAAAAGAGAAGAAAAAAGAAAGGGAAGGAATGTATGAAAAATGTGTGGATTAAGGAACAAAAAATTCTCAGGTTCTCTCCAGCCTCCAAAAAAAAAAAAAAGGGGAAAGGGATAATGGGTCTCAATTCCGAAAGAGACAAAAAAAAAAATTTCAAAAAGAATAAATTGAAAGAAGGAAGGTAAAAAAAAGAAAAAAAAAAAAATAAAAAAAAAAAATATATAATATAAAAAAAATTGAAAAATGTCTATAACCCAAAAAAATGGGGAGAAAATTTTAAAAAAATTTTACTTTAAAGTATTTTCCGTCCCCCGCTTGCTAACAGCTCTGCGCACTCTACAGCAATAACTGATGCTATAGCATTGTTCATCTGCATTCAGTCCTACAGTGTCATGGAGAACGAAGGTTTTAAACACCTCCTCCATGATTTGGAGCCTCATTATAAGACACCAAACTGAAAGCTATTCTCCGATAAACAGATTCCTGCCCTGTACGACAAGTAAAAAAAGAGACAGAGGAGTCTCTGCAAGAAGCCCAAAGAGTTGCTCTAACAGTGGACAGCTGGACATCATGCGCTACAGCATCATATGTAATGGTCACAGCACACTACATAGATGACGGGTGGGTTCTCAAAAACCACGTTCTGCAGACCAGAGTGTTTAGCGCGGCTCACACGGGATAATCTAGGCGTTTTACTGCAGGATGTTTGCAGCGAGTGGAAAATTGAATAGAAGAGGCCTGCGTTCGTCACAGATAGCGCCAGAAACATGATCCTGGCTGGTGCTGGTGCCAAGATGGACCCACACGTGAGATGCATCGCCCACACATTGAACCTAGCATCTCAATAAGCCTTTGAGGTGGACAGTGTCTCTGAGCTGGTGGGGAAAGTTAGGAAGCTGGTCTCCTTTTTCCACAAAAGCCCCAAGTCAACTGAAGTTCTGCGTGTTTCCACCAGATGGAACAGTACTCTCGACTTGTTGGAGCATTTCTGGGAGCAGCAGCCTGCTGTGCTGAACACCCTGCTGTCCAGGAAGATAAAGAGGCGTGGGGCTATGACCAGTTTGGCAGAAGATGACATGACGCTGATCCGAAAGATCATGAAATTAATGTCACCTCTGAAAGTGGCAACCTCACTCCTCAATGAGTATAAAAAAAAGCCCACCATCTCCGTTATCTCGCCAATCCGAGCCAAACTGCAGAGACATTTCCAACCAGGTGAGAGTGATCTGGAGGTTATCTCCCATATGAAAGACAGATTCAGGCAGGACTTTGATGGTCGTTATAAATATGATGAAGGCACTTTCCACTGTGCCTCAGCACTTGACCTGTGTTTTAAAAACCTGGCTTTTCTGGATGACAGTGATGCCAAGGATATGGTATTCATGAAGATAAAAACAGAGGTGGTACAGATGAATGGAGGCGCAAGAACGTTTAAAGTAAGATCGTGATTACAGTTTAGTACTAGGAGCATTATTTTACATGTTTATGCATTTTTTAGGAAGAGGCCAGTGACAGAAATGCTGAATGAAGACCAGAGGACCAGATAGCTGAAACAGAAGGCAACAAGAGTCCTTCCAAAGAGCACCTTGGAGACAATGATGGACAATGCCAAAAATGTACAGAAGTATGTCGTGAAGATGCAATATAGTCAAGCAATTTTAAGATTGTAATTGACAGGAATATTTTTTAGCACACCTGATGAGCCTCTCCTCTGCCCTCTTCTGTAGAAGATGCCCCTCCAAAGAAAAAGACTGCCATGGACCAGATGTTTGGAGATTTCCTGATTGCAAGACCACCAGCAAAGACCATCAGGGAGAAATCTAAGGATGAAATCTTAAAATATATAGAGAGGGACACTTTAGGTTTCAATGGGGGTGAGTTGCAGTGGTGGAGACTGCAAGTAGATCTTCCACTACTGTCAGCTTTAGCAAAGACATATCTGTCCATCCCAGCAACAAGCGTACCAGCTGGAAGAGTTTTCAGCACAGCTGGAGACATAGTTACAGCTAACCAAGGCCTCATGTAACAAACCAAGGCCTCATTTTGCGTTGGTCACGCGATTCCTATGCTGATGACACAAGTTCTGAAACGAAGCTTCATTAGGAACACCCCCTTTTACTCGACACGCGCTTCGGAGTCTCAGTTCATCGGGCACATCACTAGCGGCAGCCGGGGACCCACAGAGAGGCCTACGGCCAGAGGAGCGGCTGCCCGGAACCGGAAGAGCGGCAGTCCCGGGTAGCCTATGGCCAGGAGGGCGGCTGCTGGGAGGAGCGGCCGCCATAGACCCAGGACTGGCCCAAGACGATGAAGCCGAGAGAGACGCCGACCACCGCAAGCCTTTTAGCCCTTTTAGCCTTTTTTTTACCCTTATCTTTTTTTAGTTTGCTACTTTTAGTTAGACTTTTAGGATTACTTTGTTACTTTTTAGTTTAGGAGTTTTATTTATTTTTTATTTCTTTAATAAAGCTTTTATTTCTTTTAACCACCTGGTGGCGACGGCCTGTCTTTCTTTCCCCTCCTCTTGCAGTCGCCGGTATCGGAAAGGACCACCCTGTTACATCACTACATAAACTTGATCTGATTAAGTAGTGCTGAATTGTCGCATCATATCATGATATGGGTGTGAATCGTATGGTAGTGCATCGCAAAATGCCACACATGTAAGGTCAATATACAGTATAGGATCAGATACTTTGAGATGCGTATTTGATCGGCGTAACACCACAACCCTAGATGCACAACCCTAGTATAGACAGCCAGTCTGTATGTAGAATATCTTGAGATGAATCCGGCAATGAGGAGGCCTCGCTGTTTCCATTTTGGCAGAAAGTTTTGCATATTGCAAACCACCAAAGGCTAAAGGCTGCAGCTGTGCCATCTTCAGTTTCATATAAATGCAGAGTGTGAAGAATGTGCACACTGGGATGGATGAAGCTGTGGAAAGAGGGTTGTATGTCCACAAAACCCAAACAGGCATGTTTGCTTTTTTTAAAGGTAAGGTTCGCATCCAAATTAAACATACCGATGCTATTTTTTCTCGGGCCTGTAAAGTAATTTATCCATCTCGAGTCTTGGTGAGTGTCAGAAAGCTTTGGAGACATAAGCCATAGAGATGCCAACGTTTCAGAAATAAAAACGCTGGATGTTACTTGTGGTAATTTTAAGATGCTAATTTGATCATGAAATGATAAAACTTGATCCTGATACAAAATTATATGATGATGATTTTGATTGAGCTGAATTCAGGATTCAGCGATGGATATGAGACAATATGACATGCTGATTTAACACAATCACTTTCACTTATACCAAACTATATATAAAGCATACAATGGATTGTGGGCATAATCACTGGAAGCCATAGGCCACTATATCAGGTCCACAACGCCAGGATCTCGTTAGACCACCTTCTTCCTTCAGAACTGCCTCAGTTCTTGGTGTCATAGATCCAACAAGGTGCTGGAAACCGTCCTCAGAGATTTTGCTCCATATTGACAAACAGATTAAGGCAGTTGTCAAATCAAGTTTTGCTTTTCAGATATGGCAGCTAGAAAAAGTAAAACCAGTTTTTAGAGGCAAAACTTTCAGATTTAATCCATGTTTTTGTTTCCATCTGACTGGATGGCTAATTCGCTTCACATGAAGGTTATTGCATCTTCTGCTGACAATCACTGGAAAGCGCAAAATGTTGCTGCACATCTAACTGGATCAAGAAAATACCGTATATGTACATTTCCACTATTTTAGCCTCCCTTCAGGCCATTGGAGTCCAGTGAACTCATGGTCATGTTCCAGAAAGCAGGTGGAGATGATGTGAGCTTTGTGACATGGTCCATCATTCTGCTAGAAGTAGCATCAGTGGGCCAACAAAGTGGGCCAAGAAAATCCCCCCCACACCATTCCACCAGAAACAGCCTGAAGCCTTGATCCAAGGCAGGATGGATCCATGCTGTCATGATGTTTCCAGCAGATTCTGAGTCTAGCATCTGAATGTGGAGCTGAAATGGAGACTCATCAGACCAGCAACGTTTCTCCATCTTTATTGTCCAGTTCTGGTGCGTCTGTGTGAATTGTTAACCTGACTCCGCCAGATGGATTTGCTCCCACATATCCATTTGGGAATCATCTGTTAGAGTAGTTTTGGGAAGGGGCGAAAAAACTGCTTAGCTGATTGGATAAGGCATCTGTCTATCACCACCTATGTTGGTGATAGATGGGCCAAATCAACCAATCAGATCAACGAAGCATATGACGTATTCACAGAGCAACAACGAAAACACAACCACAAGCCAGGCTACTCTTGCTGCTTGTCGGCAGTAATTCCGATAAAACTTGAGCGATAGCCACGCTGATGCTAGTTTCATCCGCTGAAGCCGCCATGTTGTTTAGACTGAACTGTCGCTTCTCATTGCGTCACACCTCAACCCGCCTCAAAGCCAACACTGATTGGACGTTCGTTTGGTGAACTGCTCCAAATTCTCTTCAACGGAAAGTAGCCAGACTGATCTGCGAGTGAAAACCTGAAGCTCGCGAGATCAGGATGGTCTCACAAGGCCAGTGAATTGTAGCCTCAGTTTCCTGTTCTTAGCTGATAGCAGTGGCACCCGATGTGGTCTTCTGCTGCTGGAGTCCGTCTGCTTCCAGGTTGGATGTGTTATGTGTTCAGAGATGCTATTCTGCATACCATGGTTGGAACCAGTGCTGATCTGACTTCCTGTTGTCTTTTTGTCATCTCCAGCCAGTCTGTCCATCCTCCTCTGACACCAACCAGACATTCCGGTCCAGACAGCTGCTGCTCACTGGATATTCTCTCTTCTTCAGACCATTCTCTGCCTGGAGATCATTAAATCCCCTTTTTCCTCTTCTGATGCTCAGTTTGAATGTCAACAAGTGGTCTTCATCATGTCTCCATGACTACGGTCCTGTCCCAACACCCGCACCCTTGCGCTCCTAGAATGGGTGTTCCCATTGAAGGTTCAAGTGCGTAGTGTGCCCCATTTCTCCAGAGTAGGCGTTAGCCCCGCCTCTGAGCACCCTCAATCAAAACTTCAGTGAAGTCAGCATTCTTGTTGTAAAGGCAGAAAATGTCCATGTTTGGTGATTGAGCTCCTGCCTGTGGCGAAAAAAACTCTTTTCAAATGTTAATGTTAAAATATTTAATCTTTTGCTACACTGTATGTGAGATAATGACTGAAGTTTGCCCTGCTACTTTGAAATATGCTTTGAATATTAAAATTCAAAGCATTTAAATGATAAAAGTTATTAGTTTACTGACAAAAGTGCTATATTTAATTTTTACTTAGACTTTATTTACACAGGTAAGTCCCATTGAGACGCAGCGTCTTTAGCATGAGAGAACTTCCTACCTCATGGTTAACCTGACATACATGTTTTAAAGGACATTTGTGGACATCCTGTGCAACAATGACAGTCACAGAGTAGCCGGTTGAATCTTTAATAAAAATTTAGTTTAGAATGTAAAAAAGACAGTTATTTATCCCTGTACGGGTTAAAATTATAAAGCCACTACATACATAATTTCAGTAATTCACTTATTTATCATTTAAATACATGTGGATTTTATAACTTATATTTTACAAGAACAGATGGAATGAACTTTATTCAGTTTAGGTCTGAAAATGACGCCTTCACCGGAACAGAGATGAGGCTGAGTTTGAAAACAACATAAAGTGACGTTGTGGTGGAAGATGATGGAGGAACCATTACTGTCACAATTCTGACGTTTTCCCGCACTAACCTGCACACTCCAACCCTTAACGTGCACTTCTACCAACTGCACACTCTTACAGGACTGTAGGGTTTAGTGTGGGTATTGGGACAGGGTCTAAATGCTTTGAGTTGCTGCCGTGTGATTGGCTGATTAGATATTTGCATTAATGAGCAATTTAACAGTTTGCATGTTGACATGCTGACAAATCAAAATTGAAGCTGTACCTGTGTGGAAGCACAGAGTAAAAGTACTTAATGTATCATTTCTAAGCTTTTTTTTTTTTTTATTAAGCAGTAATGTAATTTGATCTGTCATGAAAATGGGTAACTTACACTGATTTGTTTGTGCAGATAGAAAATATAGGGTTTTGCTGGAGTTGTAAACTCTTTTCTTTCAATGATAATTAATTAAAGCTCTACACATTGTTTCCTGATGAAAAAATCCAATAAAAATTTGCTTAGGTCATAGTGTATTTAAAATGAATACTTAAAACATGAAGTCAAAGTGAGTTCTACAACTCAGATCAGACGACCCTTGGTTCTCCCTTCAGCTTCGCTCAGATGATCAATTTAGTTTTTTCAGTAAAAAGAAAAAAAGCTGAGCTCCGTTCAGTTTGAGTCATTTAGAAGCTATATCCGCACAGATATAATTCATCAGTCCCCTCTGACCTAACCTGCGCTTCACGTTGGAGTACATGCAGCTGAATATTCGGTCTATTACATGAGTAATAGGCAACATCGCTGGGAATCCAGACCCTTCTCCCCATCTGTCATTACTGCCCGAGCAGCCAGAGCACAGAGGGCCAAAGAAAATATTTCAGACATGATTAGGAAAAGAAAATAGGCAAAAGGGGAATCTTCTTGCATTTGCAAAGAATCTGGACTTGGAGGAAGTAGATCAACTCTGCAGTGTCTTTGCAGAGACCATATCCGGACCGGACACAAACACAAACACGCAAACAAAAGCACATTTCTCAGTCCGATTGGGAGGAAACATTTCTCTTCTTTCTCTCTGTGCTACTGGAGCAAAGGCTAAAGGAGAAGAGAGGACATGAGAGGAAACACGCAGTACTCCCTCTGCCCAGAGGAAAGAGTGAGCTGGTGCTGCCTCAGATCATATAACATCATCCTGGAGTGCGTCAGTGACTAATATGGCAAATAGAGCTGCTATCAGAAGATAATTGAAGTGGGTTGGGGAAGAATCTAGGAATCTGAACAAGCATTCTTCATTTCAAAAGGAGTGAATATGAATGAATGAATCATCAGAAACAAGCAGGTCCATGAGCCAGACCAGGTATTGCTGTCACTCAAAGAGACAAAACGTCTAATTTTTTTTTTTTTTAAAACAAGCATGTCTGTTGATTATATTTTGGTAAAATGACCCTTCCTGTCTGGGTTTAATGTGTCTCGTTACTCAGAACAGAACTTCAGTGATGTGAATGTATTGCAGCTTAGTATAGCTTCTGCCATCATCATCATTAACTGCAGCCGATGAAGGCCCTGCTGCAGTCAAACTGTACAATCATTTTTGGTAATTTGGTAAAAAAAAAAAAAAAAAAGAGAGAGAGAGAGAAATTTTTTTTAAAAAGAAGTTCATGCAGTTTCTTATCTTCTCTGTTTCTTCTCCTCAGTTCTGACAGGAAGCTGCATACAACACTGATATGCTGTACAGTTGTGCTTGAAAGTTTACATCCCCTCCCATTAAAGAAAAGCCTAAATTCACAATAGTAATTCAAACAACAAGAAACTGAAAAAGAAATAATAAATACAAGTTTGCGAAATTATAATTTAGTAAAATAAGATATTGATTTTGAATTTTTCATTTAAAAATGATAATAACTTAAGTCAATTTCAACTTATTTCACTGACAGCTGATTTTTTTCCATCTCTAACGGAAGGGGATGTAAACTCATAACACATCTGTATGTATGGTAAAAAGCTCTGTTCTATTCCACCTTACTGTGACTAGGTTGCACTGACAGCACTGACTTCTAGTATAAAGTCCATATCGCTTTGATTTACCCTTTTGTCCCTTTCTAGTGGCCTCAGAAACTATCTTAAAATGTCAAACAAGTTTTGCAGTTCAGCCGATCTCTCCTCAGTTGGGAAATATGCAACCCCTGAGCATGCTCACCAGCCGGGCCGCATGTTGAGTGAAGGGCACATTTACATTAGTTACAAATTCCCACAAATGATGAGGTCAGTGAAGGGGACAGCTGAGATTAAGCAGGCTGGCCTCAGACGTCTGAGGTGTTTTTGAAAATTTAAATCAGAGGTGAAACTGAAACTTAACTTGGCTGAAAACTGAGGTGTGTTTCAGCCTCTTCTCCACATTTCCACACAAACAAAAAGCCTAACAGTTTAAGATGGGTTATTTAGATAATTAAGCACTTTTCCAGACAGTAATTGTTGTCTCCCAGGAGAAGGAGACAATAAGAGGTTTTTTTAATGAACTCCTACAATCTGCTGATGCCATTATTGAAAGGTTTTGTATTATTTTGTCCTTTGTTCTGTGTGAGTATGGGAGCAAAATCCCATTAAAAAGGTATTACACGTTTTAGATAAACTACAGAACAAAGCCGCTCCAAAAGACTTGCTCATTGGCAGCCCCAAGTGGGAACGAGAGGTAATGAAGGAAAACTCTCAAAGTATCAGAACGTCAAGACTCAGGAGGCTTCATGCTTACAAACAGAATTAGAATTAGAATCAGAATTAGAATTACAAATTAGAATGCTTTATTGTCATTGTACACAATGTACAACAGAATTTAAAAGACAACTCTAGTGGTGCAAAACACATAAAATACAGATGTAAAATTAGGCAAGTGACAACATACCATAAAAAACAATAAATAAGGAAACAAACAGGAACAGAATTTAAAAGAAATACTAAAATAAAAAGAAAGGGAAAAAAAGGGGGGGGAAAATTTAAAAAAAAAAGAAAAAAAAAAAGGAAATAAGGGAAAAAAAAAAAAAAAAATAGGAAAAATGGATAAATTAAGATTGAGGGGGGGTTTGGGAAAAATATTTTTAAATTATTATTTTATATTATTATTTTATATATGACTAGGGGTAGTATCTTTAGTTTTCTACCCCCTCTCTGTGGAACCGGCTCCCAGTTTGGCTTCGGAAAGTGGTCCAACTTTCAGATCAGGCTGTTATCATTTCTTATTGGTAAAGTTTAGGGCAGCTTGGTGACCTTTAAGGCTCATTGAATACGCCTACAGAGGGAGAATTATGCCCTCTTTGTCCTTTTTGTGCACATTTTGATCCATTTTCAGATTATTGGTTATATAAATATACAAAATTATCATGTCAGGTATTATTGGTTTTGAATTAAAAATAAAAAATAAAAAACAAACAAAACTGTTTCCCACATTAGAGCACCTTTTATTATTTTAAAATGCCTTTTTGTTTTGTTTTTGTCTGGTTTAAAGTTGATTTCCTGAGTCTGTCAAAGACAAATTTCTGTCATCACTCGGGACAGACAATAAAGTTCCACCTTCCTACATTTCCCATGAACAGAGGACCAACATACCTGTCAACAGGTGCAGACGTCTGATTGGACGTTACAGAAACACCTGATTGCAGTGATTGTCTAAAAGTGTTGCTCAACAACATTTTAACTTTGGTGCTTGTTTATTTTTATTTATCGCTTGTTTGTTCATCAGGTATTTTCTTTGTTTTCGTTTCATTATAAAGAAATAGGAGTGGGATTTAATAAGTTTTCTTCTTCCCACAGTACTTTTCATGCATATTCAATCTATTAGCTATTGTGCATCGGAGGGCCCGGGCGGGATTTGGTCCCCAGGCTCCCGGGTGAGAGTCACGCGCGCTGACCATTCAGCCAAAGGGACATCTCTGTGGCCCAAGACGCATCATCACTCGGAGGCAGTGACAGAACTGACAACTGCCGCACTGATTATATGTTGCTTTAATTTAGTTTTTTTTTTTTCTTTTGTGATAAGATGACAGCTATGTGCTAATCTTCTTTTGTGAAAAACTCTTGCCTGGAATGTATGAATAAGTAAAACACACAGATTCCAAGATCACAGAGCTGTATGCTTCAGTTATGGTATGTGTTATCATTCAAGATGAAATGAGATGCTGCGACATATAACTGACATGGATTACTGAGGTTCAAATATCTTTTGTTATAAAGATACTTTCTGTAATTGAATTGCTGTAAATTCTTTCTAATGCGGCTCCACAGTAAAGCAGCTGCAGGTTCTCTCTCTCAAAAACTTGCCATATATTTTGGAAACAGCTCGCGCCGTGCAGGCTGTTTTTCGCAGTTTTTATTGTGTTCCGTCTTTAATCATTAACTCGGCGCAGGAGACGCAACCACAGCAGTTTGCGCTCCAATCACTGCACATTACTCCCACACCTCTCGTTTACGACTAATATCTGTTCCTGGAGAATGAATGTCATTCTCCTCTTTGGGGTTTCAGAGCCATGTGTTAGTTAGTGGAGCTCCTGACCCTCCCACTGGCGCGTGCATCGCCGCCGGGCAGCGCTCCAAGCAGGCGGGGCCGCTGACGTCTCCAAGACGACCAAACCTTAAAGCCCTCACTTTGAGTGTTGGAGAGGGAATGAGCGGAAATAGTAGACACACACCAGGAATCATGAAGTTCTTGGAGGACTAAGAAGGTGGAATAAGCTTCGGAGCGCGTGACGCGCGTCTCTAGTTTCACTTTTGCGCTTTCTTTCTTTCTTTCCTTCTTTCCTGCACTGAGTCCGTAAAGCTGCAGCTCTGGAGGCGCTGACAACCCTCCAAACTTCAGAGGCAGCAGCAGCTTATTTCCTCTTCTGGACATCGCATCAGCTGAGAGACAGGTGGGTGAGGAAACATTTATTACTTTTGCATGAACGGAAGGAGAACAACAGTCTGCGCGCGCTGCAGTTTGGAGTGAAAACACTCCGACAGGTGTTGCTCAGAGAATTCCGATCACACTGATAAGAATCTGGAGCTTCTCTCACGCAAGTTTGCGCCATGTAGAGTTCAGTGTTACATTTGGGTTTAACTGTGTCGATGTTCACAATTACAAATAATCCAAAAGGTTGTTATTCATCAAGCATTTATTTCCGTCTGTGATAAGAAGTTTCTTTAAAAACTACTGGAAAGATGACAGCAGCTCAGTTTAACGTTTCAGCAAATGAAAGGAAATATTTCTGATTAAGTATGCATGAATCTCTACAAAGACAGAACAAGACAAGGATGTGAGGGTCAGAACAAGGTCTGATCTGGAGGAGCTGCCCTTTTCCCTCTGAATGTAGAATACTGGGATTATCATTGATTTATAGAAGCATCAGTTCTAAACAAGTGTGTATTTCCCTCCTAAATGGCCTAAAACAAGGTGTAAATGAGACAAAGTTATGTTTGAATTAGTATTCATTTTGAACTTTTGCCTTGGCATCAGTTTAGTGGTTGCTGAAAACCCACATTTCTTTATATGGATGAGCAGACTTCAGATGCGCACACGGAGAAAAAAAAGTGAGTTTTCCTTGCAGGCAAAATGCACAATATCTTCATTGGAAATCATTATGAACATTAACAGCAAAGATAAAAAAAAAAAGTCTCAATCCTCTATATAACTGCTCAATTAGCATATATAATATATATATATATAAAGCAAACCCATTAAAAAAGTCATTTGTGTGCAAAAACTGATCATTTTATAGCAGTCTGCAGATACTGAAAAGTTGAATTGGACATTTCATCCAATGAATCACATCAGTTTTCTCGGCTCAGCTTTAAAACACATTACTTGAAGATTTTTGCTGTTTTTTAACCGAAAATTAAATTTTTATATAATTCCTGCATGTTTTTCCTTACAAAACTTTGACCTTAGATCTATTTTGTTATTTTAATTTTAATCTGAAGGCTGTAACGTTAAATTGTTTGTCTGTGGTTCCCTTCCAGGGATTTATTACAGTATTCTCCTCCACGGGTTATTACAGCGCGATGGTATTTATTTATAAGGGTTTGCTGTTTAATCTGTTGACGCCGGCTGTGATTAGTTTATCACACCAGGCAAACTTATCTGCTGCTGTTCTTGAGGCTCCACATGGAGAGCACTGAGGATGTGAGCTCGGCAGCCTCCTCTCCACAGCCTTGAGACTGCTCATGGTGTAATTATAATCTGGCTGTTGCTGTAAATACCAGATTCCTTTTCCACTCACAAATATCTGAGATGTGAGGGAGGTGAAAGCATGCATGTGTGTGGAGGGAGGATGGAGGGAAGTCCTGCCTTACCAGAAATAAGAATTCAGACTTGAGCACATCCTCTTCCGTTCTCTGCTTTTTTATTTTAGCTGGAAAAAATTCCTCCGGTCGGCGCTGAAATTTTTGTCAAGGCCACTCCATTCAACGGTTCCTGATCTGCCCCCCCCCCCCCCCCCCCCCCCACCTCTCCAACTCAGTCCAGCCCAACGATTGTCCATCATCCTGATAGCAGAATACAGAGTGTGACTTAAACATGGCAGTAGCTACAAAAAAAAAAGCTGCAAACGTTTGTTTGCTGCGTCCACGCTCGCTGGCTGTTTCCAGGCAGGTAAAGCAGCATCCGAGGAGCTCGTCATGCTTCAGACGTACCACCGGTCACATTCGCTCTCAAAATGACTGAAATTATTCCTATTAGAGATTCCAACTTAACTGCTGGTGACGTGCCACTAAAGCACGCTGTCAGCATCTAAACTCTGTCTCTTCACCCCCTTAAAAGTCTCCCATGTTCCACTTAATAGTTTATTCCAAAGATTTAGTTACTGTATGAAAAAAAGGACATGGTGTTAGAATATCTCAATATGACTGTTTACATGTTCCCTTATTAGAAATTAATGAACATGATATCGTGATACAGCCAGTATCCTGACCCAGCCGACTGCAGAGCTGCAGGACGCAGTGGCCATGTTCACTTCAGTCTAACTTATCTTTACATATTTCAAGTGATTCTTGGAGCTAACTAAACAATGTTTCATCTAGGGATGCATGCTATTGGAATTTCGGCTGATATCCGATATGCCGATATTTTAAAACTCATGTGGCCGATAACCAATACAGATACTGATATTAAAACTGAAAAAGATAAGCAATCATTGCAAATAGCAGTTTTGTTTTCCGTTTCTGACACTGAAAAATAGAGGTGAAAATATTGATACACTGAAATATCACATTTTATGCAAATATCAAATCGATATTTAAAAACATGGTATCGATCTATTTTACTTACAGAATCTCACAAGATTTAATCGTACTGTTACAAAATCTCAATATTTCATGAATTCTTGCAAGATTTCTGAACAGAACGATGAAATATTGCAAGATTTCCTTAGTAAAATAGATCAATACTGCATTTTTAAATGATAAAAATAAATAAATAAATAATTAATTTTGTTTGTGTTGCACTTTACATTAAAAGCAATCTCAAAGTGCTACAATAAAAAAATTGCAAAATTTTTGTGAATTCTTGCGAGATTTCCTGACAGAATGATGAAATATTGTGAGATTTCGTTAGTAAAATAGATCAATACAGCGATTTTAAATGTCAAGATGATATCAGCATACAGTATGAAAATATTGCAAAATTTCAGTGTATCAATATTTTTCCCACCCCTAGTCTTTAGAAGTTTTGCATTCTAGTAAATCTTAAAATAAGTATATATATATATATATATATATATATATATATATATATTTATGTATTGCTTGTAATAAGCAAAAAAATTCTGCCAATAGAGCAAACAAAATTTTCTTTATAAGATTTCTTTAAATAAGATGCATTGTCTTAAAAAAGTTCTTATATCTCACTGAAATGAAGTGAAATGAAATGAAAAATACTTTATTTATCCCAAGAGGGAAATTCAGTGTTGTAATAGACTTTCTCTCCTTTTTGAAAAATGTTCCTCTTTAAAGAACCTTCCGATGTTGCATCTTCACTATTTTTCTAAAGGGTAAATGCTATGAATGAGGTAATGGAACTTGAAATACAAGACAGACCCACCATTAATCAATATAAAATACTATTCCAATCTCTAAATATTCAATGAAACTCCAACCAATCCTTGAAGTGGGGTGCACCTCTAGGATTGTCAACGGACCTGCCTGTAGACTTTGATTCTGCATTGGGAGGCAGAGGGAATAAGGGGGTGTGTCTTAGAAGTGAGGCAGGACTGTTTATATTCAAATTATCTTGCTGTGCTTTCTGAAATGCAAGATTGGTAAAGGTTGCTTTAAGTAATTTTGTCTTATTTAGAGTGTGATGAGATTTTTTGACTAGAAATTAGAAAAATGTACTTGGTAAGATTTGAGTGTTTGCAGTGCACTCTGCTCCCACAGTTTCAGTTTCTCTGGGACTGAGAGCTTTGAGATGGCCTCTCCAGAGCACTGACTTTCAGACACTTTGTGAGGACTCTGGCTGTATGCTTCGGGTCATTGCCCAGCTGGAAAACCCATTTATGTCCAGGCATCAACATCCTGGGTGATGGCTTGAGACTGGATATAATATATAATCGTTTATGTTGTCTGGATAATAGGAAATGTTCTGTCACGGATGTGGTTTGGATATAAAAAGAACGCCACGGACCAGATGCCAGTTGTTTATGAAGTAGGGCTGTGAGATATACTGATGTGATATCGCAATATGATATTTACATAAGAGAGATATGATATTTACACATATTGTTATATCGCAGGATTAGTTGTGCACATTTTTTTTTCTTTATTTTCAGTTGAGGTGCATCTGGGTCATTACCCGGATGCACCTTGACTGACTACAAAAGGGTCCCCTGATGATTTAATAAGGGTGGGAAAAAATATCGATACACTGAAAAATCGCAAGATTTTGTAACAAAGCAATGAAATCTTGCGGTATTTTGTGAAATCTCATGAAATTTCGTAACAGAACGATAACATTTCGCGAGATTTCTTTTGTGAAATAGGTCGATACCGCGTTTTTAAATATAGATATGGTATCGGCATATGAAAATATCGCAATATTTCAGTGTATCAATATTTTTTTCCCACCCTCATTATTTAAACTGTCTGGAAGACAATCCTCCCCAAGACTTTTACAAAGAAATCATAAAAACCAGCCAACTATCTAACAAACATTTCTAACCAGTGTTTCATCAGTTGCATCACTGCAGTGGAGCGATACCTTCACGCTAAACATGTTTCAATACTAAAGAACAGGTGTTTGATATGAAATGAAACTTTCAGACAAATTAGGGTAAAAATACTGGTTTATATCGTATATCGTCATCTAAAATAAATATATCGTGATATGATATTTGGTCCATATCGCCCATTAAGTATGCCGGTTTCCAGGGGCGTTTTTCAGCACCACACCTACACCAGCAGTACGTTCTGTTGTCTTTTTATATCCAAACCACATCCATGCGACAGAAGCTGCCCCTCTTTAAGGTACAAGGTCCTCGGTTTGGGTTTGATGGTCTTCTTGTTGAGAAGGAATTACTCATGTCTGGTACGTGTCTGCCACGTGTCTCCATGTTTGTTCACGATGGCAGCCTGAACTGCAGCATTAATGATGGAGGCAGATGTTAACATGACCAACTCGTCCTGCTTGGAAAAAAATTCTAAATAAAGGAAAAATTTAGTACCTAAAGTGCTACCTTTATTTGTTTTATAAATCATTTCAAACTGCATTTACATATTGCAATTTTAATATAAACTATTAATCGAATTTACCAAGCAAAAATGCTATGTCATTATTCAGATAGAGTTATATCGGAATATGAGATTTTGGTTAAGATTTTTATATAATGATGATAGTAATTACAGCTTCACTAAAATATGCCCCCCCCCCCCCCCCCCCATTATTGCAGCATTTAGCAAATAACAATAGAAATAATTTTGCTAATCCCAACTGACCTAAAACAGGAGAAGTTTAGTCTGATTTAATTTCTAAATGTGAAGGGAAAAAGTTTTATGTATCTTTTTTTTTTCTTCTTACAGTGTGTGTAAACTTCTGGTCTTGCATCCCTTGAAAAAGTGTAAATAAATCAAGGTTAGACTCCTGCAGACCAATCCCAGTCATTCTAAACACAAGCTGAGCTGATAATATGATAATAAAGTCCTTCTGTTTAATTCATTTGCATGATAGGGAAGTGCGATACTGCAGGATTTGGTATCATATTGATACCAAGTAAAAAAAGGCTTAGTACAATACTTTTTTAACAGAGCTGTCAAAATGAATGTGTTAATGCAAAGAGATTTTTCTGCTGATTTAATGCATTCATTTTTCCACAACATTAAAGGATAAACTACAAAGATATTACTCACACATTTTACATACTTATTAATTCTAATAACATCAAGTCATGTTAAAAATAGCAAGTTTTTCCAATGGAGTTCTGTACAGATGCAACATTTTGCTGTGCTAGTGCATCTGCCTTTTCCTTTCTTGACTTGCTTTCTTTTTCTTTTTTCTTTTTTGGTCACCCCTTATTGTTTCTGTTCTTAACCCCTTCTTTCCTCTTGTCAGGTTCAACAACATTATGTAAAATACAGTTATGAACAAGCATTCAATTAAATAAAAATAAATAAAGTAAATAAATTCAGAATATCAAGAGGAGCCTTTTATTCATAAAGCTCCTTTAAATGGATATTGTGTAAGTTCTCCTGTGTTTTATTCACAAAAACTGATTATTTGGTTCAAAAGTGTTTTTTCATTAATCAGTAATCACTCCCATCAACAAACTGAAGTGCTCCTCTAAGTTCTAAATTTGCCGTTCGTATCATTCATTTACACATCGAGCGGGGCGGCTCGGTGGAGGCTGCCATGTCGTATCGCCATGTTTTTGCGTTCGGGAGAAGCGTGACAGTAGGAAAACACAGAAACTCAACAGACACACCGGAGTTTTCAGCTCAGTTCGAGGTAATGCCTTTGAAAAGTCACCGCGCTGCAGTGGGGAGAAGCTAGCGTCTCACTGATGCTGGGTTCACGTGCAGTCGGGCAGACGGCCGTTGGTAACAAACCAGATGTCATTTTAATCAATGAAGCTGAGCGAAAGACGGTAAAACATGGGTCAGGGAAAACAATACGACATCGCCATGACAACAAATCAGATGTGGACTGATGTCACTGTAACTGACGGACCACGTCTTCACATAGAGGCCGGTGATAACTTTACATGCATCGGCTGTCGTCGGTCTGCCCGGTTTCACGCGAATGCAGCATGAAAAGTACGAGGGAGCTGCTCGCGATTACACAGTGTCCCTTTAAGCAAAGCAAATCTGTTCAACACAACAAATCAGCCAGATTATCATTCTGCTGCTGCCATGCTGGACAGGACAAGTTAGACAAAAAAAATAAAATAAATAACATCCTATTGTTGACAGGTATGCCACTAAGAGACACCTCCTGCTACTCCTCTCTGCATTCTGGCTCGTAGCTCCCACATCTCCCTCCTCAGCCTCACTCCTTCCTCTTCAGCTTCAGCATAAAGCCTGCCGGAACGATTGCGAGTGCAGCCCCATCTGGCGTTAGCATTTTTTCTGGAAATGTCAGGTGCTTTGTTCTATCTTTATTTTATAATTTACGACCATGGTGCGCTTTGAAAACACATTGGGCCAAATGTTTGCCTGTATAAAAACGTGAGCTATGTCACTGCACACACACAAAAGTGTACAAACTGATCTACCAACAGCGTACTAAAGAATTTAGTCTTTCAAATGTGCTAAATAGCGCCTCTTATGCATTTTGCACCTCTACTTCAATGAGTTTGCAATATGGGTTTGTTTACACGCAATAGTGTGATGGCAGGAGAAAATGTAAATATATAAATTTATCACGCACAAGGGGATTTATCAACCGTGAGACGCATTGTCTTGCTGGTTTTGCGTATATTTTAACACGTCTGAAAAGCAGGTTCAAACTGGCAGCTCCAATGGCTTCAACTTCTGAGAGGGACGATCCTCCACACGCATAAATCTGGTTAAAAATCATTTTTCATGAGCAGTGAGGGCAACGTATTTAGTTCTCATTGTTGAATGCAATAAATTTAACACGGGTGTTAAATATTCTGGATAAATGAAACAGATGAGAACTAAAGCTGCATTAATTGTGTCTCTTTATTTCCCCTTTTTCCAATGTCACATTTTTTCTTGGATTTTAGCGGCTGGACAGGATCACAGTAATCTGGCAGCCGGAGCCGATGGAGCCATTTGGCACTGGGCTAAAGTGCGCACCTCATGCATAATAGAGACCATGTCGGAGCTGGAGACACTTTAGGATTATCATTAGAATAATATACACATTTCCTAATATATATATATATATATATATATATATATAAAAACATAGAGCTTTCTGTGAATTCTGTGTCAAAATGTTTATTTTGAGGAATACAGAGTTCAGTTATCACGACATAAATTCTTTTGTTTGTTTGGTTTAACTGTCTGTATTACCTGACTTTCTTTGAAGTCATAAGAGGCAGAAAAAAACACCTGTCCGGTTTAATCAATGTGTCACCCCACTCTTAGTTACTTAAGTAATGTATTTTAAAAGTTAATTGTTGCACACTCCACACAAACAGATCTCCTTTGGGTGCTGGTGCTACCATGTGATATGTGCATGACAGCCCCTCATTAACTGGGTTTTATTGATAATGCAATAACTAAGTTTTGTGCTTATGGCACTTTGTTATATTTTCCTCACTGTATTTTAAATGGAGATGGATGTAATTACAATGTACAGTATGTAGCCTAAATAACAGCACTTTCTATGCAACAATGTTGCATAAAAATGTGTTCATTGCAGCATTTCAAGCTTTAAGTGTCACCAATTGCTTTATTGATCACCCAGTTTCCTAAAAGCACTTGCACAAAATAAAACATTGTTGTGGGTGCCCCACGCCATGGGTGTCGGGCCTGTGGTGGTCATGGCCCCGATGAGCTGTCGTGGGTGTCCCTTTTCTTTTTTTCTGGAAGGTGGCAACTCTACTTGTAGATCAAATCTCTAAATTCACAGCTGAGACCACGAATACCTTAAAAAATTACAGCATCAACTAAATGTAACAAGTGGTTAGAGTGTATCTCTTCCCGGGAACAGTCATGTGGCTGTCATACTGCCACATTTCAATGCTAAATTGAAATATTATGCATCCTTATTTCCGTCATTCATCACATTTATCTTGTCAGTGAGAAGAAAGCCAACTGTGGGTCCGTTTTATTCCCAGACTGGATTGGAGCTGCTCGGGTGTTTACTCCCGTCTTATTCCGGTGCCTGTCAGTATCCAGTTTGGTTCTGTTCGTCTCACAAGAAAACTTTTCTTCTTTGGGGTTTGAGAGGCACCCGTTTCTGCATCTTTTAGCGGCAGTCGTCAGTATTGTATCGATGTGCGCGGACATGTGCTGGCGGATACCGGCACAGCCAGACGAACGAGAATGTGCAGCTCATCTCCCCCACACGCAGTGTGTTAGAGAACCGCAGTGAAGAAAGATCAGTTCATTCTACACATCAGACAACTGTAAGAGCATGTGGAAGAAAGAAAAGAATAGTGTTTAACATTTAGACTTGCGCAATGCACCTTTAAGGTTGAAAAGTTACATCGTTTGCCTTTAATGTAGCACTTTAAAAACAACACAGCTGACCAAAGTGTTTCACACTTGATTTACAGGATAAAATCAATAAAAAGCAAAAAAGTATGAAAAATATAGGATCAGCTAATAAAAGCAGTTGAAATAAGTAGGGGTCTCCCCGAATAGTCGATGAGTTGACAATTCGTTTCCAGGACTGAGCTTCGACTGCCAGTCTCTAAGTTGAATAGTCGCAACATGGTTACCAAGCAAAGATCATACCATCCTGGCAGTAGAGGGGTGCTGGACGTTTGATTTTTACATAATGTCCATTTCTTCTTTAAATAATTTGTGTTATAGGTCTATTAGCAGCCTAATAGTTCTGTTACTAAGTGTGGCAGAACAAGGAGGGCCGGGCAGGCGGGTTTAAACCGCAGTCTCCCGGTGAGTCACGCGCACTGAGCATTCAGCCAAAGAGAGTCTCTATGACCAAGTAGCCAGATACATGATGACAGGACCCTCAACTGTCACATCATCATCCATCTCAATCTGCACGTTTGGGCCTCTGGTGTAGCGGTGACTTGGTTTTGGTGTATTCTGTACGTTTCTGGGTGGAAATTGGTGTATTTATCCCCAGTCAATGATAGAGCTGAGGGCATGGCACTCTGTGGGGATCAGCTCATCGACTGGAGCAGACACCAGATTAACTCAAATTCTTGAAAAAAAAAATATGGCGGACGCAGCAAAAAAAAGAAGTACTCTGTGGTGAAAAGAGTGCTAGATAGTACACTCTGAAAAACCAGGGTCAATATTGGTTTGAATAGTGTTTCCAAACAGAAAGAAGACCCTTTTAAGATATCATTAACTTCATAAACAAGATGGAGAAATATTTTTAGTGGATTCTGTTAATGAATCAAACCAGCTACAATCCCAAACCCAGCTTCTCTCAATATGTTAAATCCAGATTTTTGTACAACATTAGTAATAACTTAGTTGTTTAGAAAATTAATGAGAGAACTTCACAGTCAGATTAATCTCTCTGCATCAGCACATTAATTGACATCCCTAAAATTACTTCAAATAAAAATACTGTATTATTTCTTTTACAATGATCTTGCAACCCTTGAAATTGTTTTGGGACCCCAGTCTGGAAAAGGCTGTGGGCCAGCATCTACCCACAGTGACCTGATATGACCCCCTCCTTCTAAACCACACAATCATTTTTATCATTTATAAATCATTGATTATTTATAAGCTTATATTCTTTTCTTTAAAAAAGTACTGGTATGGGTTCCAATTAAGTGGATCAGTAAGGAGTACCAGACTGGTAATACGCTCTCATTTCGTAGGGATCTTTGATGATTTTATACTTAGTAGACAAAGGGATCCTCACAGTCTTTGCAATTTTACGTTGGGCAACATTTTACAATTTGACAACCTGCTGTCCCAGTTTTTAGCTGCAGCTTATTGCAGAATGGTGAACCTCCGCTTGTCTTTACAACTGAGACACTCTACCTCTCTGAAATGCTCCTTTTATAGTCAGTAACCAGAATAGTTTCAAACTACCCACTTCATCATGTTTGTCCTTTAATATTCATCACATTTTTACTGGGAATGTAGCTGAGTATTTTTCATGTTCATAGAATTTGTTATATTAAAAAAAGCGTCCAAGGATCTGTCATATTTTTGGAGGATGGTGCTGTCACAGACAGGCCTGTCTGGCAGGTAGATAGAAAAGCAGCATTGACGGTTAAATTACCCCACATCCTGACGCTGTAATCAGCCTCTGCTGGTGCCAGAATCCAGCTCCTCCAGCTCCTTGTGCTCCCATGTCGTCCGTCGACCTCTTCCATTCAGCACGGTCCTCTCCTCCTGCACCTCCTTGTTGGCTTTGTAAGTCTGAGAGAAAAGAGGAATGGGGGTTGGCCAATGGTTTTGCTGGGGGTCTTTGTGTGCGGTATGTACTTCTGGCTGGAAACCTTGTTTTGAAGGAAGGAAGAGCTGTATTCTACAAGAATAAACTTTTCATGAACTAATAAAGCCGAATAAAAAGCCTAACCTTCTGGAGAAAGACACGGCGCTTTCATTCATGGTCGGATCCTATGATTTTCTTTGTTGCTGACATGTTCTTTGTTGAAGTTGAATAGAAATGCATGCTTCTCCACCAAACATATTTCTGTTTGGGAGGACAGACTTTGACATTGTCCAGTAGCATCCAGAGGTGGGCCAGTCTGCGCAACATGTGATCAGAAACACGAAGATCTAATTCACATCATTCCTATGAGAACTGAGTCATGAACAGAGTTTTATTTTCTCTTTTTCTTCACTGGACTCTGCAGGAAAATATTTATTAATTTATTAAGCAGGATGTCACACCAATTTATGACAAGGTATAAAGGACAAATGCACATTGAAATGATTTTTTTCTACTGGTCAAAATAATAAAGTGTATCTGCAGAGCTGTCTGCAACCAGCACTTTTCATATTTTCTTGTACAGATGAGGTCATGTAGTCCAAAAATAGTATTTTATTTGCTACGTTTCTTTCAATTTTTAGTTTTTTTATGATCAGGTGCCCAAAAACAAGGTTATTATATGTGCACCAGCACCAGTGTACGTCATCAAGGGACCGTCATGGTTAAAAAAGTTTGGAAACCACTGAACAACAGAAATTTTTTTTAGCTTTTCTGCATTTTAATGTGAAATCACCAGTTGAAATTAATTAATAAACTTGAAAAGACTGAATCTGTTTCTAAAAACTGAACATTTTGAAAAGAGAGAAAGTTTTCTTAGCTTTGAGGGGTACCTGACAAGATAAATATTTGTTTAAAAATTTGGTACAGCATTTTTTCATTTAAAAATGTTACACATCAGAACATGATTTTAAAAAAATCCTAGCCAAAATAAAGACAAGGTGTATAAAAATAAGTACACCCCATGATGTACAATCCCATTTCCAAAAGGTTGGGACATTGTGTAAAATCTAAATAAAAGCAGAAAGTAATGAATAGAGATTTTATTGGGGAAAATATGGGTTTATGAGATTTGAAAATCGTTATATTCTGTTTTGATTTCACACAGCGTCTACATGCTGTTGCAATAAAAACATGCAGAACCACCTTCAGTAGCAACATCATCTGATAAATTTTTCCTGGATGATGTTTTCAGTCTCTCACACTGTTGTGGAGCAACTTTGTCCACTTTTCTCTCCAACGCTGCAGCAGATTATTGGAATGTGTGACTTTATGTCCAGCTCTCTGCAGTTCCACCGCTGCAGGTCAGTGAAGTTGAGGTCAGGACTTTGGACCATTGCAACACCTTGATTCTTGTTTTTTAGGCGCTGTGTTACATTTGTGACTGTGCTTTGGATAATATTTAAGTTGCATGACCCAGTTTCAGCCGAGCTTCAGCTGCTGGACAGATGGCCTCACATTTGACCCTGGACTCTCGTCCACTGCAGGGCGTCCAGGTTGGATGGCTGCAAACAAGTGCCAAATATCACAAACAAGTAGCCTGTTATAACTTTAATAACCAAGAAAATACAGAAAAAATAGCTCTGGTTGTTTTAGTCTGTTCTGAGCTTTATTTCTGTCAAATGTTGAAGGTAAATTATTTCAGCTGTGACAGAAAATCCCATTTTGCTGGAGCAGATTGCCCTGACATCAGATATTCATGTAATTGTGCTTTCACCATCATGAGTTACAAGATGTTTTGAGCCATATAGTCAACGCTCAAGTTTGTGAGGGAAAGTTAGTGTTTAGATTTAAACCCAGTTTAGGGGCTAAAACAAACTGAAACCTGCCCACATTATAGAAAACTAGAAAAGCACTCAGAGAGCGCAGACCCCCGCCAAGCAGCTCTGGCAATGATGAACAATCCTTCAAAACAGTCCTGGATCCAGAAGGTGATCCGGATCACCACCAAAATTTTATGGCTTCGTCCTTGGACCGAAGCACACGGCTGGTGAAAATTTCAAGTCAATCCGTCCAGAACTTTTTCAGTGAAGTTACTGACAGACAGACGGACAAACAAACCAATGCTACCAAAAACATTACCTCCTTGGTGGAGGTGATAAATACAAATGTATCCATCTGTGCTTCCTGGTTAGTTTCTGTAATGTTGAAGGATTTGCAGCATGAACTCTGATTTACCTCAAATCTCAGCAACTCAACAAAGAACTAGGCTCTGATATTGACTAATTAGCAGGATCGGATATTGGATTAATGAGGTCAATCCAGCATTCCGATCCAGTCACTTCTTTTCATTTTTTTTTTATCATACACAGCAATATAGTTGCAGCCATTTAGTCACTTCAATTCTATTTTTGCAACACCGGGTATGTCATAACGAGCATAGAAGTGTTATTTCTTTTTGTTGCTAATGTACACTTTATTTGTTCATAAATAATATTATCTACATTTAAATCAAGTGCTGGATGAAAAAAAGTATGACATAATATTTTGCCTTTTTATTATTATTATTTTGATATAATTTTTCGATCCGGACAGTTTTAAAGCCTCTGTACTGAAAACTGTACAGATGCTCTGTACTATAAAGCAACTATTGGGATTAGTTGGGGGTGGGCAATATCACAGATATGTTAAAAAAGAAATATTGCAATACGGATATCACAGATGATATTGATGGCCACACAAGAACTCACAGCTACAGTAAAATCCTTCTTTACCCAACCTAATGTAAGACGTACAGCAAAATAAATCCTCTGCAGATTCTAATGAAATTTCAACTGCTTTTCTAGTTTTGTTTGTTATTTTGATAAACACTATTTTATGATAGTTTGAAGCCAATATCCACTGATCTGCTTTGATCTGCCATATTCCATTGTTCTTTCATAAAGGAGACCCCCATGGGACATGATGTCATGATATTACATTTTTACAAACGGGGCTTATGGGTTACATTTTGGCTACATATGAGGGACCCAAGTGGGTTTGTCCACAGTATCCATGGTGGACCCACCTGTGCTTGCCCATATAGCCTATAGGCATGGGCTGAACTGGGTAAATTAGCAGATCTCATAGTTTAAGTTACATGGGCCCCATATGTGGAAACCCAAATAGGAAAACAGGTGGGGCCACCATGGAAACCATGGACAAACCCACTTGGGTCCCTCATATGGAGCCAAAATTTAACCCGTATGGGCCCCACATGGAAATGCTGGCTGGGTGACTTCAATCTATGGGTAATTAGCAGATGTGTGCAGCCAAATTCTGGACGTCAGGTGGTTTGTTAAAGCAGGGAAGCCCTGAAGACCTGCAGGTTGCCAGCCCTCGAGGACCGGAGTTGCCTACCCCTGACTAACAGGAACAACTGACCCTCTAGTTCAGGGGTGTCCAAGTCCAGACCTCCAGAACTACTATCCTGCACATTTTGATTGCATCCCTTCTCCAACACACCTGAAGCAAACGAATGACTCGTTAGCAGGCATCTGCAAAGCTGAATGGCACGTGAATGAGGGATTATTCATTGTATTTTTTGTTAGTTTTGTATTTACTGTATAACAGCTCCTCCATGCAAAGCCGTGTGCAGAACTTTATTACTCCAAATATGTTTTTAAGCATGGTTTAGTGTCCTGTGTTGCCGTTGTTGAGCTCTTTTGAAAATAGAAAGCAGACCAAGTGTTGGGCTTGTCCATTTGTTCCAGCCTAGTTTTAAAGCCTGGATGTTGGTGACGTGATTGAAGCAGTGGAATAAAAGACAGTGTTGCATTAAAACGCTGTCCTTTGACCCTTTGCTGCCTGTGCGGTGGTTTATCATGGAACGCTGCCATGATCACCAGCCTGTTCAAAGCTCAAACTTTGGCGAAGACTTTCTGACAAAACAGCATTTTCATTGTGACAGAGTAAAAGCCGAACGGTTGATCCTCTCAGTTTGTAGAAGTAGGTGAGCTGTTTGATCTCTGTTCATATCATCTGAGTCACATAAAGTCCTCCAGCTTCTAGTCAGCCTTCGCTTTTAACTTCAGCTATTTTCCTGGGCAGAACTAGCAGGCTGTGAGTACTGGGGTGAGTAAAGGCTGTGCGTGTTTGACTCGAGCAAGTTTGAGAAAATTTTCAGCTGTTAAATGTCAGCCAGAGTGTAGGCAGTTTTATTATTTATTTTTATCATTGTGCATCTTGTGTTTATTCTCTGTCTCAGTTTAATTTCCACAATCTTCTCTCGCTGCTCGTCTTCAGAAACCTTGATCTGCCTCATGTTTTGCTGTCGCTGCTCAGTTTTCATGGACGCAGCAGCAACTCCAGTTTGTCTATCAGTGATTTACGTGAACATCCTCACCGCAGACACTCAGTCCAGCAGCAGCTTTGGAAAAAATACACAATTATGTGGTTTAAAATCATCCTAATTCACTAGTTCAAATTTGTGAGTTAGTTTATTTTCTTGTGTAGCATTTTAGCTCTTTTGCTAATATTGAAACACTTAAACGATCCAATGCGCAGCACAAACTGCAACCAACTGAACTAGGCATCAACCCAAATAGATTTTTTAGGACCTATATCGATATTTTCAAATCAGCCTCAGCCGATACAACCTGCCGATATTTCGGGCTGATACTGCATTTGACTCCCAAATTAATATAATGAACGATACAATGAAAAGTAATTTTACAACTCTTTTAATATAGAAAAGAACAAATTACCTCAAATTGATATATAAAGAAGAAACAGTGCAGTTTAAACTAAAATTAAATAGAAACATTAAACTTGTGATATATATATATATGTGTGTGTGTGTGTGTATGTATATATTGTGCCAAGTGGGGATATCGGCCAACACAACTGACATGTCGACCGATACCAATACCAGCAAAAACTGCAAATATCGGCTGGCCGATGTATCGTCTATTCTTAAAGGATAACTTTCCTTTTTTTCAACCTGGACCTTATTTCTAGGAGTTTATAGCTGCATTTACTTACCGGTAAACTCACTTTGACTCCCTTGAATTCTTCTTAAAGTATTGGTGAAATGAAGGAGTTGTGCTGCAGATAATAGAGAGGCTGCCTCGCCCCTCCCATTATATGGATGCACGCTGAAGGGCGACTCAACATTACATCTTCCTAAGGAATCAATGTAATGCAGAAATTTTACCGGTGAGTAAATGCACATATAAACTCCTAGTAATAAGGTTAAAAAAAAAAAAGAAAGTAATCCTTCAAAAGGAACACCCCAAACTGCAGTTGCTGCAGAAAACAAAAGGACTTTAAAAACTTGCTTCCAGAAAATGAAAATGATTGATACGACACAGTTTAACAGTAATGAACAGCTATGAATGTTATATTCTACCAACAGATCAAATGTTAGCCTGAAACTGTAAAGGTGCAGTGTCTCATGAGATCAGTCAGACTGCACCTCCAGCAGGTGTAACACATATAAAAAACTGTTTTCTTCGCTTTGGCTGTGCTAGCTTTTCCTTCAGCTTGCTATGTCCTCCTATTTCAGAGATTTTGTTCATCAGACTGCATGCACGTTAGCTGTGAAGCCTCACTCTGAAGTAAAACAGGGTGGGTCTCCACCTTCCACCCATTTCTGCTCAGTTTCAGTGCCTCCATGGGAGATGTTGCGTTTAGGTAATCAAACGGTCGATCCTATGTGAAAACGAACACATGCACCCAGATCTTGTTCCATTGTTCCCAAGTTGAACTGGAGCTGATTAGACACATCTACTCAAACTGTTTTACGTGTATCTGAATGTTAGATTTTTAACTGGTGCAAAAACAGAAAGGACAAGACTTCGGTCAAAATATTTCATTTTGATTGACGAAGGCGGAAAGTTGTTGGAGGAATTTTCGCACAAATGTTCAAAACATCTTGTTGTCTAAAACAGCTGTTTGCTACCGTTTGATTTGAGTGAATAATCCAATGAATAATGAGCTCTTTAAAGCGAACCAGCAGCTATTAAACACCAGCTAGAATGGCATTTTCACTTAATTTGCAGATTTTCAATGGTTTTATTACACTAAAGCCATCAGCTTTATTAGCGATAAGTACATGCTTTTATCTGTAAGAGAAACTGCTCAAATTAGTTGGTATTTTTAGTTGGTGGCTGGAATCTTTTGAATATTCGTTATTGTTACCAGAAATCTCAAATGCACACATGATGATGCATTCAATGCCTTCTATAGTCCTGCTGTACCTGAGTTTACGGAATGAGCTGTGATGTTTGATATAAACACATGATGGACATCTGATACCTGCTGTACCTGCATCTGTACCGTTACATATTATTATGTGTAATACGCAGTAAAATGGGGCTGGTGGCAAATAGGTTATTTGATTTGCTCTGACTGGTAAGCTGGTAAATACCTGCTGGACACCTTAAAGGAGCTGATAAAATCTGAGGTTGCTGTTTGCAGAGCTTCAGAATAAGGGCGTCAGATTTGTCAACGAGTGAACGGGGAGGTAAGCATTGTTTTGCTCGGGGTCACTTTGACCTGACCTGCCTGAAACACATATTGACCATTGATCGATTGGCAGTAATTTATTACCATGTTGTGGCTGGCATTGTGTTCACTAAGTTTATAACTTTAATCTTAAGTGAGGGAGCCACACATTCAGTCTGCTGCAGGATTATCTGATATATCATAGAGAGAAAACCCTGCAAGTTCTACTTATATTTGATGGTGTAGATTCATTTGCGTTATTGATTCTGCCGCTGATTAATGCCTGAAATGCTTTGCTGGTGTAGTTAGACGGTGTGTTGTGCAGCTGGTGAGCTCACACAAGCTGGTTGATTGATGCATTTCTTTTTTTTTTTTTTTTTAGACCAGAACACCGTAGGCGGTGCAAAGGCCAATTGAAACTCCAGTTTTTTCTAATTTTTCTATTTCTGCTTTTCATTTAAACAGACTGTTGTAAGAGGGTTGTTTTCCTGCCGTTCATTTAATGAGTAAGCTGCATCATCTAACCTGGCTCATCAAACTCTGGCTGCGCTCAGTAAAATACCAACAAAGCAAAGTCTGTAGGAACATTTCATGCTTCTTGAAATTTACTTTTAGTTATTTAAAGCCTTCCATTTATGATTTTATAACTGGCATTATAAAAGAGTTAGTATGATAAAAAGTGAAACTAAGTCACTTTTTTTCTTTGCAGTGCTGGAAGTTACTGAGGTAATTCTTCACACTGGTGAATCTTTTTACTGGTGCAGCAACAGGATCCCATCATGTTCTCTAACTCACTCAGTTAAAGCATATCTTATGTTCTTATGTGGTTTTTTGCATGTCCTTGAATGGCAACACTGCTTGTGGTAGGACTAGCTTGGTAATAGCTGCATACCTTATGCACTCTTGACAAAATGAAGGCAAAACAGTGACAAGAACTGGTTTTGTTTCGTCTGGACTTTTTTAAAAACACAAAGCAGAGTTCTTACAAGTCATGGCGCATTTTGGCAAAGAGGGAACCAGAAGCTGGGTAACGTTTCTGTAGTCTTTCAGTTTTTTGCTTTGAGATCAAAGGCAGGTTGGATGATGTTTTCCAGGAACATTTTTCAATATATTGCTTAAAGTCTTCTTCACATCCCCTTAATGTCCCCAGAAAAACCATGATTGCTTATATTAATCCAGCAGCTGACTGTGGGATCAGCAGACTCCAAACTAGACAAACAGTTCAATGATAAATGGGAATACTGGACACAGGTTCTGTAGAGGGTTGTTGCAGGTGTGAAATATTTGACTGAATGGGGACTAGATAGCTTTCAGGAGAGAACCGCAGGTTTGGAGACTCCAACAATGGCAATTATTTGGGCAGCATGTAACTAATCAGCCATTTTGATCCTTTCTTAAAGGCTAGTTTGATTTGTTGCTGCTTTTATTATTTATTCATAATTTGATTATTTATTAATCAAATTTTATATCATCATTATTATTATTATTATCATTATTATTGAGCTCACGTTATTGATTTGTCAATATCATGTCAAACTACTAATATCTAAGGCTATACTGAGTAAATACAAAATACTCAGTATAGCCTTAGATATTATTTTCTATAATGAGACTCTTATTAAAAAATGAAGAAAAAAAATGGATGGAGGACTGCAGGGAGGAGGAATGGATGATTCCTGTCCAGTCAGGGTGGAGGATGCTCACAGTAACTGGGGTGACGGGGAGGGAGAGAGAGACAGGAGCTGGCAGGATGGGAGAGGCAGCAGAGAGAAGAGCAGAGGTGTCAAAAATAGAAGTAAAAGTAGTTTTCAAGTACAAATCCTGCCATGTTTTTGGATCTGCCAGTACATTTAGAACAGCTAACGAGCGCATCTACCTGGGAGAGGAGCTAATTAAACCCAGCTGGTTCAGTGATCGGTTGGAAAAACTGACGGACAGGGTTTCTACTTTCTACTTCTACCAAATTTTTGAAACCTCTGGAAAGGAGCTTAGCTGGAAGTCAGGAGGAGGTGATGGGCAGTGACTTGGCCACCACCACCAACGTTGAGGGTGTTGTGGTTCACGGTCGAAACACCCAGTGGTCGTTGGATACCGCCGGACGACGTTGACTCTTTCTGGCCAAGGCTACATCCACCAAGAGTGAATGAAGGAGAAGCAGCTTTAGATGTGGTTGTATTCATATCGCTGATCAGCAGCATTGATGCGGGACTCAGCAGATTTACCCTGTAACCCTTCAGTTACCCACATTAACTGTATTTACTGTAGGGAGCCACATTTCAAAGTGCTGCAACTGTGCAACACTACAGCGATACACCTGATTCTGCACAGCTTCAGTCCATGAGTGAGAACAGTTTAGTTTGAACTGTAAGCCCCGCCCCTAACTTTTCCCTGTAAGAAAGGCTCCTGCTCTCCCTTATACTCTCCTCCCACTCCACAAGCATGAAATAACACACACATCTCATACTCGTACACGAGGAAACTCTCCAGAGGAAACTGAATCTTCCAGTGACTTGACTGTTATGGTTGCAGTAAATGACTGCGTTTCAACTAAATGACTAAATTTCAACTAAATATCTGTCCCAGTGCGGGTTATGGCATAACAAATCATTTCTGTCATAAAGCGGTAGCTTACTGCCACTACAGTTTTGTACACAGATCCACAATTATGATATATTATGATGTTTTAGGCGACATTACAACATAACAACCTGATAAAGTATCTAACCGGCAGCTGCGATTGAAAGTCATGTGATGTAAAGCAGTTTGTGTTTGGTCTTAGTGTATATATTTTTGACTGCAAGCTAAATGCTAACGTGCTAAATGCAACTCCCCACCTCAATGTAGGGATTTGCACAAGCTTTATTCCCTCTTTAGTCAGTCTTGTGTTTCAAATCTCGCTTCTCCTCCTCAGTTTTGATGCTTTGATGCTGTTTTGCTGCGACAGCCAGCAGAGGTGTCAGACTTTCCCTTCGGTGGACACCATGCATTGACCTCATTGGCAGAGAAAAACCATCACAGCAAAGACAGAAGCCTAAAAAAGCCTGGACTCGTGCGTAATCAATGAGTAATTTTATATAAAATTACCTCTTTTACCACAGAATATATCATGTTAAATGTGTTTTTCTTAGATTAAAGTAAAATCAGGCATTGTGCCTTCAAACAGTGACGAGAAGCTCTGATAAAAACATTGAGCTTAAGTAGGAAAAAGTTTCACGATTTCTGAAGGCCGTTTCATATTCTTGCTGCATCAGTGTCAGGCAAGTACCTGGACATCCCGGCGCTGGACATCCAATGGGCGTGACCAGATAGTGAGGTTAGGGTTAGGGATAGGGGGAAGGGTTAAAATAAACTACTGTAAACGGTAATACGGGCGGATTCTGACATCCGACCCTGTCCAATGTCCATCTCCGCCTCGGTCCACACGCCGCAAGCAGGACCTTCTCGTGTCAGGCCAGTTACGCTGCAACTTCTGTAGACTGCGTAGGTCAGAGGCTGGACACGCACCTCTTCAGATATTGACATCACCTTGATGTGCGAATGCAGTTACGCAGGTACTCCCTTATGATTAGTCAGTCTGGTAACGTGTCTCCATGTTTGGGTGTTGCTGCTGAATGTAATAGTAAGGTTAGGAAGTATGTACATATCTATGAAATGAACCAAACCATCAAAAAAAAAACAAACAAACAAAAAAAACACTCCACCCTGTGGAGTTTACCAGTCAATACCAGCCCTACGTAAATCTCTGGTTTGATCAAGATATGATGTTATCATATGGATAGGCGATTCAATACCCACCGATTTCCCAAATTCAGTCACTCATGACATGATTTTCATTCGATTTAGGATCGAATGATAATATATATATAAAATGATATAAACAACATTAAAAGTAATAAACAGGGTTAGTGTTTCTTAACATAACTGTAAGTTTTGCAGTAAAACCACTATCCACTGCACGACTATAAACATGGATTTAGTTGTGAAAATATCAGAGGACCTTCAAAATAAAACCATTTTCACAATAAAAGTGGGTGTGATATTGATTTTTTGTTGATATTGGGATTTTGGATCGATTTACGATTGATACATGAATCTATATTGATATATATCGATATATTGTCACACCCCCTAATGCAAACCGCAGATCCGAAAAAGAAAGTGCTTCACAACGCTTTCACCTACAGTCGAGTTTGAAAATACTCCCCATCCTTGTCAGTTACGTGGCCCCACCTGATGCAGACACTGCAGGAATCGCCAAACGGCTTGAAACCAATATGTGATCTGAGCTTTATATTCTCCATCACAGCCTAAACCCTCTCAGACAAGCAGACATCTCTGTCGTGTCTTTTAATTAGTCTCCAGGAGTAGTTCTACAAGCTCCTGGATGGACTTTCCAAAGCTCTTCTTTGGATGTTTCTGCCTCTTGTCCTGTTCTCTGTCCAGATGATCCCACACTGCTTCAGTATTGTTGATGTCTAGCCCTTGGGGAGGATTCAGCCCGCCATCAGACCTGTTGCTGCTGATTCTCAGTCCAGTTCTTGCGTCATAACAGGGAGAAAGACTGACGGCCAACCCTCCACACATCCATTTTCAGTTAAGCTTTATTTAAAGTTAGAGATGCACCGATCTAGCTTTTTCTGATCCAATCCAATACTGATGCCTGGGCTGAGCGTATCGGCCGATACATGATACCGATCCGATACTACTGTTGAATGAACAAACCGTATATCTCACCCTGAGGGAAGGCACAGATATAAATGTACTTAATATTATTTATTAACAAAGAAAGTTTACATTAGCAGACAAAAGAAATAAATATCACTAATCTGCTCTGCGTGATGATGTAACCGGCATTGCAAACATAGAATTGATGTGACTAGATGTCTGTAACTGTATTGTGGTGCATGATATTAATAAAAAATGACTGGATCAGACACTTATTCGATATCCGGTCCAGCTAATTAGTCAATATCGGAGCTGATATCTGATATGGGTAACGGATCGGTGCATCTCTTAGTAGAGTGAAGGGTCAGAGCATTTTTCAGGTCCTGTGTCAGGTCTTTGCTGCTTCTTCTCCTACCCTCTCTGTTCTTGAATGGCAGGTCAGTGTTAGGTGGCTCAGGAAACACACACTCATACAAAACCCGTTATGTGCAACTGTTGGACAGAAAATGGAAAAAACGGCACCAAAGCGCTGGAGAAAACTTTGAAAGATCCTCAACAAGTCTGAAGAACTATTAAACCAATCGCCTTAACCTGGCTATTGGATGCAAAATGTGCACCAACGAGTTTGTTGTTAGGCTTCGAGTTTTTCTGCCCCTGTTTTAAAGCTGTTTCAGTATGTGACCTTGAAGCCACCATGAGTCATGGTGGTTCAGTTGTTTGCATATTTTGTGATGGGGGTTTTCTGCTTGCTGTTATTTTCATTGCAGATTAATTATCTAAACAAAGTGTTTCTTTTCTCCTTGCTGCAGCTCGTGTGTGCAGAAGAATATGCAGTAGAGGAAGCAGCTGCATCTACACATTCCAACACATTCTTCCCCGCGATATGGCCTCCTCTCCTGGGCTGAATGCTGACCCGATACCGCCACTTCAGCTCCAGGAGGCAGACTCCAGTAAGGTCTCAGGGAGGCCCACCTCCCCGGGACTTCTGCCCACCATGTACAGTCCTCCTGTGGGCATGGACAGCCAGACCGTCTGCATTCCCTCTCCGTACACGGACAGTGGCTATGACTATAACCATGGACATGGACCTGTGACTTTCTACAGTCCATCGGTGCTGAGCTACACCAGGCAGCCAATCACGGACAGTCCGACATCCCTGTGTCCCTCTCTCAGCCCATCAGCCTACTGGCCCGCCCACAGTCACAACAACATTCCTTCTCTGACTCTGCACTGCACCCAGCCTCTGGTCTACAACGAACCCAGCCCACATGCCCCCTGGCTGGAGCCCAAAGCCCACAGCATCAACCCCACCAGGTACGAGTACTGACACACCCATGAGCTGAATAGTACAGCAATAACATCAATGTTAAACATATGTCTCTAATTTTCCCTTTTTCCCGTGTTTTGCTTGTTGGCAGATTTTGTTGCATGATCATTTTTCTCAACTTTTAATCTTTGGGGCCTCTGATTACCTTTGCGCATGTTATAACTCTAAATAGGTTGTAAATATTTAAAAACAAGTGACAAGATTCTACTTTCTTTGAGGAATTCCGTTTGGTCAAATTTCAGATTTCCTTCTGTATGGAAATAAAAAAAATACATATGTATGTCTTTACTTCAAGTAATAATTCATTGTTCTAATACTAAGCCAGAAACCATGTTATTGGCCCTGTAATTAACTCATTGGTTGCCGCCATTGTTATGCCCTTGAGCTCTTAATGCCCCTTTTCCACTAGCACCTACTCAGCTCAACTCAGTTCACCTCTACTCAGGTCGTGGGGTTTTCCACTGGGAGTTTCCTGGGCTGAGTTGATACTTTTGCACTTTTGCAGTGCCCACTCTGCTGAGGTTCCAAGCAGGGCTGAGTGGGGCTGAAAACGTGACGTCTACAGACTGGAAGTCACTGATTAGTGAGGGAGTGGCTTTCCCAGTGGAGTCATTAGTGATGTCACCACAGTAGATAGCAATACCCAACCCAAAGACTTATCCCCTATCGGGAGAAAAAAAGAGAGAAAAAACTCCAGACCCTGCCCACGTCCTCGTTTTTCAGATGGTAATGGAAAACCACCTTGGCCAGGTAGAGCTGAGCAGAGTCAAGCAGGGTAGGTGGAGGAGGTGCTGGTGTTTTGGAGCTTTTAAGCTCATCGTTCAGGACTCACAGAAACATGGAAACTGTCAAAAGAAGGTGTAGACTCTTTTTTTCCATCAAAAATAAAAAGTCTGTTACTGACTTTTTCTGTTCTTTAGTATTTGCAGTTGTATATAGGCTAGTTGCAGCAAAAATGCTGATTTTGGTCAAAAACCTGCGAAAACAAGCTTTTTGTTTAACGAGGCATTTCAAGCAGAAAGGTGATGCCAATATTTTTTCTTTCCGTGTCGCCTTAAACATCTGAACAGCTGT
This sequence comes from Atherinomorus stipes, assembly GCA_023101725.1. Classification (NCBI taxonomy): domain Eukaryota; kingdom Metazoa; phylum Chordata; class Actinopteri; order Atheriniformes; family Atherinidae; genus Atherinomorus; species Atherinomorus stipes. The sequence continues at coordinate 89,011 of JALJCO010009080.1, forward strand.
TTATTTCTATGAAACAACAAAAGGGGAGTGGATAGCGTAGTGGTTAATGTCGCCGGCTTTGGCGCGGCAGACCCGGGTTCGCGTCCCTGACACGGCACTCACGTGAACCACTGTGGTCCCTTGAGCAAGGTCCTTAACCCCCCCACCAACTGCTCCCCGGGCGCTTTAAATAGCAGCCCACTGCTCTCAGGTTCAACCTGAGATGGTTGAAAGTGCAGAGAATGAATTTCCTAATTGGCTCACTGATTAGATGAATAAAGTATATTAGAAAAAAAAAAAAAAAAAAAAAGCAAGTGAAAAAGTCATGTGACCACGGTGCAGCTTCTGCTGCTACAGACTGACTTGCTTTGAAGCTGCTCTTAATATGTCTGGTTTTAAGTTGTTGTTTAAAGGCATATGCCCCCACCCCCACCCCCTGGGTGATACTGAGCCTCCCGCCCAGTCTTTTAGTTGGACAAGTGGGTAGAAGCATTGTCTAGCCAACCCAGTTATTCTCTGAATCTGGCACCACTGACTTTAGCTTAGCTTAGCATAGTTGCTGTAGTCTGGTGTATCCAACTAGCACCACTTGGTGAAAGTGAACTAATTAACCCGATTTTTTCCAATGATGTTTTATGCCCGCCATTCTGATCAGTTAAACGAGAAGCCGATTTCACATCAAAGGACTGACTAGGTGGCATTCAATAGGGAAACTTTATGCCGCGGAAGTACAGGCCAATCACAGGTGAAGCACCACGGATAGTAGCAAACGCAGCATGCATGCGCAGCTTCCCAACTTCCATAAACATGGTTGCCACCGGATGCTGCTCATGCGTGCTGCCTTTGCTGATAAAGTGAAATGTAACTCCACATGTTGTTTCAGTGAATGAATCATAGATGCTCCATCTTTACACGACTTTGAGCACAATGCTGTCAACACAATGTTGCACAAACATGTTAAGGGCTATTTTTAGTAGTTATCTGTGTCAGTCATTCTGCACCTGAGGCATGTCTGCAAGAATTTTGACCACTGATCAATTCTCAGATACAAATGGATTCTAAAAGTTAGTATGTAGTTAGATATTAACTAGCATGGGTCCAGATACTTAAGATAAGTTTTTTTTTCACCTGGACCTTTTTAGGATATATGGTTTTATTACGAAGTTGACATCACTTTAGTCCTTTGAAGATATTGCGCTGGTCGCCTTAGTGAACGTCAGTAAAATGGCGGAGATGGGGCAGCCACTATATCTGAGAAAAACCCTTTATTTCATCAATGCTTTAAGTAGAATGAACGAACAAACGATAACTATTGTCCTGTGGGTTCAGAGTTTCACAAATTGTGTTTGTTGTTTTCTGGGCAGCGAGCTGCTCTTCTCAGCTGTACTACAAAAGCGTGCATCGTGAATGCGCGACACCGAAAAGTGTGTAGAACACCCTGATAACTAACGGAAAGCTAAATGTGAATTTACGGGACTATAGTACTCATTCGTTTGTTCATTCTACTTAAAGGAATGATGACATAGCAGTAAAAACTGGTTATGTAGTTGACATTCTGCACATGTAAATACTCAAAGAAAAAGCCACTTTTATAGCGGGGGATTGTTTTGGCACGCTAGACCTCCTTCCTAGTCATAAGTTGGGTAAGGTAAAGATATGCAGCTTTACCAGAGACCAAGTTGACTTTATTTTGATTGGTACACCTTATTTAACTAGAGAGGGTGGAAGGAGAGAGAAGGGGGAGGCTGTTTGTTTGATAGTGTGCTTGATTGGAGCAATCAAATTAGTAGAATGATAGAACTACGAGAATGATAGAACTACGTAGAATGATAGAACTACGAGAATGATAAGCTGTCTGATTAACTGTTTGTGAAAGAGGACAAAGCTGACAGACCATAAAAAGACTTGATCTCCTCTGGACATTCCATGGCCTCATCAGTGCACAACAGATATATTATACCCCAAAACCAGAAAAGTGAAATTTGATGTCACCTTTGAAGTATTGGCGAAAATCAAGGAGTTTTGCTGCAGATGTCTTATATAGTGGCTGCCCTGTCTCTCCCATAATACTGGATGTTCACCGAAGGGAACTCAACGTAATATCTTCCGAAAGGACTCAAAGGGATGCAGAAACTTTCCGGTGAGTAAATGCAGGTAGCCTATACGCCTAGAAATAAGGTCCGTTGAAAAAAACAACTTTCTTTAACTCATTCCTGCCATTGCGTCTATAGCCGTTTGCGGGGAAAAAGTATTGAAATTTCACCAGATGTGCCACATTGTCCCAGATTGTGTTCATGTAATAGCTCTGTAGAAACAATTTTTGGAGAAAAATGTTGACTTGTTCAATACTCCCGCTGTATATGGCTATAGACGTCAATGGAGTGAATGAGTTTAAGGTGCATGACATTGTTTCCTTTTCTTGGGGTTTTGGGGTATGATGAGGCATGTGTATGTCCAGAGTGAGTTCTTTGTTCAGAAATGGTTGAATCAGACAGCAGCTTATCATTCTACGTAGTTCATTTGCTCAAATTAGAGCACACTATCAAGCAAGCAGCCCCCTACCAACGGTCTGGGTTTTCAAACAAATGGATTTAAAAGAAAACTTCAGCAGCAACACTGGGGGAGGCAGTAATGCCGACAACGTGAACAAGTTTTCACTGCTATGTCATCACTCCCTATAACTACAAATAAAAGGGAAAGGAGGAATTCAAGGACTTGATGCCTGAAAACTACTGCTCAAAATTACTAAACTATTACAAGAAAGTCTTGAAGCAAATAATGTCATCCGGACTTTTGCGCCAGCCAATACTTTCTATTTGTTGTTTGATTTATTTTGATGTGATTTTTCCATTGACTGAACACTAGTTGTACTTCCTGTTGAAAAACCAGTGAACAATGAATGACAAGCTAAAATTCCCCATGTCAAGTTGCTCCTGTCACAGAGTCTGTGTTTCTCCTCGAAGCTCTGTCATCACCTGCAACAAGCTGCTGGGGAAGAATTCAGGCGATGGAGCGGGAAGACTGAAATCCTCGTGCTCATCTGCAGTAGGAAAAGCCGACATGCACTTCTGTGCCGTGTGTCACGACTACGCCTCCGGATACCACTACGGTGTGTGGTCATGTGAGGGTTGTAAGGCTTTTTTCAAGAGGAGTATCCAAGGTATGTCTGTTCTCCCCGATGTAGTTGCTCTTTCTTTGTCTTCTGCTGATAACTGAAATAATTAGCCATCTTTTTTTTATCCTCTCTTCCTCCATCAGGACACAATGACTACATTTGCCCCGCTACAAATCAATGCACTATTGACAAGAACCGCCGTAAAAGCTGCCAAGCCTGCCGCCTACGGAAATGCTATGAAGTGGGCATGATGAAGTGTGGTAAGCATTGTCCTATTTTATTGTAGTTGTCTTTCATCTTTATTATCTTAACATATTATCTTATGTTAAAGCGTGAGCACAGATCTTAGAATTATGAATGGTGTGGTGACTCATGGTTCAGTATTTCATTTTCTGCGCTGACATCAGGGCTTGTGTAGCCCAGCAGAAAGTAGAACACCAAAGGATAGAAAAAGCTGTTTCTGTCACAGGTTGACACCTGTTTATTTTTGTGAAATGTCTTTACAGGTTATTTTTTTTTTTGCAACCTATTTTATCCTACCAATGGATCTGCTGATAGCTTAGCATCAAAATTACAACAAAGTCATATTTTGCTGCACCTGATGCAGATGTTGGAGCAAGTCCTGAAGAGTAAATTGAGAGAGAACTGTTAGATTAGAAAATAAAACTTACAAGTGTAGAACTTAAAACTTAGGCAATGCCATTCATTATATGATTACATAGTCAAAGGATTTTAGATCAAACAACAGTTAAAAACAAACAAACAAAAAAAACAAAACAAATTAAAAGTAAAAATCTGACCTTGGTTTTTCCAGACTTTTAAAAGTAGAAAACTGGAGATCATCTAGTCCTTTATGCGTCTGAGACAAGCATTTTGCTTCTGTATACTCAGTAGTTTCTTTAGGTTTCACTGTTAGATAGAACTGGGTGTCATCGGCGTAATGAGAGGAATTTATGACACATTTCCTGATAACATTGCTCAAAGGTAACAGGATTGGCCCAAGTCCAGAACTCTGTGACATATAACAGTCTTGAACACGTGGAACAAACAGGTGTCTATTATTAATGCAGTGATTTAATCATAAACATGAAAGTGTGTTCTTGAATCAAACGTGTATAATTCAAAGTATTATCATCCAAAAAACTGCTATATGGAGAAGATTTTCACTGCAAGACAATTTTATTTGTCAGTTTAATTTAGGGAGTTTATTTATACAGTTAAAATTATCACTGTCATTAGTTTATTTAGTATTATTGTATAAATACATTTATCTGTTCTATTTATTTACTCACTTATTTACTTATTTATTCATGTATGTGAGTACAGTCGTCCTCAAAATTATTTATACTCTCAAATTAAAGAAGGAAAAAAATCAGCTGTTAGTGAAATATGATGAAATGGACTAAAGTAATAGATAAAAATTCTATGAAAATCTTGACATTGATTTTGAATTGTGGTTCAACAGAAATATTAAAAACAAACACAAAAAATAAAACAAGTAAACAAGCATGATGGAGCTCCGAAGCTAAAATTTTGTTGAGCAACACTTGGAGTCAATCACTGCAATCAGGTGTTTTCTATAACATCCAATCTGACGTCTGCGCCTGTTGACAGGTATGTTGGTCTACTGTTTATGGGAAAGGTGCTTTAATGTGTCTGGGATAGTTTTGTTTATTTTTTTATTATCATTTCCAACCACAATTCAAAATCAATATCATGATTTTCATTAAAAAATGTTACTGTATATCACTTTATTCAATTTCAATTAATTTCACTAAAGTTTTCCATAAGGGTATAAATAATTTTCATATAGGACAGCTGTATATATGTGTATGTAGGTATTATGTATGTATGCATATCAATATATATGTTACAGTATGTGTGTGTGTAGGTGTGTGTGCAACACATACGAGTAGATGTACCACTTTACTTTCTAATACTTTCTGCTGTATATCCCCTAACCAAACATCCTCCCCCTTCTTTTTTGTCTCTTTTTTGTTTGTTTTTTTCTGTTTCTGGTATCTCCTCGCTTTGACTTTCTGTTTATACGCCCATATTTCATCACTTGTTTTGCACAATAAAAAAAGATGAATTCAGTGACATTTAACAGCAGTTTTACTGATCACTGCATAGGATTGGATAATGACACAGCAGGGAAAAAAAGTATTGAACACGTCAACATTTATCTCAGAAAAATATTTTTCTTAGAGCTATTGACGGAACAGAATGGAGGAACACTTTCCGGCTAGATCCAGCTCAGATTAAGCCCTGATGATGACAAGAGCAACTCGTAAAGATGTTGCAGCTTGAGAGGCGAGAGTCTCACCTGTTTTTCAGTTCAGTTAGTTTTAGTTTTTTTGAGCAGGTTTGCTAGTTTTTTATAAGTTTTTATTTTTAGGAAAATAGTTTTGGTTTAGTTTTTATTAGTTTCAGTGTCAGTTTTAGTTTTTAGTTTGTTTTTTTTCTTTTGTAAATTATAAATATTTTTCTGGTGTGACATCCAAAGTCATCAGAAAGTCACGCAGAGATTTTTCTTTCTTTTTTTTTTGTCATTTTTATTTCTATTTCAGTTAACAAAAATATTTTTTCAATTTTAGTTTTTGTTTTTTCGTTAGTTTTAACCTTGGTACAGGGCAGCAGCAGCCAAACCTGAGCATCATTTTAGTTCTTTACTGTTCTCAGACTTTCATCTGCAGCTCTTCCTCCCGCTTTCCTCTCACAGCTGTTTTTAATCACCTAATTATGACCTGATTATCCATTTGCACTAATGTGCTTATGTATTGGAAATAAATTTACATGTTGAAAACAAAAAACACCAACTCAATATAATTGTTTTGCAGCAGTTATTTTCATAGGTTTTATTTGTTTCGGTAGAAATACAACATCTCCACAACAATAAAAAACAAACACTCTATCAGTCCCTGCAGAAAGGTTCAGTGTTGCAGTTTCAAATATAAAAAGAAATTCAACCAAAGACAAATTATTCAAGCAACAAATCATGTTTTAATGGCAATATGAGAAATTTGGGATTGCTTTTTTATTGTAAACATCCCTTTGTGTTTGCTTTAATGGTTACAGTTGCAGCATCGCAACTTTCTGGAGGGACTGATCTGTACATCTCTCCTCTCAGTGACAAACTCAACATCTTCTGCTCTTCCTGTCATCTGTGCAGGTGTGAGGCGAGATCGCTGCAGCTATCGCGGAGCCCGACGCCATCGTGGAGGACTCCAGCCTCGAGATGCAGTCGGCAGGGGTTTAGTAAGAGTCGGGATGGGTTCTCGGGCCCAGCGCCATCTCCACTTGGGGACGCCTCTCTCCCCGCTCGTCCCTCTCTCACAACCAAACTACGTGCACCACTCGTCTATGAGCCCGGAGGAGTTCATCTCCCGCATTATGGAGGCAGAGCCCCCAGAGATCTACCTCATGGAGGACCTGAAGAAGCCTTTCACAGAAGCCAGTATGATGATGTCGCTCACCAACCTGGCAGACAAGGAGCTGGTCCTCATGATCAGCTGGGCTAAAAAGATTCCTGGTAAGATGGAAATGCTGACGTCCCGTCTGGACATAATCAGCGCTTTTAGGACAAGAGTAGAATATTGAAGCTGTTGGTGGCAGATGTCCGTGGCCAGGACATGACAAATATCTATTTTACTCAGTCTTCCAAGTACGTTAGACACGTTACAAAGCAAAGATTCTTAAGATGTGAATGATACCACACTGTAAAAATTTTTAAATAAAATTTACGGTAAAAATTGGCAGCTGTGGTTGCCATTTTTCACCGTGAAGTTTACAGTAAGATTATAAAGGATATTCCGATGTGCCATTTTGGTAACTGTAAATTTTGCAGTGCACAACTTACATATTTACGGTATTTTCTTGCAAAAATAACAGTAAAAACATGACAAAAATGTTGTTTTTAGATTAAAATATCTCTAAAATATACAGTGTAATCCAGACTACGATCATAATTTCAGTACAACATTCATGTTTACTGTACTGTGCAGGCATCTGGCTGACATGATGGAAAACAAATTTCAGACACATCTGACAATAAAAGTGTATCGTATCATATGGTGTCGTGTTGTGGCGTATTGCATCGCATCGTATCGTATCGCATCGTATCGTATCGTATCGTATCGTATCGCATCGTATCGCATCACATCGTATTGCATCGTATCGTATGGCATCACATCTCATCGTATCGTATCGTATTGCATCGCATTACCTTTGAAGCCATATTGTACTCCAGTAGGCGAAACTGCAACAAAAACGCTCATGTTACATCAGCAGGAAAAGTATCGCAGTAAAATAGCTGGTCCATAACAAGTCTTACAGCCACTGAGAAAAGATTTTTTTTTTTTTTTTTTTTTTTTTAAAGCAGCGTTAACTCTTGAGTGCATCTTCTCACTAATTTGGATTTTTAATAAATAAATCAAGACTTTTGTCGTTTTAGATGTTTTACAGTTTTGCATCATCAAGATAAGAAAATAGTTTGAAAATTAATGTTCATTTGATATTTTTTTTGTTTGCAATTTTTCCATTTTTTATGCCAGTGTAGGTTTTTGCAGTAGTTTAATTAGTTAATATCTGTAAACCAGAAAGATTGACTTGATTTCCTGATTTCTCAACTACAGTTTTCTCATTCTTTTTCTGTGGATTGCTTCCATTCTTTTCCTGTCCGTCTCTTTTTCCTTCCGCCTGTATTCTCTCCTTCCCTCTCCTCTCAGCCACTATTCAGCAGGTATCTCCTCAGACGTGTGAAAGGCTCACAAAGACTCCATTCAGAGTAAAGACAGTCCTCCCACAAGTTTTTAAGGCCCCGTTTTTTTTATTTTTTTCTCCACTCACACAAGTGAAAATGAGTATATATAGTCTGCCCGATAAAAGAACTAACGAGTCACAGCAGGTGAGCAAGGCTTTGTCTGTCAGGCAGTTTCTATTCAGCGATGTTATTTAAGATGAATTAACTTCTATGTTGTTGCTTCTGACATTTTTAAGTCTTTAAAAGTTGATGTGGGAGGAGTTTTACATTCCCTGAAGAGATTATCGTTTAATCAGACATGAAGTAGTCACAACCCTCCAGGAGACGTCTTCAGGAGCCAGAATGAAGATTTTAAGTATGTCAGTTCAGGATGTTGCTCAAATATCTCAGCACCTTCCAGTTGCAGGAAAGTTGCTCTGCCTCCTGAGCTGCAGCCACATTTCTACATATGCCGCTGTTTCTGCCATTTAAAACTTAAGCCACTTCTTTAAAGGTGCATTGCGCAAATTTAAATGTTAAATACTGTTCTTTTCTCTCCTCCACATGCTTTTACAATTGTCTGATGTGTAGAGCGTACTGATCTTTATTCACTGCGGTGGTCTCTAATACTGTTTCTGCATGCTCAATAAAGAGTTTTGGTCCGAATCTTCAAGGGGGCGCGTGTGGGGGAGACAAGCTGTGCGTTCTCGTTTGTCTGGCTGTGCCGGTATTTGCCACCGCAGGTCAGCACACACCGAGACAGCACTGACGACTGCTGCTAAAAGATGCGGAAACAGGCGCCTCTCAAACCCCAACTCAGACTCCAGTGAGACAAAGAAGAAAAGTTTTGTCTTGTTAGATGAAGAGAATCAAACTGTAGTCTGACCGGTGCCGGAGTAAGACAGGAGTAAACAACCAAGCAGCTTTTTTTCTTTCTTTTTTTAACTGGAGGGAGCTCTGATCCACTCTAGGAATAAAACGGGAACCACAGTTGGCTTTCTTCTCGTTAACAAGGTAAATGTGATGAATGACAGAAATATGGATGCATAACATAGTAAGTTTAGCTAAGTTTTTAGCTAAGCTAAGTTTGCTAAGTTTTCAGCATGTAAAAGGAGCAATATGACAGGCATATGACTGTTCCCGGGAAAGAGAAACATAGTTGATGCAGTAATTTTATAAGGTATTCTGGTCTCAGTCTCTGAATATGGATATTTGATCTACAAGCCAGCCTAGCCTGTTGTTACCGTTAGCATACAGTCTATCAGTTTACTCAACGATCAAACCGTAAACAGCTTGCAGATTTATAACTTTATTACTTCAGTAGACATCATGACTCTAGCTCTGGGCTCTGAAGCGTGGGTTAAACTAAAAACCAGTCCAAGCGGCTCATGCGTGTGCACAGCAATAGCGTCACTTCCACTTGTCGCCAGAGGGGGCGCGCTTCTGGAAAAAAGCCGGAACTTTGCTGTACTCCTTTAAGCTGGTGATGGTACATGGCAACTGCTGGTGGACCTTTGGTTAGACATGTTTTTTTTATCAAGTAGCCTACAGACAGAGTTAATAGCAGCAGAAATAAGTGAACTTTTAAAGTTTGCATCTGAAATTAGGACATGAAAAAAAATCTAAAGGAAGATAGTCTTGTGATTTATGAAATAGAAATTAAGGTTTAAGGAACAGTTAAGTTCTATTAAACCCATTTTATCTCCATTTTCAGTGCCATGGCATGTTTTAATCCAATTGGGGGTGGTGTGTTTCTTTTTTCAGTGTATTTTTTATGATAAATCGTAATCTTTCCTGCAGATTACAGACGGATCAAATGTTTCATCAGTCCTGGCCAAAAGTTGATATCCTGGTTCAGAAAAGTTGGAATGTCTTTTTCTCCAGACCTTAGGAGATGTCTGACTTGTTAACTAATCCTGATGGTTGATGTGTGCATCAAAATGTGCCGTTCAGACCATGTAAATGGGTTAATGCATCACTGTGCTTCAGTTGTCTTCATGTGCACATTGCAATGGCCTTAAAAATACTAAAATGCATCTATTGGAACGCACTCAAATACTATTATTTGTTATATTTAAGATCGTATAGATATGTGTTCGTGATGATGGGGTCTGGTAGTGCAGGGATACCCAACCTCTAAATGGTCTTTCTTTTTCTTTTTTTTTACGCTAGACTAGCATTAAAAAATAGAGAAAATGACAATTAAAAATCATTGAAACAACCATGTAGCATTTTGTGTCTGTAATTTGGGCTTAGGTAATTTTTTTTTAATTCGTGTGAGGAAAATAGTTCTAATTGCTCTCACATCAGGTTCACCTTCTACCAGGTTGGAGCCCTTTTCCCTCAAGAACTGCCCTGATTCTTCGACCAGGTGTTGGAAACATTCCTCAGAGATTTCGCTGAAATGAAAGCATCACACAGTTGCTGTCGACATCTGCAGCAACTGTGAGTCATGCTGCGTTCCATTTGAACTCGGAAGTCGGAAACAGCCTCCTGAAGTTGGATTTCCCATTCGGAAAGTCGGACAATCCTTGCAGCTCCCTAGTTTAGATTTAAAAATGGCCGCAGCCAGTGTTAGCAGTTTTAGAAGCTCCTGTAATGTTAGATTTATTTACACTTGTTACTAATATTTTGTTGCATTAAATCAGTCATACATGGCGTATTGGTTTATATAGATTTAGGGGAAATCTAATGTAGTGTAATTCACATATTTCATGTGGTATATGTGAACTACAACGTCAGCTGTGCTAATAACGGCTAATAACAATAGCCTTAGCAAACACGTTGTTTTGCTAGGCTGCTAACTGGTTTTCCAACTAGTGAACTGGAACGCAAGTTGGTCGGTTGTGACGTCACCCCCAGTTACTATTTCCGAGTTCCGAGGAAAATGGAACGCAGCATCTGACCCAGTAAACACTCAGACCAACAACCATGCCATGTTCAAAGTCACTTAAAGGTAGAGTCCGGAGTTTTTCCCCCTTTCCGTTAACACTTTTCAAACTGAGAGCTCCTCCTCTCGGGTTAACGGCTGCATCGCTCTTCAGCCCCAACATCTCCTTCAAAGCTAGAAAGTGGGTGAAAGCCAAACCAGTATTACCATTTTTCTCCATCGGTTCAGCTCATTTCTCGAATCAGAAGTTACTTTCTCAAAAAAACGTGGACAAACCTACAAACTATTTGGCAATTGTTCATAACGTTATTGCATTTGTCATTTATTTCATTAAATTGCAAGTGTCTTAGCACATGTCTCAAAGTTACATGCAGCTTGGCAAATGATTGAGTACAGTCAGCCCACAGTTAGCATAGTTAACCTACATTTAGCACAAGTTCCAAGTGAATAGATCTTGTTGATCTAAACTGATCGTTAATTCTCAGTCTTATGGTTGTTCACTTCAAAACATATCAGCATCATTTCATCATAGACGTCATCACATGCAGAATAGTCTGTTCAACGGTCAAAACTAGTCAAGACCATAATACAAAAAATGAACTGTATGAAACTCCAGCCTGCTTTACAGCACTATAGGCTGCATTAGGACTGAACGATTTCAGGAAAAAATCTAATTACAATTTTTCTGGTAGATATTGCGGTTTTAATTTGATTCACGATTTTCTTCAAGTCAAGCTTCAGTACAATATTTGCAATGTACAATAACATTAACGAACATGACAGAAAATTCCATTACGCCATCAAAACATTAAAAGCTATTCCTCTTCATCAAGGATGACAGTTAAAGGTGAGATTTAGCTCACTTTCAAATGCATTTATTAAAAAAATGCATGTACATTTACTGAAATTCCCGTGATTTTCAGATTCCCCTGCAGTCCTCCCCCCTCTACCACAGTTAATCACCCCACTTACTGCTTTTTCAAACCAGGTCATCTGCATGTTGCTTTACACACTTGAATTTACAGTGTAAAAAAAGATGTTACTGTGCTATTTTTAATGTTTAAACTATTTCTCATGACATTGGACTGAAAAATATCCAAATAAGAAATCTGTATTTTCCTTTTACAGTTCTTGTATGTAGGTTACGTTAAGTGAAACATACAAACCAGGGAATTTATCATGGATTCATACGTGCATTGAAATGTAATAAAGTTGTAAAGTAAATCTAAACAAACATCAGGTTTTACATTTGACTTCATTTTTATGTCATTCTGTCACCTAAATTTGAGGTGATGAAAACGCTCCTACATCATAAATAATCAGGTGGTTTTACACTGATTGTTTTTATCAGGTCACATTTCTGACGTTTGGACGCACATTTTTGGCCAAAACAGCGTTCCGTACTCATCCTCTCATGTCCGCTTGACAAGCAGCAACAATAACTTTCCTCCCGTTTCTGGACTTCTGGTTTAACTGTGTGGCTTAACTAATGTCCCAGATAATGAGGACAAAGCTTCTGTGTAGCAAGTCCAGCTGATTATTTGTCTCCTTTTACTGAGATCTGCCGGATCATCAATTTACTCGCCCGCATCGCGCTCGTGTCCACAGCGCAAAGCCCAAAACTTTATAGGTTTAAAGAAAACTGGTTGGAATTTAGTGGCACTTTTATTACCTAAAATTCCCTCATTGCACGAAGCAGATCAACAAACAGCAGAGGTCTGCAGCCTCTCTCCAACAACGGAACCGGAAGTTAGAAACGGTTCTGCCGAAGTCGTTTCCTAACGTGTAAAGATTAGACAGCGAGACGCAGCATCCCAGCCTGATGCTGATTGGTTAGCTGATCTGTCCATGAGTAACATTCCGCTTCTGATTGGTGAGCTTAGTTGGCTGGTACAGAGACGGCGTGTAGCGTGTGTGTACAACAGTTGACAGAGCAGATCCTGGGTCAGTCAAGAGCTGGGAAATCCGCAGCTTTGGCGATCACATGATCATGTAGTCTGAAATTGCAATTTCGATCTAAAAACAATAAATTGTTTAGCCCTAGGCTGCATATAGATTTCCTTTTTTGTTTGTGTTTACATTACAGCAGCTATATTGTGCTGTACTGTGTGATATTCCATACATCACATAGTGAGTGTGATGTATGGAAATTATTTGTGTGTGTGTGAATAAAAATGGTTATAATTACTTTCCTTGGCAGTATGAGTGCAATGTGTGATGTCAAATGTTGGAAGCTACTCTTGCCGTAAAATCCTGTTCTTCCTCTTCCTCTTTTTTTTTTTTTACATAAGTGTATTCTGTTAGACAAAAAGAAAAAAAAGACTTAGCACAATAAATGCTGTCAATGAAGGGCTGAGCTAAACAGAGGTGGACATGAGCGATATTTCCAGGGTCCTCTGCCATTGTGACAAAATACTTAAACATTTTGGGTTATTTTGGCAGAAGCACCAAGACTGGTGAGAACGTCCGGTCTGTTTAGAGAAATGAGACAAAGTTATTGAGAAGGATCCGTTTTGGTGGCTCTGACTATTTGTATGGGAAAGAAATTTAGTTCTGAAGGATGAATAAACTGTTTTGGGAGAGATTTGAGCTTTTGCAAGTGAGCTGTGGTGTTGTGAGAACTGTCAGACTGTTCAGCCAAATGATCTTAGAGTTTTGAGAATGTAATTTCTGATCGAGAAATGAGCCAAACCAATGGAGAAAAACTGTAACCCTGATTTTCCAGCGTTCACTATCTAAAGCTCTTTTCACCGCAGAGTACCTCTTTTCTTCACTGCATCCGCTATTTTTGTCAAAAATTCGAGTGAATCTCGTGTTGGTTCCAGTTTACGTTTAAAAAAAGAAAAAAAAAAAAAGTTTTCTCCAATCGATGAGTTTATCCGAACAGAATGCTACGCTCTTAGCTCTGTCATTGGCTGGAGACAACACGCAAACCTCCCCCCAGAAATGTCCCAAACACACCAGGACAAAGAGAAAAGATTAAATGCAGTCAAGGGAAGGGGGAGTTGCAAACAAAACACGAAAAGCACGAAAGCAGAGGCCCAAAGGTTCGGACTGAGCCGGCTCTCACTCACACAAGTCTAGCGTTTATTTTCAGGGGGAAACTCCGGACTCCACCTTCCTTCCTCATCCTGACGCTCAGTTTGGACTTGAGTCATATTCATCATGGCTACATGACTAGATGTGTGGAGCTGCTGTCATGTGATTGGCTGCTTAGATGATTGTGTTCACCAGCAGATGAGCAGGTGGAGCTGTAGGTGATTGTAAACATACAGTTGTTGACAGGCAGCATGTGTTTATATGCCATCAGTGCCACCTTTATGTGCTGGAAGGGAACATTCTGGTTCAGGATTATTTTTTTTGGACCCTCAGTTGCTGTTATGGGATCAGAGGTTGCTTCGGAAGAGACCACCTAGAAAACTGCATTGCTGGAAAATATTCCTTCTTTTAAAATGCAGCTACACACATTAAAGAGACTGTTTAAAGTTTGGTAAATGGCATTTAAAGCCCCTAAGAGCGGAAAGGAAAAGGTGCAGAGGGTCCCTTCCTAAATCTGAAAGTGCTGAAGACGTCATTCTGCTGTACATGCAGTGCTTGTTGCTCAGAGGTTTTAATCATGTAAAAACCGCATCTGCTGTAGAGCGAGAGCTTTATGCATGTGTTGGTCTTCATGTTGCCTTCTCTGGGTTGTGTCCAGTTTACACTTGTGCTATCTTTGTGTTTAGCTTTGTTGTGAGGGGTCGTGCTGAAAGATGTTGAGTGTCATGTGAGCCTGGTTTCACTTGCAAGGCCAGCTTGAATCACAGAATCCTGATGGAAGCAGCTCTGTGTGGTGAAATGTTTGGCTCTGGAGCTGAAGTTGAGCAGATAACCTGCACCTCCCCGGTTTCCAGCTGTGCATTTCCCTCCAGTTCTTGGCTTATCACACTACAAAAAGGAGTCATTGTGATGTGAACTTGTTATAAAATAGTTTCTGGAAGGGCATGTGCCACTTCTAAGATAAATGTTACTGAAAATGCCTTTGAATACAGATTAATTTGTCTATTTCCAGCTCTAAAACGTCTTTTCGTTTCTGCGTCCTCAGGCTTTGTAGAGTTGAGTCTAGCAGACCAAATCCACCTGCTAAAGTGCTGCTGGCTGGAGATCCTGATGCTCGGCCTCATGTGGCGGTCAGTGGATCATCCTGGGAAACTCATCTTCTCTCCAGACTTCAAACTCAACAGGTGAGAAAGTTTTTTTCCATCAGCGAAGAGAAACAGAGGGTGATGTGACGTCACATATGCGACTTAGTTTTTCCTCATTCTCTTTTAACTAATCCTTTAAACTTGATAACTGTGTGTTAGTTTTTACAACTTGTCACATTTAAATCCACCACCAGCATATCTGGAATTCACGGCAGAGAACAACTGGGACCAGGAAAAAATTATTTTCCTGCCTTTGACTTCTATTCATATTTTTCATCTCTTAGGTCTCTTAGGACTTCGGCTCCCTATTGTACAAAAGTCAAATAAATACTTTAAGGCGAAGTTCAGGATTTTTGACATATAGTCTCATTTACAAGTGAGCCAAGATACTACTTACCACTGGAGACAGTTTCAACATATTTCATTCCGTTATTCTAGTTCCAGGAGGTTGCTGATGCTAATGCTAGTGTAGGAATCCTATTGACTTCCTAGTGTGAGTCAATAGGAATCTGCTAGCCTGTTATTAAAACCAATCTTAGCCACTCCACAGAACATCCGAGGCAAATCAGCAAGCCTGTCTGTGTAAATGCCGTATTAAACTAGTAAACTTGTGTGTTAAACAAGTAAAACTAGTCTTGTATGACAAATTTTTGCATTACATATTGAGGAAGTAGTTTCTTACCAGCTGTGTAATGATATACTTTGCTTCTAGGTGGTAGTGTTACTATTTTTGTCAGTGTATTCCGGTTCATAGGGATATGGTGACAGTTGGTTTGATGAATTAAGTTCGAAATTGTCTTTAAAATCTGACATATCCGCATGCCTTTCAGATGTGGGCGTAGTTTTGAATGTATATTTGTGTAATTAAATTCCTTCATGCACGTAGCAGCAGATGACATCACTCTGCTGTCAAATACAGGAAGTAAAACTTTGTAAAGTGTCTCAGCAGCAACAATCAAAATGCAACGAAATGCAGGTTAGTTTTATTTGTAACATTATTCTAGTAACACGGCATTTACACAGATAGTCTGAAGTTATAAATGATTTGCCTCGGATGTTCTTTGGAGTGGATAAGATTGGTTTTAATGGCAGGCTAGCAAATTCCTATTGACTCACACTAGCATTAGCATTGGCGACCTCCTGGAACTAGAATAACGGAATGAAATATGTTGAAACTGTTTTCAGTGATAAGAAGTATCTTGGCTCACTCGAAAATGAGGCCCTATGTCAAAAATACTGAAATTCCCCTTTAAGTCTTAAAAATAAAGTCAGTTTAGTCTAAAATGAGTCCCATGACTCCTCCTCTCTTCCTCCATTGAGTTAGTGACGATGCAAAAACAGCTTGGCTATAAAATGTGTTCAATAACTTAAATCTTTGTATTTGTTTTTGAAAGAGAGAGAGAAAGAGAGAGAGAGAGAAAGAGAGAGTACTCTCTCCACGTTCCCACTGTCACTCACCATGACTCAGTTTTATTCTTTAATTCTTACGTATTCCTTGTCTGCCAGTTTAGACACAGACAACAAGTACAGACTTTTTAGGACAGTTTATTTGGGAGTGGGTTTGAATTGGCTGTTAAAAACCCACAAAGCTGGGGTGGTGATTAGCTAGTTGGTTGAGCAGCCGCCCCATGAACAGAGGCTACAGTTCCTCAGCGCAGTTGGCCCCGGTTCGATTCCCGGTCTAGGTCCCTTTGCTGCATGTCATTCCCCACTCCTCTGCCCCTTTCCTGTCGCTATACACTGTCATATAAAGGCCACTAGTGCCCAAAAATCCTTAAAAAAAAAAAAAAAAAAAACCCACAAAGCTAAGAGAAAGGCTGAAGTGAAGTAATAAAGTAGTTCCTCCTTCACATGCCATCTCCATAAACCCTGCGCTTTGCTCTCAGTACGTTCGTCTGTGTTTTCAGTTTACGGAGACAGATGCTGAGAACAGCTGCAGGACGTTATATTGACGTGCCCTTGTGCACCAAATCTCAATTAAAGCCCCAGTTTTCCTTGCTTTAAGGGTAAATGAAGCCTCTCCTCTCTATTGGGGCTTTTATACTATTTAATTCCTGAAAACGGTGTATCAGATTAAAGTGCTCCTGTTCCTGACGCAGCTGCCATATTTCCCCACATCGCTGCTGGAGTTTAATCTCTCCTCTTTTTCATTCTAATCAGTTTACATGAAGCAATAAAACACATAATATCTGCAACATTTGTTTATCTCTGATTCTTCTGGACTGGTGGCTTGTATTGCTGCCAAAAAAATCTTTTATCTCTCGCTGTTCTCTTCCACACTGACCTTCAACTTTGGCCAGACAAAGGCTGTCTGTCTCCGGCTCTGCCATCCATAGTAAACACTGTGATTAGGCAGCACGCATCTCCAAATGAACTGCAGCATACAGTTGTGTGAAAAAATGTTCGCCCCCTTCCTGATTTCTTATTCTTTTGCATGTTTCTCACACATATGTCCAAACCTCCATGGCCCTGTGTGAAAAAGTGATTGCACCGTAAACCTAATAACTGGTTGTTCCACCCTCAGCAGCAACATCTCCAATCATGCATTTGTGATAACTGGCAGTGAGTCTTCTACAGCGCTGTGGAGGAATTTTGTTCCACTCATCTTTGCACAATTGTTGTAATTCAGCCACATTGGAGGCTTTTCCAGCATGAACCGCCTTTTTAAGGTCATGCTACAGCATTTCAATGGGATTCAGGTGGGGGCTTTGACTAGGCCACTCCAAAGTCTTCATTTTGTTGTTCTTAAGCCATTCAGAGGTGGACTTGCTGGTGTGTTCTGGATCATTGTTCTGCTGCAGAACCCAAGTGTGCTTCAGCTTGAGGTCACCAACAGATGGCCGGACATTTTCCCTCAGAATTTTTTGGTAGACAGCAGAATTCATGGTTCCATTTACCACAGCAAGTCTTCCAGGTCCTGAAGCAGTAAAACAGCCCCAAACCATCACACTACCACCACCATATTTTACTGTTGGTATGATGTTGCTTTTCTGAAATGCCGTGTTATTTTTTACACCAGATATAATGGGGCCTACACCTTCTCATCAGTCCACAGCGTCCATAATTTACAGGAAATGACATCAATTAATATATTTTTATAGCCAAAACAGTGGAACATTGTACTTCCCTGATGCGCGTCCATGTGAGTTCACGACACTACAGAAGCCGCGGCGTTAAGTGCCTACTCTACCGATAATGCAAGTCTAGAAGAAGAAATTCGCTGTTTACTTTGTGCTTAGAGCGACCGAGCTGTGGACAAACACAAGAGGGGTTGGCTATTGATCTTTTACAAGAAAGCAGGAAAGAAAGAAAGAAAGAAAGAAAGAAAGAAAGAAAGAAAGAAAGAAAGAAAGAAAGAAAGAAAGAAAGAAAGAAAGAAAGAAAGAAAGAATGCGATCTCGTCTGGTTTGGTCTGCCGGAGTGTCGTGAACTCGCAGGGGCGCGCTACTCAGCAGCTAGATGTAGTACTGTTTAGGCTAAAACACACTAGATGATGTGGTTTCCAATAAATTCTGGACACTACCCACTCAGGACACTTGGATTACATTGGACGAACAGTATGGAGGAATATTGACAAGTTTTGTGGACTTTTATGGACCTTTTTGTTTCCACCCCTGGTCAACTCCATTATTTGAAAGTTGGTGGATGATAAAACACCCCGCCCCCCAGCATTTGAGATATTAAAAAAGTGCTGCAGAGTCTTGCTCAGCATGAGGGTGAGTAGAAAATGAAGGACCATCATTGTGTGGGTGTACTATCCCTTTAAAGTTCTTCACAAACAATTTATGGAAGTTGTGTTTATGTTGTGTTTGTCAGATTTCAGACTGTTTTTCATAAGATTGGAGCTTTGTGGCAAAGGAGCATTTCTGCGTCTCTGTCCGTCAAACTTCGATGCGTTTGAGTTCCATTTTTTGTAGTTTGGGTGACTTGTTGCAGTGAAAACACCGGCTGTAGTGTGAGCTTGTTCGCGGGTGTCAGTGGATTGAGTTCATGTGACCTTTCTTTCCCCACTACCACGGAAACTATTACTACAGGCCTCGGTTAGCCTTGATGTGTTTTCATAACACAGCCTTATTTTCTGTGCGGACTGGTCCCCGTTGGCCTGGGGTTGTCTTTTCTCCTTGAACAGCTCAGAAAAACATCCTGGATGTAAATCCATCCATCCACTCACTCAACCAGACTAATTTTCTAAATCAGCCCTTTTTTTTTTTCCGATCTCTTTATTCTCTCCGTTAGTTACCTGGTTTGTTGTTTTCCTGGAAGCTCACTCCCCATGTTGGTTAGAGAAGGGAGCACGACTTCAGTTCATATTTTTGTAACCAAATCTTGCTCTTGAACATGTGATGTGATAATGCAAAGAGAACAAAAAGCAACTAAACATTTTGGGCTTTGCAGGATAGTGCCTGATTTACAGGCTGGGCTTTTATCCATTAAGCATCGCTACGAAGTCTGTTTTATTCTAAGCAAAGCTTTGTGCATTTGCTGGTAAAATGGAGCTAATTTCCTGTCATTCGGGCACCAGCTTGCAGTAGTTTTCTCTATCCATGCTGACTCACCATCAGCCTCATCATCAGGTGGAAAAATGCCAGACACACAGGGGCCGTGGCATGTTCTGTACTTTGGCTAAAGGGCACTCATTTTGCAGGTTGTTGGGTGCACATAACTGAAACTAATGCAGCCTGATACACTGGTCCTGTAATAAACTCTTTGCCTCGTAGTCTTCCTCCCTTTCCTCTCTCCAGTTTTCCTTACATGACTTCCTCATCTCTGTGCCTCTGCAGGGAGGAAGGACAGTGTGTGGAGGGCATTATGGAGATCTTCGACATGCTGCTGGCAGCCACCTCTCGGTTCCGTGAGCTCAAGCTGCAGAGGGAGGAGTACGTCTGCCTGAAGGCCATGATCCTTCTGAACTCCAGTGAGTTTTACCAGCGCAGGAGGATGAGAGAAATCCCGCACTGAGGTTGCAGAAAGCGATAAAATGGTGTTTGATCCTGTGCAATCGCTGCAGCAGTGTGTGTGTTCGGTCTTACATAACCCAGATAAGTCTGTCCCTCTACTTTGTTGATGTTTACTGACATAATTATCTGGAACTTGGTTGACAGTGACAGTTGCCACATATTTAAACCGCCGCATGATTACAGAGAAAAAAAGACTGGGAGCAAAGACCAGAGAGTGATTGTTTAGGGTAAAGTGTGTCTAATCTTACAGCCAGTGAAGTTTGCTAAAATAATTCCCTCTGATAACAAAACTCACTGGTATATCACCAAACATAAATCATTTTTCCTTCGTGTTTGACTTTTTAGGGACACTGGTCTGTTTATTTTGCCTTCTGTAGGAGAAAGCTCCCTTTTCTTCGTGGCACTGCCCACATCAGGTGTTTTATTTTCCTACAGATGACACAGCTTCTGAACTATAGAAACTTCACATCCATTGTCCTTTTTGACATTTCTCAGATATTACGTGTTAGGGGTGTCAACGTTTACAATTTTTTTACACGTGTAATCCAGACTAACCATTGTGTACACGTCAGAGATTGATAACCTTTAGGTTGCAGATGGTGACGTGACCTACGCGTCCCACCGTCATACTGAACTCAGAGCAGAAACACTATAAAGCCAAAGTAAGGTTCTGGATATTTATCATTTTATTCACTGAGAACTGAAACTATTCAAGAGGGGTAAAAAAAATCTATTTTATCGGCTGCGATCCGAACAGAGTCCCTGCAGAAATTTTTAAGGGGAGGCACTACAGGTAAACACCCCGATTTGTCATCACCTGAGATTTTTGTTTTTTCCCTCCTTCAACATATTTTCTGTCAGACTAGTGGAAAAAAAACTGTCAAAAATAAACATTTTAGGAGTTTATTTCATGATACTTTGTCTGATGCACCCAAATCCCCTCAAAATGCAGCTAAAGTTGGTGTTTTTAAACAGAGCGCGGCACCGTGGTGCTCGTCTGAACCCCGTCATGTCTGTTATCGTTGAAACGTCTCTTTTTTCTGAGCGATGTCATCTCAACCAAACTTGATATTTCCAGCTCGTGAATCTGATTGGATCTGATGTCTGTATATAGTGTTATAGAACAAAAATGTGGAGAATTTTAAAATCCAAAACTTTAAAGGCTGTTTTCTCAAAATGAGTTTTTTCCCTTTTTCCCCGGGTCAAAAAATCTCCACTTCAGGAGCACTTACAGAAACCAAACTTTCAAGTTTTGCTCCTGACTGTATTCTTAAAGTTTTTACAAAAGGGTTGTTTGATATCTCATTCACACCCTGATTTATAGAACATTTCATACTAAAAATATGCCAAAAGATGAGTTTTTTCTGGTTGTTAACAGCAGGCCTATATTCTAAATTGTGAAATGATAAAGACAGAGATATCCAAAATCCCCTCTGTAAAAACTTTTGACTTTAATATGTGAACAAAATTCAAAAGAAACTTTAAACCTGGCTAAATCCAGTGTTTAGATTTTTTTCCCTAGAAGTTTATGCAAATTAGCTCATTTTGGGCTATATAACACCCAATTTGCATATTTAAAGATAAAATTTCAGAAAACTTGGAATATAAAAAATGATAGCCCTAATGTGAGGAATAAATCAGGAAAGTTTCATGGTGATACCTGTTAGTTACTTTTTTTTTTTTTACCCTATTTGCCTGTAGTGACTTGCCTTAAATAACTGACATCAGCAGACCAAATTTTTCCCATAGATCTATATAATTGGCTAACCCGTCTTCATACACGGGAGAAAGAAAGCTTTCACAAGCTATCCATGTTTCATGGCTGGCTGGGCTGACCCGAAAATATGGAATACACAAAGCCTGCTGTTTGGCTACACCTCAGACAGAGAATGAGATTTGAATTTGAACATTTTTGTTCATTCAGCTAACAAATCAGAGCAGACTGAGCTTTAAAGGAGCCCTATCATGAAAAATGGGCTTTTTGAGCTTTTAACCATGTTAGCGCCAGATCTATCAAAGGTTTGTGTGTATAAAACGTGAGGGCTGCATCTTTCAAAGGTGCTAAGTAGCACATCCTGTCCAAATACTACAGATGTGGGCATGAAAAAGTTCCTCCTTTTTCTGCTGAAAGTGGTGCAGTAATAGTGCACCATTACTGCACTATCACTGGCTGAACGATTTGTCTCTCGAATACGTCACCACGCATGGTGTCCAAACTTGGCGTGTGGAAACGTCCTTGTTCCGGGCGTTCATTTATGCTCTGAAATCGTTTCCCCTGGGCACACAGGCGTTTCTCTGTGCGATTGAATTAGCAGACAAGTCGCTGGTAAGTGGCTGGCAGTCGGCAGAAAGGGAAACTTTTTCATGCCCAGGTCTATACGACTGCTGCAATAAATATGCAATGTGGGGCGTTTACAAGCAATTGTGCGTGTGATGGGAGGAGAAAATGTAAATATATTAATTAAGCACTCGCAAAGCCATTTATCAGCTGTGAAACAGATTGTGAAGCTGTTTTTTTGCCTGTATTTTACTACATCTGAAAATTGGCAGCTCCAATGGCTTCACCCTCTGAGGAGGACAATCCTGGACACATACATCTGATTAAAAATGACTTTTCATGAGCAGTGAGGGCAAAGTATTTAGTTCTCATTACTGAAGTTAATAACAATCACCAAAGCAAACACCACTATTCAACACGGTGTGAAATATTCTGGACGAACTGAACAGAAAGTTTGCAGCGCGAGCCTCTGAGACGGTGGCATTTAGCCAAAGTGCGCACCCTAATGCGTAATGTCAGAGACCACGTTCGAAGCTGCAGACAGTTTCATCTGTTCAGCAACTCCTGATCCATGTCCTCATAAACTGGACACTTCTGAGACTCTGCACGGATGCCTGCTGTAGGCTATTATTTACATTTTTATAATTATCATACTTATTTTAATTTATATTTTCATCTCCCTCCTCCACTAATATCTCCCTCTGCAGGTTGTATTTCCTTTTGCACTGTTGTCTCACACAATTCTCCACGCTGCAAACCTCGAAACATGCAAAACCTAATTCATATTGGGGTATTTAAAACAAGTTTGCAAATTACTACACACAAATTTGGATCTTAGATCCAGCCCTTAGTGTGTTATTTCCTCATAAAAACGTAATTTAAGGTGTTATTTTTCTTCATTCATGCATATTTGAGTAATCTACATAAATCTATGGGATTTAGCAGGCTGTAGCTCAACTGCGGCCTCAGAAATACCTGCGTAGAAACCATTTCACCAAATTTCACTAATCATGAAGTGCCATAAATATGAATGTGCAGCATTGTAGAAAGTTGCCCACTTTGTTCAAGAGAAACTCCAAGAATCCTCACATGTCCAGTCTCTCTGAGGAGAAAGCCAACAGCCTGCTGGAAGACTGTCTGAGACAGGCAGCCATCAGCTGACAGAAGTTTGCTCCAGACTTCAGAAGAAAAGCTTCTCTTTTTTTTTCTACAGTTTTTAGCTCTAGACGACGGCAAGCTGGAAAAAATCTGGTTGTGTTCGGTGTGGGAGTTTATTTGTTGGACTGGACGATGGATGTACTTGTTAAAAGTGGTTAGAATTTGTCTTTAAGAGCCAAAAAAACCCTCAACTTCGTGTGTGAACTTCACTCCTGACAGAACTACAACTGAAACTGAATCCATAGAAACCATGAAATCTGCTGTAGTCCTTCTGATTTGAGTTTATGGTTTTAAAAAGTAAAACTCAAAGGTGTGCAAAGTTTAGTACTGCTCACTGTAAAACAAGATGTGCTATTGAGCGTTTAAAGGGACACCATGTAAGTTTTGGCCACTAGGGGCGCTAAACCTGTAACCTCCAACAGGCCACACAACTATGGCAAAATGACACCGTCTCTATCTGTGTCCTGGAATCATGATTTTAGTCCACTTTGATCAGCTGATAGTGACGTCATGAAGCCATAAAGCAAAGCGCTCCAGGTCACATGACCCAATGACAGATAGATCCACTGCAGTTCCAATGTCTGCACAGCAAATTTGACAGTGTATATCCAACACTTTAGGAGTATATTGTACACCAATTTCGGTGTTTATTTGGGTCCAAGGAGTCAGTGTACATTTTACACCGTTCTCAGAGTTTTAAGTCAACACTAATCTAGAGTTAAATGCCTAACACTATAAGAGTAAAAATGTACTCTTAGAGTTGCTCTCAAGTATAAAAATGAAAATAGGCCTGCTTTGAGGTAATGGAGGTGAATACTAAACGATTATGAATTATGTATTGATATTAACACATTATTTCCCATCATGCATGGACCCAAAATTACTGTCCTGAATATCAGCACAGAAATTTGGGAGAGTTGTGAAGATTAGTTGGTACTTTGATAGCTACCAAGCAAGTACTACAAACTACAACAACATGTTTTAATCAATACACCGTGCACACCAAGGAGACCCAAAGGGATCGCATACAGTATACACTTAACTCACGGTGAGTCACAAAGCATGATGGGAAATATTCAAGTCAAAGAAGGCGGAGTCTTCCTGGGTGCACTTAGTTACACTTCATAGAGTTAATTATACACTTAAAGAGGAAACTTGTTTTAACTCTGAAAATTTTCACCGGCACTGGTGGTTATTTTACTCTCAATGGTGTCAGAATTACTCTGAAAGAGTAAATATGACTTAACAACTCAAATTTAACACTGGGGATTTCACTGTGTGGTTTTTGAGGAGGGCAGCCCCTTCAGAGACCCACATGTGTCAAGTCCTGCATACAGTATTGACCCCAGAAATCATCTATTGTTACTTATATTAGGCTGATGTTTGGGTCAAAGGTCACATGGTGTCTCTTTTAAAGAAGAAAAAAAGCCAGAGCAGTTTTAGGCAGCTGTTTTTTAACCAATGAATCCCGATTCAGATCAAAGCAGTTTAAATGTAGTTTTATTGTAACTGTACAGTGTAATTCATAAAAAGTTGTTTAGCTGAAGTAACCAGAACGTTGCATCAGATCTTTTATTTGATTCGGGTCTCGGTCTCCAGCATGTGTGGGGGTGGGGGACAACACCGGGGAGGAAGTACTCCCTTTTAACAGGAAAAGGCCTCCAGCGGCAGCAGACTCGGCTGTCTTTGTTGAGCCGGGGGGGGAGAAAGGACCGGACAGACAGAAAAACACTAAACCAAAGATAACTGCCACAGCAAATGAAAAACAAAGCAAAAACCAAAAATAGAGTTCATTCTAGTGTTTCACTGAACTGAAAGTTTAGAGATTTCCCAGTTTGTGACGGTAAAACTAAAGAACGCTTGTAAGTCTCTGATCGGCCCTCAGCAGATGCATCTGCCCACATTATTAGTTTATTTGAGAAAGTGTGGGGATTAAATGACTTGTGAAGGACCTAACTGCTGCATGGATGTTGTTTTAACCTTTCATGTGTTTCCAGTGGTCACAGTGTCCTCCCCCTCCCCTCCCCCATCATACAGTACAGGTTTCATTGAGGTCACCGACCTCTCTACGTGTTGTTTAACAAAGTTTCCTCCCGACAGCACACTGGCTCCAATGCCAGACCGAGCTTTCTCTGCTCGCTCGGCTGCAGCTGGATGCTAACAGAACAAATTGTGCAACAAGTGAAATTGAGTCTGAAAAATAAAAGAAAAAGAGGGGGTTTGTAAGATTTATGAATTTGGATGGATGGAGCATTCTGCCTGTCCTGGGCGGGCGGACAGAGTGATCTACAACTTCTCCTCTGTACTGTCCTCTCGTGTTTCATCTGGTGTAACCATCACAGGGTGATTAGCTGGCTTTTATGAGCCAGATGGATGGACATGAGAACCCCGGATTTAGCAATCCTACCTTATACAAGACTTTGGCTTTTGTTTTTCCTCTGCAGATGTAAGTCAGACGCAAGCAGATTCTGAGCCAGGATTTTAGCTTTGAACGGGTTAGATGGCTGGGAGGGGCTCCAGCCACTCCCCAACTCTGAACTGGACTAAGCAAAAGAATGAATGAGAAGGTTCGATTAATTCTCAGCTTTGTAAAAACTTGCCAACACATAAACTAGTATTCTGTTTTTCACTGATTTTGAGGATCAGTGCAACTGCTGACTTAAACGCTGCGATTGAGGCCGTTACAGGCAGATCACCGTATTCAGGTGTGTAGATCTGAGGGACAGGCAGACATGGAGAACGAGAGCAGAGATGGACATGTATCAACAGAGCAAGAGTCTATGCCTCCAGCCAGGAAATTAAACGGGGAGAAATGTTTAACCCTATGAGAGCCGTGTCTCACCGTGCGTTCAGACCAAACGCGATTTGGGCGTCAGGTTTACATGCAAAGGCAATGGCCGACGTGCGTCAAGGAGCGAGAGTTTTGCGTTTTCTGTTGGTGAGTCGTCTGTAACCAAGATCAGGCAGTTTCTCCTAGTCTGCGTCCGAGTGACGACTTTTTCTTCTCGTGTTCCGGCCAAATACTGTACATGTAAGGGTTGCCAGATACTGTGACAAATATCCTCCACAAGCTAACTTGTTTCCTTCTCTGTAAAATCAGGATATTAGCAGGATAAATTACCGATTGGGAGCGTGGCAGGAGATGGCATTAAAAATCAGGAGTCTCCCGCGTGTTTCAGAAGAGTTGGCATGTATGGATCTGCGTCCGGTCCCAGGTTTCCAAACGGTGGGTTGATGACCTGCTGTCCTGATGCAGGACTGGAGGTCATTAAACTGGGCCGGATCGGACCAAAGCTGCGCCATCGTCGGCGTGCAGCTCCTGGAGTAAATGGTGAAATCACCAAACAGAACACCTCTGAACAAGCTGATGAATCCAGACACGGTGCAGAGACACCCGACAACGTCATTCTCTGGCCACGTGGAGCAAATAAAGCCAAGCAGCTGCTCAGTTTCATCCACCATTATACAGAGACACAAAGACCGGGTCCTACACCAGTCTAGACGCGTTAAATGCCAGCGTCTGATTTTATGTGAACCAGCGTCAAACTTTGGGCCTCAAACTTTTGACGCCCAGATCACGTTTGGTCCGAACACATTGTTAGAGTCGCGCCTGACGTTGGATGCACTGGCACATCTGAAGCATGCACGGTGACGATGTCGGCACGAGAACGGTCAACTGGATCTAATCTTCAGAATATTCTTCAGGTTTCCTGCTTTTATTATGATTTTTTTTTAAGCTCTTTGTTCTTTAATTCCTTGTCATAGAAAATTTGATTGGTTCACGCTTTTCACAGACAAGTGACAATTTTTTCTTCTTTTTTTCAACTTAAGGTGCAAACAGCTCATAAATAACAAGACAGTCACAGAACAGCCACACTGCAAAAACTCAAATCTTACCAAGTACATTTGTCTAATTTCTAGTCAAAATATCTCATCACACTCAATATAAGACATGATCACCTAAAGAGAAACATTTCAGGGAGATAATTTCACTTGTTCTATTGGCTTTTTTTTCTAATCTTTTTGCTTATAATGAGCAAAAAAAAAAAAGTACTGCGTGTACTTGGGTGTTGGTGGTGGAGAGAGGGGCATTTGGGCGATGGTTGGGGGGTATCTGGTTGGGCTGTGGCCTTGGGGTGCCAGATTGGGGCATCAGGGTGGATTCTGGCCCTAGGTGGCCGTCCTGGGGGTCTGGTCCAGGACCTCCTTATTTTCCACTTATAGAAGCTCTGATGATTGTCACCTTTGTTTTTCTTGGATATGATCCAGGTGTTTTTCTTTTTCCTTACAGGTGAAGCAGTTGTGCCCCCCCCCCCACACACACACCCACCCGTCAGGTCCAGCATTAATAAACCATAATATTTAAATATCAAGAAGAGCCTTATAAACAATTTGTTTGGCATAACACAGCAGCCACACCACCATTCTTCTTGATATGAAAAGTAAATAAACAAATAAATAAATACTCATTGGTGCACAAAAAACATATTCCCTGGGAGGCAGAAGACACCTCAGATTGTACTACCTGTCACGGTCCGTGGGGTTTGGGTTGGTTTTGTGAGTCGTGTCTTGTTTTCTATTTTATTTTGTAAACTTTTTCTCTGGTGGTTTCTGTTCAGGTACTTGCTGTTTCCCTCGCTCACCTGGTTTCCTTCTGTAATCTGTATCACCTGTTCCTAGTTTAATTGTTAGTCCCTCTGCGTTTACACTCCCCGTTTTCAGCTGTTCATTGTCAGACCGTCGTCTTCAGTCCCAAGTCTCTTGTCGTTGTTACCCATGTCCACCTACCATTGAGCATGACCTCAGTAACTGGCCAGACACACCTGGATTAATCAGTTTGTCCAGTAATGAGAGACGGGAAACAAAGGCGCTGGTTTAAGTTCAGGAAGTAGTGGAGTAAATTTATGACACCATGTCTGTTAATCTGACATAGCGACTGTCATGAACGACAAAAAAAGTCATGAAGTCTGATCCAGGCATGATATAGAGTATCCCAACAGTTTCCTCTCCACGAACCAAATGTGGTTCAGACTAGCCAACAACACTGTTGTAACATGGTTGAATATGCAATGGCAAATAATTGTGTGTACGTACACTGATGAAAAGTGAAGCTTCTTCTGTTTGGCATGTCAGAAATACCAAAGCGAGACAGTGGCTGATGAACAAGGACTTGTTTTTAAATCATAAGGTGCAACTGATGTGTGAAGGGGGCTTAGGAATTTCCACCAGCTGCGAAGTCTCACACGAACAGTCAAGAAATTAGTAAATTGTCAAACTCCTGTAAGATCTTCAAAGTAACATCTGTGAGATTTTTAAAGGTTTCACAATGTTTTATTTGCCACTTCTGTGTAGATTCCACTGTTGTCTTGCTGCTGATCCACGCTCGTGATTCTAAGTAGGCAGCATGAGGTGTCTTTGTTCAGATATACTGCAGCTGTGTTGTTTGTTGCAGATCTGTGCACGAGCACCCCTCAGACAGCGGAGGAGCTGGAGAGCAGGAACAAGCTTCTGCGTCTTCTGGACTCTGTGATTGATGCTCTGGTCTGGGCCATCTCCAAACTGGGTCTGTCAACACAGCAGCAGACTCTGCGGCTCTGCCACCTCACCATGCTGCTCTCCCACATCCGCCACGTCAGGTACGGATGAGCATGAACGCAGCACGGTCCAGACGAGCTGATTGAAAAAGCAAACATGCTCGTCAGCCAACTTCTTTTCTGTCTTATTCATTAGATGCATTCCCATCTTAATACTCTGGTGTTCAGGATATACAGTGTACATGGGGGGACTAGTTAAAAATGTTCTGCAGCCTTTTCCTTTCAAGAAAGGAATTTAAATGAGTTTATATCTAAAAAGCAAAATAGTAACAAAAACCATTTAAAAGTCAGTTTCTGGAGAATGCAATAAAATATTTATTTGGATTGAAAAAAAACAAAAAAAACTGAAATATTAGAGTTTCATCCAGTGAAATCAGTCTTAGCTTTAAAAAAGATGTGATAACAAGCAAACATGTCCTCATTTGAATCATATCTTTCCACTGAAATGGCAGCTCCTAGGTTCAGTTTTATTCCAAAAGTGGTTTGAGAAAAGTTAAGGGTACATTCACACTTGGATAGTCTGAGGATTGGTCCTGAAAAATTTCACTGCTTCCTTTGGTCTGGTTTGTGTTTAAGAAGCAATGCAACTTTCAGCCATTATCTGCACCCATGATCTCAAGATCTCAGAAGATCTCATGCATCTTATAAGAAAATCATCATTGCTTCATTGTTTTGTGAAACTATTTTTAATCCTGTTATGGGTGAAATGAAATGAAATGAAATGAAAAATACTTTATTTATCCCAGAAGGGAAATTCAACATTGTAAAAAGCTCACTCTTTTTTTTCTTTCTTTTTTTCTTTCGTTTTTTGTTTGTTTTTAACAATATAACATTAATATGAAATAATAACATAACAATAATAAGTCAGTCAGTAAGAAGAAGACTGACTGACTAACTTATTATTGTTATGTTATCAATGTTAATCTTCTGGGATAAATAAAGTATTTTTCATTTCATTTCACCCATAACAGGAGTAAAAATAGTTTCACAAAACAATGAAGCAATGATGCTTTTCTTATAAGATGCATGAGAACATTATTTACATTGATATCCTTATTATAAATAATGTTATTCAAAAAATTAATTGAAAGCTAATTTGTCTTTGATGATCACGACACACTGATGATGTTGGACTTGGTTTTCAGTATGTCCCAAACTCACCAGTGATTAAACTGCATGTAACTGAAGCGGACCGAACCGTCTGGACAATGTCACACAGTTAAAACTGCCGTTAGGGGGCAATATCCCCCAAAATAACCAATGATAAAATATAAAAAAGCAGAAAGAAGAATAAAACTGGACTCTGTATCAAAAGTGGAAATCTTTCCGCTTCATAGCTCCATAGCTGTGTCGCACTGCAAACTATGGATTCAGCGGTGCATCAAGTGCTGTCCCACTTCTAAAGCCTCCGAAGGAGCCTCCAAATCCACCCTCCAAACCCGCAGTCCGTTGGCCTGAAACGAAGGATACTGGCGATGTATCCTTCTCCTGTCCCATAATTCATTGCAGACAAGATGGGAGGAATAAGCAGCAGAGCTATGAGTGTAATATTTAGGTATATTTGTGGATTTAAGTGTCAAATGAAGTGTTTACCAGCTAGAAACAACAGAGTCTCTGTGGAAAATGTAAAAATATGGAGCCAAGCTTAAAAAGAGAGATTTTTCCTCAGGAAATGCATTTGTTTGACATTATTCAGGTGTTAACGAACGGTTAATGGGGTGTTAACGTTCAGGTAACAATAGATAAAGGAAAAGGAATAAAGTTCCAGGTTCCCTTTAGTTTTCACAACGTATCTAAAGGAATGAGCGGAAAAAATGCCGTCACTAGAAACTACAGTTGCTAGGCAATGGGACAGGAGCACTACGGAAATTCTCCTCGCCTAGGATGTCCTATTTCTGCAGCCTACCGTTTCAGGAGGCTGCTTCAGAGTTTACAGACCGTAGAGTCTGAGACATTTTCCAGTTTTGTTTTTCCTCCTACCCAAACGATACTCCACATCACTTCATCCTCCTCCTTCTTCTTGCTGCTTTATCACGGTCGGCATACGTCACTTCGCTTTTGTCCGTTGGATAGGCCGTTTGCAAGTGAAGCAAGACCCCCGGCCAGAATGTGTTTGGTATCCACACTGCCCTGACTAATGTTCCTAAGAGTAGCAGATGAAATGGAGAAAAAAATCTTGGACAATATTAACTCATTGACTGCCAGACGTTTTCAGAGCAGAGAGCTCCATATTGCCAAGATTTTTGAGAATTTTCACTGATTTTTGCAGAGCCACAGAACATTGTGTACTATGCAAACACCAAATCTACCAATGGAAAGCTTAGACTCGGTTCTTTCATCAGAAAAAAAACGTTTGTTTCTAGCTTTTTCCGTTCTTTAGTAATCTGCAGTAGAACATGGGGTAGTTGCAGCAAAAATGCTGCTTTTCACCAAAAAGCTGAGAAAACAAGCTTTTTATGCAGCAATGCGCTTCATGTGGAAAAGTGACTTTGATGCCAATATTTTTACTTTAGTGACGCCTCCATCATCTAAACAGCTGTTTACTTCTATAAAACAACAAAAACAACACTGAGAAAAGAGTTTTGGTGGCAAAATAATTAATTATTCACTGTATAAGCCACAACAAGTTTGTTTCACAACATATCGTTTGACAGAAATGGCTGTCTTTCTGTCCATCCCTCCTTCTTTTTCCATCCATCCACTTCTGCTTTGCTTGTGCTGCTGATCTGATAATTTAGAAATTCAGGTTTGTCTTTCTCCGTGTGAGTTTACTACTTTTAGGGAGGAAAACTGAACGTGGTTGGATTGTGAACTTGGTGGCAAGTGAAGGCAGGTGGCCAGTTCTCGGCATCGTAACTGGGTCTTTCAGGCGATGGAATGACAGATGGATCAGGGCTCGGTCAACAGTGATGAGGGTGCTGCACCGGTCTAACATCCTTTTGAGTTACCGGTCTATCTACAGTCGTCCTCAAAATTATTCATAAACTTCTGTTAAATAAGAAAAAAAAATCATCTGTTAGTGAACTAAGTTGAAATGAAAAAAGTAATAATAGAGAAAAATATGATAAATATCATGACATTGATTTTGAATTGTGGTTCAACAGAAATATTGAAAACAAACAAACAAAAAAATAAAACAAATAAACAAGCATGATGGGGCTCCTGAACTAAAATGTTGTTGAGCAACACTTTGAGGCAATCACTGCAATCAGGTGTTTTCTGTAACGTCCAATCAGACGTCTGCACCTGTTGACATTTTGGTCCACCGTTCATGAGAAAGGTGGTCTAATTTGTCCGGGACAGTTTTGTTTGTTTTCAATTTCTCTTTAACAACAATTCAAAAGCGATATCTTATTTCAATAAGTTATCATTTAGTAAATTTTTATTTATTATTACATCCTTTAGTTTCTTGTTATATTAATCACTATTGTAAATTTAGCATTTTTATTTAATTGGAGGGTATGAATGATTTAGAGGACAACTGTACTTTCCAAACCTGAGTTTGCTCAGCATCTGATTAGGATGCCAAATTTGGTTGCTTCCCGTTCCGTATACGTATGCTCCTGGGAGGTGGGCCCAGGGTAGTCCTGGAACTTTCTGCAGGGATCCCAATGTGATCCCTCCCTGCCCCAGATCACCTCAGAGTTCCCCAAGAGGGAGGATGGGTGGGTGGGTGGATGGATGGATATTAATTTATTCCAGACTAAATAAAAATGTTTTGGACTTGCAGACTTTAATGAAGAATACATTTTATGTAAGAGTGAATGACAGAGTTTTAATTTAAAAATGTTCTGCACATCATTTATCTGTGATGTCATTATCGACTGCTCCTGCTCTCAAGCTCAGTGTCACCCCCCCCCCCCCCCTCTCCCCACAGTAACAAAGGCATGGACCACCTGTCCACCATGAAGAGGAAGAACGTGGTGCTGGTGTACGATCTCCTCCTGGAGATGCTGGACGCCAACACATCCAGCAGCACCAGTCAAACAGGCTCATCCTCGCCAAGCTCTGACATCTTCTCAGACCAGCAACATTACCCCCCACCTCCATCCCACCTGCAACCTGGCTTAGACCCCACCATGACCACAAACCCCACCATGCTCCTACAGGGACCGGCTGAAGTCCAGATCCTCGATAGGCACTTTCAGGCTCTGCCCCTCCAGTCTGCACCTCCATCACAGAATCTAACAGGATCTGAAATCCACAGTGATGAGTAAGTTTCAGTTTTCACTTATCAAAAGCTTGTTTTTATACAAAAAAAAACAGCATATTAAACATTTTAGAGCTTTTCCTAATTGTAGATCACAAAAAGATTTCAATAATATTTCTGTCTCAATAATAAAATTAGTTTAAAAAAACATGTAGGAAAAGAGAGAGGGGGAAGGAGGGTCAGAAATGGGGCAGAGAAAGCTATAAAAGAAAAAAGGAAAAAGCAAAAAAAAAAAAAAAACGGAGAAAGGTATGAGGGAGGGACAGAAGAAAAAGGGGGAAGAAGAGGAGAAGGAGCGCCTTGATGAAAAAAAAGGGGGGAAAAAGAGAGAGAGAAAAAAGGGGAAACCCCATATAGAGAGGGGGAAGGGGGGGTTAAAGGAGAAAGAAAGCTAAATATGGCAGGGACGAAGTAGGGATGGGCGATTCTGAAATTTTTACTGTCGATACAATACCAGAAGTTTATGGTACTTTTTCCATCGATACGGATAGTGTTTGTTCCTTAAAAGAAAATCACATGATTGTACAGTTCGCATGAATATCTTGAATGCAAGGGCAATATGGATATACACTATATATAGAAAAGTATTGGCTCACCTGGCTTGACTCATATATGAGCTTCAGTAACATCCCATTCCTAATCCATAGGGTTCAGCATAACGTTGGTCCACCTTTGCAGCTAGAACAGCTTCAACTCTTCTGGGAAGGCTGTCCACAAGGTATAGGAGTGTGTTTATGGGAATTTTTGATCATTCTTCCAGAAGCACATTTGTGAGTTCACACTGATGTTGGACCAGAAGGCCTGGCTCTCAGTCTCCGCTCTAATTCATCCCAAAGGTGTTCTATGGGGTTGAGGTCAGGACTCTGTGCAGGCCAGTCCAGTTCCTCCACACCAGACTCTGCATCCAGGTCTTTATGGACCTGCATTGTGCAGTGGTGACAGTCATGTTGGAAGAGGAAGGGGCCAGCTCCAAACTGTTCCCACAAAGCTGGGGGCATGGAATTGCCAAATGTCTTGGTATGCTGAAGCATTCAGAGTTCCTTTTACTGGAACTAAGAGGCCAAGCCCAGCTCCTGAAAAACAACCCCCACACCATAATCCTGCCTCCACCAAACTTTACACATGGCACAATGCAGTCAAACAAGTATTGTTGTCCTGGCAACTGCCAAACCCAGACTCCTCCATCAGATTGCCAGATGGAGAAGTATGATTGGTCCCTCCAGAGAACGCCTCCACTAAGTCCAGTGGCGGTTGCTTTACACCACTGCATCCACGCTTTGCATTGCACTTGGTGATGTATGGATGGATGCAGCTGGTCACCATGGAAACCCATTCCATGAAGCTCTCTGCCACTGTTCTTGAGCTGATCTGAAAGCCACATATATTTGGAGGTCTGCAGTCATTGACTCTGCAGAAAGTTAGCGACCGCTTCACACTATGCGTTTCAGCATCCGCTGACCCGCTCCCTCAGTTTACGTGGCCGACCACTTCGTGGCTGACTTGCTGTCATACCCAAAAATGTCCATTTTCCTATAATACAGCTGACAGTTGACTGTGGAATATTTAGGAGCGAGGAAATTTCACCACTGGATTTGTTGCACAGGTGGCATCCTATCACAGTTCCACGCTGGAATTCACTGAGCTGCTGAGAGCGACACATTCTTTCACAAATGTTTGTAGAAACAGTCTGCATGCCGAGCTGCTTCATTTATACACCTGTGGTCATGGAAGTGACCGGAACACCTGATTCCATCATTTGGATGGGTGAGCAGATACTTTTGGCAATATAGTGTAAGTGAACTTGAGAACAGAAGTGTTGGAAAAATACTTTTGAAACAATAATAATTTATATTTATAAGTAAATCAAAAACAAGATTTTAAAAAAAAAACTTAAGTACAGGTTACGATTATTTAAATCTATTTAGTGGAAAATGTTCAAATATAAATCATGTCATAGTAATATTATAAACTTACCAAAACATCATAAACATCACTAACAGCAGCATCTTCATGGCATCTGATAGGCTACCACCATCATGTGATACAGAAGCTAGAATCTGATAGGCTACCACCATCATGTGATACAGAAGCTAGAATCTGATAGGCTACCACCATCATGTGATACAGAAGCTAGAATCTGATAGGCTACCACCATCATGTGATACAGAAGCTGGAATCTGATAGGCTACCACCATCATGTGATACAGAAGCTAGAATCTGATAGGCTACCACCATCATGTGACACAGAAGCTAGAATCTGATAGGCTACCACCATCATGTGATACAGAAGCTAGAATCTGATAGGCTACCACCATCATGTGACACAGAAGCTAGAATCTGATAGGCTACCACCATCATGTGACACAGAAGCTAGAATCTGATAGGCTACCACCATCATGTGACACAGAAGCTAGAATCTGATAGGCTACCACCATCATGTGACACAGAAGCTAGAATCTGATAGGCTACCACCATCATGTGACACAGAAGCTAGAATCTGATAGGCTACCACCATCATGTGACACAGAAGCTAGAATCTGGCTGCTTCGATCATTTCATTCCCTAAAACTCTCTGTACAGTGGTATCGCAATACTCAAAAAAGTATCAATTCGAACATTTTGTGTGGCTGGTATTGAAGTATCGACTCCAGGGTATCGATATGCCCATCCCTAAAGGTCCACTTATGCTTAACGCAGATGACTGCTATGCAGATGACGGACAGTTTCATCAGGCTTGTTCGTCTGTCACTTGACGCAGAAAACGGAGCAATACAAATGGAAACCGCAGGGTCGTTGTTGAGCTGTGAAGCTGATATGCAGGAACAAACCAGAGAAGAAGAACACAAACCGGAACAAAAACAACACAAAAACTGCCGATGTCAAATAGTCCAATAAAAGCACCTGAGAAAGACGACACCAAACAAACAGAGAGCATCTGCAGACATGGAGGGAGCTGTTGAGGAGAGGCTGTGCGAGTGTTTCCGAAAATACACTTATATCTACGACATCACGTCGTCAGGGAACAGGGACAGGCAGCACTGCCGCCTAGCAGACAAACTGGTTTATGAACTATGGGAACGTAGACGATGCATGGAAGTATGAAGGGCAGCCACACAGGGCGACGCAGGAAATGGGCGTCACCATTTACGTACGTAAGGGAGCAGAAATGGGCCTCAAGAGGAAGGAGAGGAGCTTTGAGGAAAACAGATAGCTGATGTTGTTAAAGTATTTAAAGACACTTCTGTCCCGTCTGCTGACTAACTGTCACAACCCCCCCACAGCTTCATCCCACCAGAGCAGTGGTTGCTGGATACAGGCATGGGGACGTCATCAGCCGAGCCAGGAGGCTACATTATTCCTGACCGAGTTGTCATGGGAACCACCTTAGAGGGGTGAAAGGACTAAAAGACTGAACCTGAGGGGGTTTACACCACCCCCACTTCCCCTCCAGAAAAGGGAGAAGAAAAACACACATACACCAGTTCATTGTTTGGTAAAGTTCTTTCTTTTTTAGATGTTTTTAGTCTTTTTGGAAGAAAAAAAAAAAAACCTTTTGGACTGACTGTATATTATGTGTTGGTAAATATTTTTTGTGAACGTGCACTACAGTAGGTGTTCTATAAGAACATTGCTGAACCTCTGCCAGGCAGTTTGGGCTCATTTTTTAAAATACACATTATTGATATGTCTTTTTTCATGATGTAATAATCAGAGCATGCCATCGCCGCATCTCTTCTGCCTTACACGTGCATGTAGTCCACGCAATCAAGACCTTTTGTATTTCCAGAAAGATTGTTACACCTTAAAGGGCACTGTTCTGTCACTCTGCACTGTAATTTCCTCTTTTACTACTACTGTGTACTTTCGTGTTTTTAATCTGCCTGTTCTTGCAGCATTTTTCTACTCTCGTGTAAACTGTTAGTGGCACTGAGACACAGCAGTATGTGGCCTTTTACTACAGTGACTGTTAAGACTTTTCTCTGTCTGGTAAAGCTAAGGCTGAATTTACACCACTGTAAATATTGTAGTCATGTTTCTGCGGAAACAGGACTATTCACTTTACTCAAGCAAAATCAATGTCCCAAAATCACAGTAGCTGTTAAATTGACATATTAAGCTACATAAAAGCTTCAATATATCAATAGGTGTCATACGCTAAATATTACAGTCGTCCTTAAAATTATTCATACCCTTCAAATAAAGAAAAGGCTAAATTCACAATAGTAATTCAAATAACAAGAAACTAAAGAAACTAATAATAAATACATTCACAAAATTATAATTTAATAAGAATTGTGGTTGAAAATAATAATAAAAAACAAACAAACCTGTCAACCTGTTTTTCTTCCTTTTTTTATTTTGTTTTGGTTTTGTCCATTTGTTTATTTTATGTTTTCTCACTTATTTGTTGAAAAGCTAAAACACATATTAGAAAACAGGTGCAGACGTCTGATTGGATGTTACAGAAAACAACTGATTGCAGTGATTGTCTCAAAGTGTTGCTCAACGACATTTTAGCTTCAGAGCTCCAACATGCTTGTTTACTTGTTTTATTTTTTTGTTTTTAATATTTCTGTTGAATCACAGTTCAAATTCAGTGTCATAATTTTCATAGAAATTTTATCTATAATTACTTTTGTCAATTTCATCTTATTTCACTGACAGCTGATTTTTTTTTCCCTCTTTAACTGGAGGGTGTGAATAATTTTGAGGATGACTGTCCGTGTGCAGCAAGTTAGTAGCTACACTGTTACCTGTATATCAGCAACACGCCAAGCTAATCTTTCAATATATTAACTGTATAGCAGGAAAAAAACTCCTGATCTCATATACAGTTGTGCTTGAATGTTTGCTCTCTTATTAAAGATAAAAAGCTGCCGGTAAAACGAGTTGAAATTGACAAAAGTGAATAAATAAAAGAAATATGAAAATCATGACATTAATTTTGAATTGTAGTTCAACAGAAATAGAAAAAAAATAAGTCAATAAATAAATCAAGCATGATGGGGCTCCAGAAATAAAATTTTGTTGAGCAACACTTTGAGACAATCACTGCAATCAGGTGTTTTCTGTAACGTCCAATCAGATGTCTGCACCTGTTGCCAGGTATATTGGTCCATGTTCATGAGAAAGGTGCTCTAATTTGTCCGGGAGAACAAATAAAACTCAATATTTTATTTTGCTAAATTATATTTTTTTGAACATTTTTTATTTATTACTTTTTTTAATTTTCTTGATATTTGAATTACTGTTGTGAATTTAACATTTTCTTTAATGGGAGTGGATGTACACTTTCAAACACAACTTTTAAATAGGGCTGGGACGATATGCGTCTCTCCCAATTTCATTCTTTTACATTTTTTGGCGGAGAGACACAATTTATTTTAAATTGAGACATTGTTGATTCTTGTGATTTTTAGTTTGCGTTCATTAACACCAGACCAAGCTGTCGACCATTATTTGCTTTCTATTTAATTTTTTTTTCCAGAAACGGATATCTTACGTTACTCAGTAACAGAAGAAAAACAATTTCCCCTCTGCTGGAGAAAAGCAGGAACATGTTTCCCACCCGGCCTATAAACATGTAGACTAAATAAGCACTGCGACATACGGGCGACCTGTCCAGGTGTGCAGTAGCGGCCTCTCACCTGATAGCTGCCTGGGTCGGCTCCAGCGACCCTTAATTAGAGTATCAGTACAGAAAACGAATAAATGAAAATAAAAAATGTAAATCTGAGGGGAAAAAATTGATTTTTGAACAAAAAACTGATTTAAAAATTGCAAAAAAAAAAAAATCCAGATAATTGGATTTATTTCTATTAATTGTGGTAACTGTATGCATGACTCAAGTGTTCAATCTTTATTTGATTCTCTCTCTTTTATAAAACTTTTTTGAAGACACTGTCATCCAAATTTAAGTAAAATATTAGTACACTCATCCTCAAAATGATTCATACCCTCCAATAAAAGGGTTTAAAAGAAATACTAAAATCAAAACACAAAAACAAAAAATAAAACAAGTAAACAAGCATGATTGGGCTCTGAAGCTAAAATGTTGTTGAGCAACACTTTGAGACAATCACTGCAATCAGGTGTTTTCTGTAACGTCCAATCAGACGTCTGCACCTGTTGACAGGTATATTGGTCCACTGTTCATGGGAAAGGTGCTCTAATGTGTCTGGGACAATTTTGTTTTTTAAAAATTATTTCCAACCTCAATTCAAAATCAAAATTTCATCTCCTTAAATTATAATTTTGTAAATTTTTATTTATTATTAGTCTCTTTAGTTTCTTGTTATTTGAATGACTTTTGTGAATTTAGCCTTTTCTTTAATTGGACGGTTTGAGTAATTTTGAGGACGACTGTATATGAACAGATGCTAAACAGTAGCAACATGTTTATCGGTATCCTGTCGTATTAGCTGTGCAACAATGGATAAACTAATAACTGAAAAAAATAAAGCAGTTTTATTCATGTAAAACTATTTGGGATTATATACTTTTTTACTTTAACTACTTTGCCTCAAATGTTTTCATTTTCACATCACCAAACATGAATTGTTCTAGATTAACGGCTCTAAATGCAGCATCAGTTCTCTTTCGGACGCGTTTTCCTGAAGTACCCTCAGGTGCTGGTGTAAACTCAACCTCAGCGTTCCTGCTTACTATCATCTCTTTCCTGTGCTTGTACATGCATGAAGACACAACCAAAGCTGATGATGAAGATGTTCTTGTTGGTGGTTTTGTGAGCAACACTTTTATTCATATTAAGGTTCTGGCTGAAGTTTTACCCGTCGGCTCTCAGATGGTGTTCGTCAAATCCAGTGACACAGTTGGCATATAACAGCAAATCAACACTGTTTATTATCAGTCAAAAACCATCATCTTTACATCCCATAAATAAAGATCACAAAATACAGCAAACTTTACATGTTTCTTCTTTTTTTCCTTGTTCGTTTCTCTTCTTTTGAGTGTGAGGCTGAGATTATTTACAACATCATATCAAATTATTCACACAATCTTCTCTAACATTTAGGACCAATATTAACAGTAATTTTAGCACATTTAATAACCGTTGATTGTGCGTGGACGTCGCTACATTCAGGGCCCAGAGGGTTGCTTACATTCAAGTCTGACGTGTTTTACCGTGCTGCATCAAAGAGTGTAAATGTTTCCCTGCAGGGGTTAAACTGATCTGATTAAGTCATACAATGTTGGGTAAGTTACACATCTTCATAAAATCTTTCACTAACCAAAAAAGAGGAGCATGTGTTTTTTTGTTGGACTCAGTGCTGCTGATCCAACTTGAATTAGCTCAACTGTTTGGTTGATTGTTTCTCCCCTTTAGTTTGACCAGTTGGTGCTGCAGGATGCACTGTTGGAAAGCCTGACTGGTCGCCGTCACAGCCAGGTAGCACTGGTGGGACTGGGTTTGTTCCAGGAAGCAGGTTTAATGAAAACCCTGAGATGAGGGAATCTTTCCGTTTCACAAACTTAGCCTGTTTCACAAAGAGGGGGAACTTAATCCCCTTGCTCAGTTACCATGGTAACAGAATCTCTGAAACTAACCTGGTTGGGAGCAGGTTAATGTGGAGAAACCTTGAGTTTCTCGCTGTCTCCGCCCACTTTTAGCCACACTCAGTTTTAGCTGCCGCCTCGAATAACACATGTTTAAAATAAACCAGAGTCAGTAGGTTACAGACGTGTCCTTTCCAGCAGGAGCGCATGGACGAAGATGCAGCATGACTGCAGAGAGTTAAACATTCGTCGGAGATCGTTATCAGACCAGATAAATGTTTTTTCATTTCCCGACAGTTGTCCTCTCTGGCGGCGCCGTTTCACATCTGTCAGTTATCTACATACACCAGCTGATCCGTACGTACGTGTGACATCACCAGTCATAAGTGACAGTTGGAGGTCCTGTTTCTCTGTTTCAGAGAAATGATCTGCCCTCACGTTTGTAATTCTTAACTGTGTCTTTGGCTTTATGGGCAGGGTGCACATCAGTGACTCGGTCAACCTGTGTTCAACCCAGGTGGGGCTTTTTTTTCATGTCACCACTCTTTTGTCCTGCTTTCCCCTCACAGTAGGCATTGTTTATTGCCCTGCGTTTTTTCACAAATGGATTTTTTTTTTCATTGGCGATGCAGGGCAACGCAACGGTTATATTTCATCTTAAAGCTGCTGACAAGGACGCTGCTCTCTGCAGGATCGCACCTAAACTAAATAAATAAAAAGCCTGCAGTGACGGGACAGAGCAGGAACTGAACGACAGCTTCCCGGGTGGGAGGCAGGAACGCAAATCATTCAACCAAACAGACGTTGTTCCAGGCTATCATCTGGAAGCTCCGTGAGAGGATCCCCCCCCATCATTGTGCTTGTACAGGACAGCATCTGAACTGAAATCCTCTCCACGCCGTCTCTCTTTCTGCAGCAGCAGGTCAAACTCGCCAAACGAGGCTTTAGAAGTTCTCGTTCCATTCAATGGCGAACGCAGCCCCACCCTCGCATCCATGTTGTCAGGGTGACACCATTGATGCTGGCTTTTTAATCCCTGTGGTGCACGAGCTAAACCCGGGTCAAACTGAGTTGATTAAACCAACTCAAATCAGCTGTTCTGAAACTCAGAAGCTGCAGACTACGAAGGCAACGAAGTCCACGCACTCTGAAGCAGCCTTCTGAAACGGTAACTGCTGAATAAAAGGGACATCCTAGCCAACCAGAATTTCCCACAGTGCTCCTTCAGATAGGTTGTACAAACTAAATGGAACCGGACATTTTAATCCTTTTCATCTATCTGTCGTCAGTGGCGGAGCCAGAAATTTTTCACTGGGGTGGCCAGGGAGAGACCATTACTCACATAGGGGTGGCCTTAAGTAGATACCTCAGAGTGCATGTAAGTATTATATATACAACCAAATGTATGGCGTTGCTAGTGTGTAAAATAAGAAGTAAAAGTGGTTTGGAAGCAGTTTGGGTCTCCCCAGTGAAGCAGAAGTTGTCTTTCCTCAATCGCAATATCTCAGCAAGAAAAGCTTAAAAGTGGGATTTTCAACTTCTGCATGTCCGATCTTAAAAATTCCAACTGTATGGCGTAGCTAGTGTCTAAGGCTACGCTCACACGGCGACGATCAGAAGAGAAGACGCAAAAGTGGCGTTTCGTCTTCATCTTTTTATCCTTGTTCACACAAGCATCGTGATGAAGAAATCTGCGTGCATACGAGGACGCAAGCGTGTATGGAATTTGATTGGATGTGCAGGCCAGGCCTTTAGGTGGTGCTGTGACAGAACCCCATCATGTCCGTCCGCAGGCGTACAAATTGTTCGTCTCTGCTTCAAAATCAAAACAACTATGGCGGTGGCAAGGTGGAACTTTGTGTGGACAGATGAGGAGGTAGAATTACTTCTCCAAACAACACTCAATTACAAGCTCGCAACGTGGAGATCCGCTGGGCTTCCGTAGTCCGACATTGTTGTTTTTCCTGTATTGTGTGACGTCACACGCATGCGACGTGACGAGGCGTCAGCACGTCAGTGGGTCCACCATCATTTCTGCGTTTTGAACCGTGCAGACGAGGCCGCAATAGCGTTGCATCCTCAGTAATTCCACTTTGGAATGAGTCTTCAGATTTTTACGTCTTCAACCCAGAATAACGCCGTTGCCGTGTGAACGAAAGGCACTTCTGATGAAATAATTTGCTGTTTTTACCCGCAATCGTCCTCGTGTGAACGGCCCCTAAAATAAGACGGAAAAGTGGTTTGGAAGCAGCTTGGGGTCTCTGTAACTGCTTGAGTGCTGGCCGATTAAAGCGTGGGGGTGGCCAATGGGGGCGCCAGTGATTGGCCAGGGGTGACCACCCCGTAGCTCCGCCCCTGTCTGTCGTTACTTGAACGTTAACACCCCATTAACCGCTCGTTAACACCTGAGTAATGTAAAAAAAATGCATTTCCCACAGAGACTCTGTTGTTTCTAACCAGTAAACATTACATTTAACGCTTAAAAATCCACAAATATGTCAAAATATTACACTCGTAGCTCTGCTACTTATTCCCTCCCATCTCATGCGCAATGAATTCTGGGATAGGAGAAGTTTATAGGATAAACATCGCATTTATCCTTCGTATCAGGCCAGACGGACTGCAGGTTTGGAGGCTGGATCCGGAGGCTCCTCCTGCAGCCGACGAGCCGCACTTCGTAGTGATCAGATGCAGCATGAGACAGCCAGAGTTTATAACTCAGAGTAGATCAGCTCTGACGTCAGGGTTATACTCAAAGTTTGTTAAACCTGCTTCATGAAATGGACCCGTGCTGCACCTGTGGAATGAGGTAAGTGCCCTGCACTGTTTTCCTGCTGGAAATCACTCTTATTTCAAATGGACTTTTCATCAAACTTTATATTTATCCATCAAACTGTATATTTATCTCTACAAGGTAAACATACATTTTGATTATTCTTCAGGAGAATATTCCAGGGGAATTTGTGAGGGCGCTACAGACAAGTTAAGCTGTTCATGATTGATCATAAATCATCTGTACGGGTAATAGGTCAGTGTAAAAGTAAATTATCAAGCTCTCCATCTAAAATACAACATTAATCATCATTAAAGGAGAGAAATAATCAACTAAACAAATATTTAGATCTGCGTCACAGAAATTAGACAATATAAAATGTTACAGGATCAAATGTCTTTCACTGGGGGAGGATTAAAGGATGATACTCAACATTTGGTGCACGAAAGGATATAAATATACTAACATAATTCTTTATTGCAGCTTAAATTCATGATTTCTGCATTATTTAAAACTCACATTTAGTGATTTACTAAAACATTCAAACTTTCAGTTTTAAATAAATGTTGGAGAATCTCATCATACTGGCTCTGAGATAGATGGAGTGCCAAAATTCAAAAATAAGAAGCCAGTATGATTTATTTAACGTCAGATTACTTCAGCATCACACTCAGAAACAATCCTAGCCTTCCATCAAATAAAGATTAAACAAGATTAATTCATGACACTGTTGTGGCTCATTTAGCCACAGAAAGGCAAGTCTGCAGATGAGCTGCTGCCATTATTTTGAAAATCTTAAATACCTCTAAAAAAATCTAACAATAAAAGCAAAACACTTGTGTACAAAATGTGCCGTCGAGTCTCCGCCTTCTGTGAAAGCTGTAGAAATTGTGGCAGTGGTAGAAATGGCTGGTGTTGTCCTGTGTGTGGTAGTAACTTATTTATCCTGCATTCCACACACTACTGCAAGTGTACAAAATATAGGTATTAAAATAAATCTTGAAAGCTTTTTTGCATCTACACCGTTTATGGAGGTTGCTTGGCAGGATGTTGACTGGCAAATGTACAATATTTTAAAAAATGAAGTCACAAACCTGAAAACAAACCAGTGATATGGCTTCTTATTTCAAACAATAGAATAAATAAATATATTTTTAAATACAGCAATAAAATTTGAGCCACACACGAACCTTTCACACAT
Organism: Atherinomorus stipes; assembly: GCA_023101725.1. Classification (NCBI taxonomy): domain Eukaryota; kingdom Metazoa; phylum Chordata; class Actinopteri; order Atheriniformes; family Atherinidae; genus Atherinomorus; species Atherinomorus stipes. The sequence goes on from JALJCO010009080.1 coordinate 133,610, forward strand.
GAAGGGCGCCGCTTCAGGACGCCGTCAGCTTTTCTAAACATTAATGGCTCTTCATTGGATTTCCACCTTTGTTATGAACGTTACTTGTGAGCGCTGTCGGCGTGTTCATGTGGGTGGGGGGCCGTTGGTGTAGCGCAGCATCGGGTAGAAGGACCGGGCAAAGTTGTTGGACAGTGTACAGCTATAGTCCTGGTCAGACAGAGGCACCAGGCAGACCAGCACCAGCAGCACGAAGAGCACCAGGTGGAGAGGGAAGGCAGCTCGTAAGATCCGATAGAGGAAGGGCCGGTGGGGGTAAGAATCCCTCCTCTCCTCCCTGCATGTGGACAAATGTTACAGGTAGTTACCTTATTGCTTACTGTAAAAACTCCACCATAAACCCTAAAACTCAGAACTATCCAGACCTGGCCCAGTTCACCAAAGACACCATTCTCGTCAGAACCAGTGTTCAAACATGTTGGTTTAAAGGAGCATGATAATGATTTTGAGTTCACTCTTCAGAAAAAAACTAGATCTCTTCCTCTCTTACGGCAAAATTTACTTCAGAAAACGAGTTCCAAGGACAACTGGAACGCACAACAATGCTTTACTAAATTTCACACTCATTAGTTAAAAGTAAAACTAAAATACATTACCTTCTGGTCGCTGTTTGTCCGACTGTAGCTGCCTGTAAACCGGCCTCCTCCTAAAACACAGGTGTTAATAGAAACATGAACAGATGAAAATTACGACTGGTACTGGTGTTTATACATTATGTTTAGCAAAGTGTTCATATTTACAACAACTAGAAACAATATCCTGAGCTTTAGGCAGCATCAACACAACTAGAGAGAAGTTAAATAGTTCATTAAACAGCTTTGTGATCTAAAGTCTGACACAGTACATCTATAATGTTTCTCATTGCTTTCTATATACTGCTTTTTTCTTATTGCTTGTTTTGTTTTCAACACTCACACACCAATGATGAGTCCATATAGAAAGGCTGTGATCAACTTCTCCACATGCTAATGCTAGCATGATGTCAATATAGCTTTACTCCGATCATAACAGACTCAAGTGTTACATTTAATATTGTTTAACACTAACTGGCCACTTTATCAGGTCCAACCGATTAACCAAAAACATGGTAGCATCTAGTCATGTAGACGTGGTGTAGACGACTTTCTGAAGTTCAAACTGAACATCAGAATGAGGAAGAAAAGGGATTTAAGATCTGCTGGGATTTCCACTACAACCATTTCTGTGGTGGAACGGGAGATTCTCATTGTGATGAGGTGGAACGGGAGATTCTCATCGTGATGAGGTGGAACGGGAGGTTCTCATCGTGATGAGGTGGAACGGGAGATTCTTATTGTGATGCGGTTGAATGGGAGATTCTCATCGTGATGAGGTGGAACCGGAGATTCTCATCGGTTAATGCGTGGGACCGGAGATTCTCATCATGATGCGATGGAACCGAGAGATTCTCATCGTGATGCGGTAGAACCGGAGATTCTTATCGTGATGCGGTGGAACCGGAGATTCTTATTGTGATGCGGTTGAATGGGAGATTCTCAACGTGATGAGGTGGAACCGGAGATTCTCATCGTGATGCGGTGGAACCGGAGATTCTTATTGTGATGCGGTTGAATGGGAGATTCTTATCGTGATGCGGTAGAACCGGAGATTCTCATCGTGATGCGGTGGAACCGAAGATTCTCATCGTGATGCGGTTGAATGGGAGATTCTCAACGTGATGAAGTGGAACCGGAGATTCTCATCGTGATGCGGTGGAACCGGAGATTCTTATTGTGATGCGGTTGAATGGGAGATTCTCAACGTGATGAGGTGGAACCGAAGATTTTCATCGTGATGCGGTGGAACCGGAGATTCTCATCGTGATGCGGTGGAACCGAAGATTCTCATCGTGATGCGGTTGAATGGGAGATTCTCAACGTGATGAAGTGGAACCGGAGATTCTCATCGTGATGCGGTGGAACCGGAGATTCTCATCGTGATGCGGTTGAATGGGAGATTCTCAACGTGATGAGGTGGAACCGGAGATTCTCATCGTGATGCGGTGGAACCGGAGATTTTCATCGTGATGCGGTGGAACCGGAGATTCTCATCGTGATGCGGTGGAACCGAAGATTCTCATCGTGATGCGGTGGAACCGGAGATTCTCAACGTGATGAAGTGGAACCGAAGATTCTCATCGTGATGCGGTGGAACCGGAGATTCTTATTGTGATGCGGTTGAATGGGAGATTCTCAACGGGATGAAGTGGAACCGGAGATTCTCATCGTGATGCGGTGGAACCGAAGATTCTCAGCGTGATGCGGTTGAATGGGAGATTCTTATCGTGATGCGGTAGAACCGGAGATTCTCATCGTGATGCGGTGGAACCGGAGATTCTTATCGTGATGCGGTGGAACCGGAGATTCTTATCGTGATGCGGTGGAACCGGAGATTCTTATTGTGATGGGGTTGAATGGGAGATTCTCATCATGGATGTAGCAACTGTGTGATGCTATCACGTCAACATGGAGCAAAATCTCTGAGGAATGTTTCCAACACCTTCTTGGATCTATAACACCAGAAATTAAAGCAGTTCTGGAGAAAAAAGAGGTCCAACTTGGTACTTGAACATTAACCTGATAAAGTGGCTGGTGAGTGTAAAAATTAAAAGTACACTACTTTTTCTATTGCTTGTTGATGACTAAAACCACATTCATACACTCATACACCACTTTACAGTCTATCTACACAACTATCAGCTCTGCAGTGCCATTTCTCTGTCATATACAGCCAAGGATTAAACACCATCCAACTAAATGGCAGACAAGTTCGTTTAAAAACTCTACAATGCAATTTAACCATGAGATTTTTTTCCTTCTGTTTGTTCAGTAAAAATCTTTAACGTTCCAGCTGCAGGTACTGTAAGTACACTAGTGTACCTGCTGCAGCAGCAGAGGAGTGACACGGAGTGTTCCCAGGCCGATGCTGTCCATTTCAGAGCTGGACGAGCAGGTCTCCTGGAACACAGACAGCAAATAAACAGTCTGTCAGATAAGACTGACCCAACCAGTTTAGAGTCACCGGTCCCAGAGAATGACCTGCAGTAACCTTTTGTTTTGGTTTGCTGAACACAAGGCTTGTGTATGATTTACACTTCCCCCAGATCAGAGCAGACCAGAGCAGGCAAATATCTGTGAGAGTAGGTCAGAGAGCAGTGATGACATAACCGACGTGTCCGCAGATGGCTGCTAGTCCTGACAGGCTGGTCCTCAACCTGGAGTTCATATTTAAACTTGTTTCTTTATTTTAGTGTGAAATCAGTTGTACTGCTTTGTTCTACGTGTTGATCCTTACTGAGAAGCAAAAATATGATTAAAATTTAGTAAAGGTAGATAAACCTGTTAAATTGTCAAGATGTCTTGTCAGCTTTATTATCCAGATTATCTTCTCTATCCTATACGTTTTTTTTTGTTTTTACGAATAAACAACCTCCTTGTTTTCATAACGCAAATTTATGACAGAATCAAAATTTTCTACTAAATAGAACTAAACATGAGACGTTGTCATAATAAATAAGGATTAAACAACCAGGAGCCATGCATTATACAGTTTTAGTGCACAACGCGGAGTCTAGTGCATCCGTAAGGTGCATTAAAACTGTTTAATGTACGGATCTGAGTTGTTTAATCCGCTTATACCACGGTCCCACAGAGTAAACATTTAATGACAAATGTTTACTCACTTTATTAAACTCGCTAAACATGTTTGAGTATAGGAACTATTTTATGTTGGCAGCTGGTTTGAACGTTGCTATTGTGATAACATTCCATGGAGGAATGATATGACAGTGATCTACCTCGGTCTGCATATATACAAAAATAATGCATACCAGTATATATTAGAATATGTAGACTTAAATTATAGTTTCCTCCAAGACAAAAATAATAAGGAAGCTGTTAGAAACAGACCTCTCTCTCTATACTTGCCCTTAACCCCTGAATTTAAAAAAAGAAAATAAAAACTGAACAAAAGCAGTTCAAAAATAAGGAAGAAAATGACAAAAAAAAAAGACAGAGGAAAAAAAGATTAAATATCAAATATATGGGCTTTATGCACAACTCCACTAGAGCTCCTCTGTTTCCTGTCTTTCATTATTAATCCAGGTGTGTCTGATCTCAGTTACCACGACGGCAATGGCCAGACTCACCTGGATGAATCAGTTTGTCCAGTAATGAAAGACAGGAAGCAGAGAGGCACTACTGAGTTCAGGAAGTAGTGGAGTCGTGCATAAAGTTAATTATTAACAGCGAATAAATAAATATTAAAGCAAATAAATGAAAACCAAAATTTAATCAATCAATAAATAATTCCTTGAAGATCAAAATCAATATCAGGATAAATTGAGCAGATAACAGATAACTGGTTCCAGACTGGATGTGGCGGAGTCATATTACTACAGACGTACATGTAGCTCAGCTGAACTATAAACAGCCAAAAATCCCTTTTCTTGTCATTCATTAAGACACCGAACACACCGACATGGCAAAATAATGTCTGCTATCGCTGAAAATTTCGGTGTCTGTAAATATTCGGTTAATCTCCCAGCCTCAGAGGACCGGAAGCAGCTCGCTGCATGTTTGTGGCATTAGGTGTAATATGGAGGAGAAAACACGACGTATCACACAATGTGGCTTCATTTTATCGCATGTTAAAGGGAGAGTCCGGAGTTTCCCCTGAAAATAAAAGCTAGACTTGTGCAAGTGAAATCCATCTCAATCTGCACCTTTGGGCCGCTACTCTCATGGGGCGGTAACTGCCCCTCCCCTGACCGTACCTCGTCATTTCCTTTTGTTTTGGTGTATTCGGGGCGGAGATTTGCATATTTGTCTCCAACCAATGGGAGAGCTAAAGGCGTAGCGCTCTGTAAGGATAAACAGTCAATGCTTACAAACAGAAATGTGGAAAAACTCCGGACTCTCCCTTTAACAGTGAACACCTGCAAATAAAACAGGGAATAAAAGCGTAACGTTGCTCTGGGTGGACGTACCAGTCGTCCCTGCAGCGAGCGCAGCGCCGCCGCCACCTGCCGCAGCAGCAGGTGCAGTTTGTTGCTGATGACGTGGACCTTCTCTTTGGCCTCCACGCCGTCGTCCTCGCTGGGCTCCAGCAGGAGCTGGGACGAGATGTCCTGCAGCGCAGAGACCTGCCGATGTCTGCCGCGCAGCTCGTCCTGCAGGGCCTGCAGGGGGGGGCACAGACGCTTGACATTACTTACAAAGATATTAAGTTCAACACAGAAAAGTTTTTTACTGTTTGTGATATTCTGATAACAGTCATCACAAATTTCCCTCCATTTGTGAAAGAAAAGTAGGAAGGAGCTAATCCGTCTCCTCACCATCAGAGCGTGTCGGCGCTCCAGCAGGGCGGAGCGACACGCCGGCGGGTCGTTCCCGGTCGCAGCACACAGCTTGCTCTCGGCCTGAGAGAGCCACAGCAGCAGAGAGTGCAGCGTTTCATGGAACTCCTGAACAACAACCACATGATCAGCGACTGCTCCGAAGCTGTTTGTGAGTTATAAACATCATGTTTTGAATTTAGTCAGTTTTGCAGATGACGCAACTTGTTTTTTTCTAGGGCTGGACAATTAATCTAATTTTAATCGTGATTTCAATTTTGCCTTTTCACGATCATAAAAACACTGTAATCGAAGAAAAACGATTAATCCTGAAGTGAACAGACTGGTGGAGTTATAGGAAGCAAACTGCAGGAGTATAGAACAGGAATGCATGTAGAATGAGTATTCATTTTTATTGCTATTATTATCTTAAATTATATTCTTATTTTACTCCTTAACTTGTTTCTAATTTATTTCCGGTTTAATTTTTCTGTTAAGTTATATTTGAAGTTGAGTTTTGGTGGTTCAATAGACACTTTTTATAAAATCAATGAATAATCGTGTATATTAATCATGATTTCAATATCAGTCAAAATAATTATAATTATAATTTTTTCCATAATCGTCCAGCCCTATTTTTTTTCCGGAAAGAACTTGGAGGAAATTTTGAGTCTTGTAGAGAGGGAGCCTGAGAGACTGAGATGTTGGTTTGCTGTTCATAAATTGTCCCTTAACATTAAAAAAAAAAAAAGTAATTTTATTGTATTTGGAAATTTAAAAAAAAAAAAAAAAATGTGATGATGAAACAGAGTTTTTGAGACAATATTTCTTGGAGTGGTGATGGACAATAGGTTGTCATGGAAACAACATACTGATGATTTAAAAGGGAAATTATCATATTTAACTGCAGTGTTGTATAAATCTAAGGATGAACTGAACGTGAACGAGATCAACGTGTAAAACGGCCGTCCTCAAAATTATTCCTACTTTTTAATTAAAGGAGGAAAAAAAAAGAAAAATCTGTTAATGAAATAAGTTGAAACTGACAAAGGTAATAATTAATAAAAATTCTATGAAAATCATGACATTGATTTTGAATTGTGGTTCAAAAGAAATATTACAAACAAACGCACAAAAAATAAAACAAGTAAACAAGCATGATGGGGTTCTGAAGCTAAAATGTTGTTGAGCAACACTTTGAGGCAATCACTGCAATCAGGTGTTTTCTGTAACGTCCAATCAGACGTCTGCACCTGTTGGCAGGTATGTTGGTCCACTGTTCATGGGAAAGATGCTCTAATGTGTCTGGGACAGTTTTGTTTGTTTGTTTTTAAATAATCATTTTCAACCACAAATCAAAAACAATGTTTTTTTTTCACTAAATTACAATTTTGTCAATTTTCATTTATTAGTAGTTTCTTTAGTTTCTTGTTATTAGAATTACTGTTGTGAATGTTTTTGGAATAAGGCAAACTTGAATCTACGTTTATGCTTTACGTTTTCAGTCATGGTGATCGTGAATGTGAAGATCAACGTATTGTAAAGTCTTGTTGCTTGATGACAGAATAATAAAAGAACTACGATTACAGGCTATTTTCTGTGTCAGAATGAGATTATTCTGCTGCAGAAGCATCACTGACCTGACACTGCATGAGAGCTGCGTGCAGCCTCCTCTCGCAGCTCTCCAGACCGCTGCAGGCCTGCGTCCAGCTGTGATTGGCTGAGCTCAGAGCGTCCTGCAGCTCCACGCTGTTGCCGTGCAGGAAGTGGCGACTGCTCAGGTTGATGGAGATCATCAAGCACTTGTAGCTGTTGAAGGTTTTCTGCATCTCCTTCGTAGATTAAAAGAGAAAAATGATTTAATCTCAGCTTTTTTCCCAGCAGACCGTTTCCTGACGCACCAGTCAGGTCATACCTTCAGTTTCTTGATGTTGAGCTCGATGTCTCGGATGCTGGTGCACGGTGCGATTTGCTGCAGCCTCTCCAGCTCTGGCAGCACCCTGCCCAGCCAGGAAGTGACATCACAGAGGTCAGAGTTGAGTTTCTGCCACTGCTTCAGGTCCTGCTTGACGTCAGATTCTTTGGTGAACTTTTGTGCTTGAAGCAGCTCCCAGCGCTCGATCACACCTGAGGTCAGAAGGGTCAGACGGAGAGAGAGCAGTTTCTGTCATCCTCCATCTTTGCTTTTTCCCTGTTTCGGGATGGAAAAATGTGTGCTGGTGTGTTTCTGAATTTCCTGTGACGCCTCTCACTGCCGTTAGCATACCTGTACTGTTCTGCTTGTTGGCTGTGCTGCTGGTCAGACCTTCATCCTCCAGCTCCTCCTCATCATTTAGGATCAGCTTCACTCTTTTCACGCTGTTGATGCTGCCGCTGCACTCCGACATCAGCTTAGCCTGAACGGGCAACACAGAGTTCACGTGAAGCTACTTGAGGTTTGATTTCGGGCATCGAATGGGGTAAAAGTTGGTCTTACGTAGCCCTGCTGGTGGTAAGGAGTGCTGACGGAGTGTGTTGGGGATGAGCTCAGGCTTCGGATGATTTCACGGGGAGCCCGCTTTCTCTCTGGAGAGACAGGTTGATGCCAGCTGGACGGATCTGTCGTTGACTTTACTACAAACAAAGAGAAGAACAATGGTTAGACAAAAATAAACAAATAAAAAAATATATATAATTAAAATTTAAATTAAAACTAAAATTAAAATAAAAAAAATTCAAACGGAATTAAAATTACGTTTAAATTAATATGACATCAAAATTAAAATAATTAAAATCAAAATTAAATATAAAAATTTAAACTAAAATTAAAATCAGTTGATGATTAAAATTAAAATATAAAAATTTAAACTAAAATCAAAATTAAAATAAATAAATAGCTTTTCCAGCTGTTTATAAATGAATAGATTTTCTGAAATAAAAATGGAGACAAAAATAACAATAATAAATGAAAAAGAATAATATAAAATGTATAAATATAAACAGAAATGAAGATAAAAGGGAAACAATGAGGATAAGACCAAAAATATATATTAAGGAAAATAAAGATTAAAAAAATAAGAAGAATTACATTCAGATAATATTAAAAAAGATTAAAAATGCAGCATTACTGAGGTGAAAATAACTTAAGAAAGGAAAAGAAAAAACAACAAAAACCTTATTTCATTTCTTCCAAAAACATATTTGGTGCATGCAGAAAATGATCTCTGACAACATGCAAGGACATCACGAGCACAGAGATAAATAAAGAATTAAATCCTGTGAAAGTTTCATGACCCTTAACGGTTGTCAGAAACTTCAGAGCCGTGATCTGGTGCAACAATGAAAAATATGTTTTTCATCCCAGAGGGGAATTTCAGCGAGAAGACACCACCAGCCACATGTATGACCGAAATAACAGACAAGATGAGACTGAAACATATGAGGATGCAGACTCATGCAGGAGGCAGGGCCCCTACCGGAGGCTGCGTTCACTGCCCTGACAGTCGAGTCTGAACTCTCTGTCACATCTGAAAGAGAGAGTGGACGTTAACCGTCTCCGGATGTTTGAACGAAGCTCTGCAAAAGCTGGAAAGCTGTTCCAGGAATTTCTGACTAGATCAGAAATGAAAAAGTCCTCCAGAAGTTACCCGACAGAGCGCTGAAGAAGGTGGTGTCCTCATCATCCTCATGCGATGAGGAGCCTCCTACGTCTACGGTGTGGTCCCACTCCAGAGGGATGGAGTCCACGCTGACGGGCGTCTCTCTTCCCGACCGCTCGGGTGGAGGAACGAGGAGGTGGCACATGGCCTGCCGTCCAGCCGACACTCCCCCCACTGGTGGGGCTTCATCCTCCTCCTTCTTCCTCCTCGTCTCTGTCCAGGAAGCCCCGCCAGTCAGATCGGGGGAGTCGTCCATGTCTGTATCGCGGTCTGACGTCTCCCTCTCCTCTTCTAGAACCTGCAAGTTGTAGATGACAAAGACGTTCAGGAACGTGTCTGCGGCGAGTAAAGGAGAGACGTCAGCTGGCCGATATCTGAGGCCGATATCTGCATTTTTACTGGTATCACCATCGGCCGATACCACCCTTTAGATTAATTTACATACAGGTATCAGGAAGCATTTTTAGATATACATACAGTATACACATATATATATATATATATATATGTATGTATACACTATCATACAGCCCTAATATTTATACATATATATGTGTATATATATATGTATGTGTGTGTATATATATATATATATATATATATATATATATATATATATATATATATATATATATATACACGAACAAGGGCTGTGCGATATACTGATATGATATTTACATTAGAAAGATATGATATTTATCTGTATCATTATATAGAGGAATTAGTTGTGCAAATTTTCTTGGTTTGTTTTTTCGGACTGACCTGGCTTCACCTCGACTGACTACAAAGGGGGTCACCTGATTATTTATTAAGGGTGGGAAAAATATGAAGAGTTCTTTTCTAAAACGAGTTAACCACCATTTAGAAAAAACAGATTTAACTGCTTCTGCATAGATACGCTTCATTTATTTTTTGAATATTTTCACCAAATCACACTTACATGATGTAGAGGGTTTTAATTATGTCAAATGGAGATAGGAGGTTTGTACCAAACAGCGACGAAAAGCAGTTAACTCTGTTTTTTCTAAATGGTGGTTAACTCGTTTTGGAAAAGAACTCTTCATATCGATACAGTGAAATATTGCAATATTTTCATATTCAATACCATATCTATATTTAGAAATGCGGTATCAATCTATTTTACAAATGAAATCTCGCAAGATATTATAGTTTTGTTTCCCAAAATACTGCGAGATTTTGTAACAGAACGATGAATATCGCAGTATTTTGTGAAATCTCATGAGATTTCATAACAAAACAATGATATCTTGTGAGATTTCATTAGTAAAATAGATCAATACCGTTTTTAAATATAGATGTGGTATCAGCATATGAAAATATCGAGATATTTCAAGGTATTGATAGTTTTTCCCACCTTTATTATTTAAACTGTCTGGAAGACAATCCTCCCCAAGACTTTGACAAAGAAATCATTAAAAACCAGCCAACTATCTTTAATTAACCAGTGTTTTGTCAGTTCCATCTCTGCAGTGGAGGTGTTTGATATGAAATGAAAGTTTCAGACAAATTAGGGTAAAAATACAGGTATATATCGTATATCGTCATCTAAAATAATTATATCGCGATATGATATTTGGTCCATATCGCCCAGCTCTTATACAGTATATATACGGGTGTGAATAATTTTGAGGACGACTGTATATGCATCTTTTATGTTTCTTTTTAACACAGTTACAAGTGCATTATTTCTCTTTCAAATATTTATTTTAAGTGTTTTGTTTTTTTTTTTGTCATTAAAGACTTTTCAAAAGCTTTTATTTCTTGCCCCGGGAGGCAGGTCCCACAAAGACTCCTCTCTGAGGGGTCTCCCCAGTCCTGCTCCTCATACTGACCGGTCTCCTGCTGATGAGGCGCTGATGGAAGCGAGCCACCCGGCCGAACACCTCCTGGCAGTAGGAGTGGAGCTCCTCCAGCTCGTCCTCGATCAGCACGGCGTCCAGGGGAGCGCTCTTCTGGATCAGGTTCTCCCCAAACACAATGAGGGCGTCGATCTTGTTGGTGTTCAGGGTGATCTCCTGCTGGAAGCCCTGCAGACGGGAACAGGACAGCAGTTTTCAGAGACGATCTCATCTGAGGTCTGTGAATATCAGAGGTGGTCTGATAAACATCTTACGTTCAGCTGTCGCATCTTATCTTCAATGTCGCTCTCTGAGAAGTGCTCCACGTTGGTGAGCTGGAGGTCCATCTCTGTTAGCCAGACCAGGATCCCCTCACGAGTTCCTTCAAAGTCCTCGCGTTGAGAGGTAAAGTGCTGAAAAGGACAGTCATCATTTCAGAACTATGTTCTTGATGAACTGTGAGACATCGTCTAATACAACTCAAAAATGGAGGAGGGTGTGACTAGCTGAGCTTGGTGAAAAGATAAGAAGAACGGCAAACAGGCTGGTCGTTGCCATCAGTGACGGAACTCTGAAGTGTTTCCTGATATCTGAGATGTAGTTCCTGTAAAAATGTCGTATTCAGAAGTCTAGTACATGATTAGCTTAGCTTAGCATAAAATGGGCATTCTTATTCAGTCTTATCCTTACACATTCACCTGACTGCAATGATGTGCACCCCCCCCCCCCCCAAAAAAGGGTTACTGTGATCATTCCTTTTTAATATCCTTTCAGGTAGTTCCAGGGTGATAAGTTTACCATCGTGTAGTAATATGTTTGTAAAAAATAGGGGGGCACGGGATATCTCTGCACCACACCAAACAGGTGTTCTGTGTTCTGCACACAGTCGCACTGACGTGACGTTTCCTCCACAGCTACTTCTGGAACAGACCTCTGTTACATCATCACCGCCACAACAACCTGCTGCCATCAGCAGACTTTAGTTTATCTGTGATTCCACCTGTGACGCCCAAATAAAATGTTTCTGTGAGGCTCCACTTCAGTCTCCGTGAAATTACGTTTTATTGTCTTTTTGGTCGCCAGGATTCAGTTTTTAATGTTTCAGATCAGCTGGCTCATTTATATGCAGAAACATCCATTTTGCATTGACCATGGGAGAAAGTGGGCGTGTAGGAGGCGGCATATGAGCCAAATTCACGTGCGCAAACTTCCAGGAAGTGCGTTATTTATAAAGGGGAAATTGCTTGAATCTGTGTGTACGCACGGTTTTATAAATCTAAATATTTTTTGGCGTACGCAAACTTTAGCCCTTGGGGGTACGTACACTTTTAGTAAAGATCCTACACACAGTTTTATAAATGAGACCCCTGATCAGTGAACGTCTTTGATTCCATGTGATTTCTCTGAAATAACACGCCTGCTCTCCATCTGCTCCCTCACGTGCAGCGGTGCAAACAGCTCCCTGCAAACGTGACGCCAGGCCGCTGTCTGAGAGCTGACCTAAATCCTCACAGCTTAGGTGGAGCTCAGCGTAGCGATGCACAGATCAGCCGTCAAGGTTCCATGCTTAGCTCTGATTTCTGATTGTGGTTTCTAGCTGCAGGCTGCTGTTTCTTTGTGTGGAAGGATGGCTGCGTCACCTCCGACCAGACTCACCTTGAGTCTGCGCAGTACAGCTGCCACCCTCCTCTGCAGGCAGTCCCACCGCTGGTTCCCATCGTGGACCATGACTTTCAGCTTGCTGGCAGCGTCGGTGCGGTTCTCTCGGGCCAGCCGGCGGTACTGTTTGTTTACCAGCTCCAGCTGAGTCAGCCGCTCGTGAACCTGCCGCTGGAACGCCTGCAGGGGGAGGAAGTCAATGTTAAACAAAGACCTCAAAAATGTTTTTGAAGTGAGACGCTTTTACACGAAAAGTTGGATTTATTCATCAACGTGCTTGAGTGAAGAACAATACGAAAAATTCAATAATATTAGTGTCAAAGAAAGATGAGGAGAAGATGCAAAATGACTGTTTTTAAAAAACCAATAAATGATAAATTTCAGCTCCTAAAGTCCAATACCAAAAACTTATAACAAAATTATTCATACCCTAAAATTTAAGAAGGAAAAAATCATCTGTCAGTGAAATAAAATGAAATTGATAGAAGTAATAATAAATAAAAAAAGAGAAAAGAAAAAAAAGGAGAAAAAAAGAAAGGGAAAGGGAAAAAATCGTGACATTGATATTGAATTGTAATATTTCATTTCACTAAATTGTCATTTTGTACATTTTTATTTACTATCAGTAGGGCTGTCAAAAGATTAATCCTGAATTAATCCCGTTGTCATTGACTATGAGTCGCATCAGTCAAAAAATGCATCATGAACAGGACAAAAACATATACAGCATAAGGTGCACCGGACTACAAGTCGTATTTAGTCGCCAGTCTGTCGCAGGGCCGTAATATAATATAGTATAATATAATATAATATAATATAATATAATATAATATAATATAATATAATATAATAATAATATAATAATAAAATAAAATATAATAAAATAAAATAAAACAAAATGAAATGAAACGAAACGAAAACAAAACGAAACTAAATTAAATTAAATGTAATATAATATACACGACATGCTCGGCAGAAGTGGCAGCTCAAACGGCGAGACTCTGGCTCATTTTCCTGAAGCGCAGCATGAAGGTGATCTCGGTCCAGGAGACCCCCCCCCCCCGACCCAGCAAAGAGGGAGTCTACAATCGAGGAGGCGAAGAGGATGGTGGGAAGGAAGGAAGGAGGGAAGGAAGAAATTAATTAAATATAAAAAAATGTTATTATATATAAAAAATTCTTGAAAGAATAATTAATTTATTCATATACATTCTTCCAATTTTGATAGATTTCAATTAATTACTCGGTGCTGGTACGCAATTGTGCTACTTTTCTCCCCCCATAAAAACTCATAATAGACCGAGGGAACAGAAGATGACAGACAACAAAACAAATCTGAAGAATTTTCTCTGAAAGCTCGTTTCCTTCTTAGATGCCGCTGATCTGGTGGACGTAGTTAATAGGTCATTGCTGTTGTAGAAGCAACTCTGTTTACCCTGGATCTCTGTTGCTGTGCAGATGAAGGCACTTTAACAGCGTCCAGATTACCGGGCTCTAATCTGTCTTTAATCCAGACTGATGCATCAGAAGTCAGCTCCGTTTCTAAGCAGCGATGGCACCTGAGCCTGAAACAGCATCCAGGATCTGATGCAGTAAAAGCTGTCGAAGCAGCAATGCTCTGCTTTTCTGTTCGTGCTGAACTAAACCTGAAAAACAGGACTTCTGTTCCAGATGCTGATGATAGATTTTACACTTGAAAAACAAACATGGTCCGACAGTTTCTGTCTAGATTGCTTTGATTTGTGCCCTGTTGCATCCTTCCCATCTTGCCCTGAAATTCCATGGTCAAAATACTGACTTGAATTGAAGAAACATCTACTTTTGATAAGAAAGTGGTCTTGAAATAAATGATTCATGCTGCACACAGGCAGAAAAGATCTGTTGGGATGTTTTAGTTTAGTGTCAGGATTGATGTGACATTCTAAGCTGCATTTATCTGGACCTGGCAGGGAACGTGTCACCACTTCCTGAAAGAGAAACAGACTGGCAGTGACTCTAGCTCATGGTGATTACTGCCAACGCCTTGCCTGAGCCCTCCCTGCCAGAGGAAAGGGAGCTGTAGAGAAAGAAGAAGAGAGAGAGAGAGAGAGAGAGAGAGAGAGATAAAAATAAATCAGCTGACCTCAAACTTTTTGAGCTCCTCTTTGGCGCTGGTGTAGAGGACGTTGGAGGAGTCGGGGCTGGCTGCAGTGAACTCAGCTGCTCTCAGCCAATCCTCAAACCGAGAATAGTCGTCCAGGAACTTACACCACAGGCGCCATGTCTCTTCAATCCTGGGAGAAACACAGGTGGTAGTCAGGATTTTTATGTGCTGCTTGTTATGAGCAGTGGAGGTAGCGAAGAACATTAGATTAGATTTTAATACACATAAAAACTGAGGTTATTAGAGCCACATGTTCAACGGCTTGTTAACATAAATATCTAATCAGCCAATCATATGGCAGCATCTCATCACATGTAGTCATGGTGATCTACTGGGATTTCCACCACAACCATCTCTAGCTTTCAGAGAAAGAAGAAAAAATCTCCAGAATGTCTGACTGATGTCAGAGGAGGAGGAGGACGGACAGACTGGTGGAGATGATAGAAAGACAAACAAAGGTCTGCAGGATAGCGTCTCTGATTGCACAACACGTCCAAGCTGGAAGCAGATGGACTCCAGCAGCAGAAGACCAGACCAGGTCCACTCCTGTCAGCAAAGATAGGGAAACTGAGGCTACAATTTACACAGACTCACCAGGGGTCTTATCTATAAAACTGTGAGAAGGATCTTTACTAAAAGTCTATGTACGCACAAAACCAAAAGTTTGCACACGCCAAAAAATATTCAAATTAATAAAACTGTGCGTACGCACAGATCCAAACAATTTCTCCTTTGTAAATCACACTCTTAACTGGAAGGTTGTGCAGGTGAGTTTGGCCCCGCCCCCTACACGCCCAAATTCTACCATAAATGGTCAATGCAAAGTACCTGATGGATATTTCTGCATATAAATGAGCCAGCTGATCTGAGGTATTTAAAGCTTAATCGTGGTGACTGAAAAGACATTAAAATGTACACACACCAGCTTCTTTATTAGGTACACCTGTCCAACTGCTCGTTAACGCAAATTTCTAATCAGCCAATCACATGGCAGCAACTCAATGCATTTAGGCATGTAGATATGGTCAAGACAATCTGCTGGTCTGAATATTTCAGAAACTGCTGATCTACAGAGAATGGTCCCAAAAAGAGAAAATATCCAGTGAGCAGCAGTTCTGTGGGCGCAAATGCTTTGTTGATGCCAGAGGTCAGAGGAGAATGCCCAGACTGGTTCCAGCTGATAGAAAGGCAACAGTAATTCAAATAACCACTTGTTACAACTCAACATATGCAGAAGAGCATCTCTGAATGAACAACACATCCAACCTGGAAGCAGATGGGCTACAGCAGCAGAAGACCACACCGGGTGCCGCTCCTGTCAGCTAAGAACAGGAAACTGAGGCTACAGTTCACACAGACTCACCAACACTGGACAGTAGAAGATGGAGAAATGTTGCCTTGTCTGATGAGTCTCCATTTCTGCTACAAAATTCGGATGGTAGAATCAGAATTTGGTGTCAACAACATGAAAGCATGGATCCATCCTGCCTAGTATCAATGGTTCAGGTTGGTGGTGGTGGTGTAATGGTGTGGGAGAGATTTTCTTGGCCAACTTTGGGTCCCTTAGTACCAACGTGGCGGTTTAACCACCACAGCCTACCTGAGTATTGTTGCTGACCATGTCCAAACCTTTATGACCACAGTGTAGCATCCTCTGATGCTGCTTCCAGCTACTTGGAAGGTCTTAATCGTATTTTGGAGCGTTTTATTTCCAGGTGAATATAAACGTGTTGAAATTTTGATTTCAGTTAAACATTGCAATAGATTTTGGTGGTTTTGGATCTAGGCAGCTATGGAGGCAGCCTCCATAGCTTTGGTTTTGTTTTTTTGGTGAGGAATTTATACAAAATAATCATTGACAAAGATAATGATTATTTATAGATAAACCCACTAATAACCGGATGGGACATATGCTGCGAATTTCAGCTTATTTTATTTAAATGCAATCTGCAAGTGCCAACCTCATCCTCCTTTCCATGGACATGGCGCAGATGTTCCTCCAGCGGCGGTCCAGACTGCGGGAGGTCTGCTGGATAGAGTCGTTCTCTGAGTCGCTGCCGCAGGCGTCGGCGTCGTGGAGCAGGACGTCGCAGAGCGTCAGCACCGATGCCACGCTCTCTGTGTGCTGTTCGATGTCCCGCTGCAGATCCTGCAGGTCAGACAGCACAGATAAAGTTTTCTCTACCGTTATGAGCAAACCAGGACCAGTACGCTGAACTCAGGTCCAGTTCTGATGAAAAAACCCTGCTAACACCAATACATGGGCACCACATCCAACACAAGCTGCATCTCACTGAGTGGCCTGTTCGGAAAGTTTCACATCTCCAGCTTCTCAACAGCAGCTGGAGGGTTTTTTTGACCAGTCGTCATGGAGATGGTATAAAGAGACCAACTGCAAGTACTTAGAGAAAAGATTGAGATGGGGAAAACTCATCTGAGTCAGAGAATGGTCAGAAAAAAGATAATCTGCAGCTCACAGCTGCAGCACACGGGTCAAAGATCCCACAAACACACCTGCACCCAAAAAAACCCTCGGTTAAAACAACCTTACTGGGTTGTCTTTAACCCAAAGCCTGGGCAACTCTTACAGCAACCCAGCAGTCGCTAAGTTAACCCAGCAGAATGGGTGGTGCATTTTAACCCAACCGGATGGGTTACTCGTTTAATTCAGATGTCAGGTCTAGTTTATTAAAATGATGCATTTTAACTTTAATCCCAAGTGGGATATTCAGTCACCACATCTAAGCCGTCTCTAGATGACCAGAGAGAATATTTACCAAGTCAGTTAAGCAGCAAAGAAGATGCAGAGTCACAGACCAGACAGATGTGGAAGCGAGGTCTCTGGTGGTGAGTTTATGTTGTCCTGTCCTTCACAGTACAGTAGAAGAACAGTACAAATCTTATAACCCAGCAGTTATAAAAATAAAAAAAAGAGAGCTTTTTTACATTGTCGAATTTCCTTCTGAGATAAATAAAGTATTTTTCATTTCATTCATTTCATTTCATTTCATTTTTTTAGTGTAAGCAAAACATATTAATCAACAAATGTCACAGTTGGATTTTAAACAGATGCCAAAATGAGTTTCATTCCTGGAAAATTGTTTTAAATTGTTTCCTCTTAAATAAAAGAGGCGGTGCCCCCTGACTCTGTTTGATTAATTGTTTAATGAGTAACGTGGTACAACCTTGAATCATGGGACTCAACTTCATATATAGGTTATGAAATCTGAGATTTTTTTCTTTACTCTTAATTGTACCATGCTGTCTTCAGGCAACAAACCTTTTTTTTTTTGCCTTGTTATGTTTCCAAAAGCGTTGCATCCCTTTGATGCAAAAAAAGGAGTGAAGACCATAGGGAACCAATAACATGCTTTAGTTGTCACAAGACTCTCAAGAAGACAAATGAAACACTTTTTGATGGACTCTTTCATTCTGCTTCATTAAAATTTCCTTCCTTTTCCTGGACAGAAACTAATTCAAACAAGACGAGCAAGCTTTTATGATAAAAGTTATTTACCAACTAAGCAGATCAGTCATCAGTTTTTTGTTTTGATCTTTATAATTTAAAAGAGATAAGTATGATGTTGGTGCAGTAACAAAGTTCAGACTATTACCAGTTTTACTGTACAGGCCACAGTCTACGATCACAGCAACACGTTTCCCTCCATCAACAGAATGAGTTCAGTCTGCCTCCAGAAAGAAGATGGTAGAGGGAATAAACACAGGCTTCATGGCAACATCAACAATTATGGAAAGACGAGTCAGAAAAGACCCAGAAAACTGAAAAACACTCATTGAAATGAAGCAATGATGATCAAACTAAGATAATTCATTCAGTCTCCCTTCAGCGTGCATCCATATAATGGGAGAGACGGGACAGCCTCTCTATGAGACATTACTGCAGCACAACTCCTTCATTTCACCAGTACTACAATACTACAAGAGTGAGGTGAGCCGCCTGACCATGTGGTGCAAGGACAACCATCTCCATCTGAATGTGGAGAAGACGAAGGAGATGGTGGTAGATTTCAGGAGAGAGCTTGTGCAGCATGCTCCACTGAGGTGGAGCGGGTGCAGCACCAAGTTCCTGGGTGTCCACATCTCCCAAGACCTGTCCTGGGACACCAATACCACGTCCCTGGCCAAGAAAGCCCAAAAGCGACTCTACTTCCTGCAGAAACTGAGAAGAGCAGGAGCCCCGCCCCCCATCATGCACTCCTTCTACAGGGGCACCATGGAGAGCACCCTGACCAGCAGCATCACCGTGTGGTACGGAGCCTGCACCGCACCGTGAAAGCAGCTGGGAAGATCGTCGGTGTCCCCCTCCCCTCTCTATTGGACATTTACTGTTCCTGCCTCACCTGCTGAGCCACCAGGATCGCAGGTGACCCCACCCGCCCAGCCCATCCTGCTGCCGTCGGGTAGGAGGCTGCAGAGTCTCCGGGCCAGAACCAGCAGGCTCAGAGACAGCTTCTTCCATCAGCCAGTGAGGACGCTCAACTCCGTCCCTGCTCTGCCCCCACTCGTCCCCTCCAGATCCCCACTGACTCTGCCCACTCACAATCTCACCTACCTCAGGACTGCACACCTCACTTTATCATCACCATGGCACCAGTTCAACACTACAGAACATTGTACTAAATGGCACTACTACATATTGCACTATTGCATCCATCAGGACTGAGTTTACTCTGCCATATGAATTATTGCATGATTGCCACTGTACTGTTATGTTGCTAAAAACTTACTGTACATGTACAGTTACATGCTTACATTGGCTATTTGCACTAATGTCCATCAGGACCACTGTACTGTTATGTTGCTAAAAACTTACTTCACATGCTACAGTTAGATTGTTTACATTGTCATTGCACTGTAATATCTGCACTACCTCCTACACAGATGTGTATATTTTTATCTTTTAGTTTATTATATTTAATTTATATGCACCGTGGATTTGAGAGGATAATAATTTCATCTGTGTTATAAGTCTAACATGTGGCACATTTGACAATAAAGTTGACTTTGATACTTTAAGTAGAACGAACAAATGAGTACTATTGTCCTGAGTTCAGAGTTTTGTGGATAGTGTTTTGTTGGTGTAGCGAGCTGCTGTTTTCAGCTGTACTGCAGCAGCACGCATCGGGAAGACGCATATATATATATTGTTGATATATCATTATTATTATTATTATTATTATTATTATTATTATTATTTATTCATTTATGTTTCTAAAGGAAAGAAAAGAAAAAAAAGAGAGAGCCAATTACAATATTGAATTTCCCTGCTGGGATGAATAAAGTATTTTTCATTTCATGTCATTAACGCCATCTTACCTGATGTTTAGGTGTAGTGGGTAAAACTGTCATCTACAGGACAACGTGGATCCATTCCATCAGTGCTCGGTGGGATTTTGGTTGGTACAGCTCCGTCTCCCATGTCTGACAGCACTTTTTGTCCGCTCTTGTTTGTTCATAGTTGCCACTTTTTGGGTTGCCATGGTGACAGGTGAAAGCTTTAAGAGCCTATCCATGCAGGAGTCATTTTAGCCATCTGTCATCCACTAATGGGAGAAACCTGCAGCCTTCTGTGGCGAGCGGGAGAAGCCCCGTCTCTTTCAGCCTGCCCGGCTCTCCACATCTCCCTCACTCAGATTTATGTCTCCTTTTTTCCCCATCTGTCTGTCATCGCTCACTTTCCTTCCCTCCTTTATAACTGGGACCATTTCTTCAGACAAAAGCTCTATTTCTGCTGACATCTTGTCAAAATTTAGACAGGCAGCCAACTCAAGTCTAATTTGTTTTAAAGGCTTAAATGTACAGCACCTACTGCAAAGCAGGGAGTTCGAAAATAATAAAAAAAAAAAGGAAAAAAAAAGATATACTTTATTAATCCAATTAGGAAATTCATTCTCTGCTTTTAACCCATCTCAGGTTGAACCTGAGAGCAGTGGGCTACTATTTAAATTGCCCGGGGAGCAGTTGGTGGGGGCTAAGGACCTTCCTCAAGGGTCCACAGAGTAAAGAGAAAATGATTAGCAGGTAATATGCATCCTTTTCACAGAGGATACTTCTGCCTTTTATATTAATTATATTTAAATAGATAATAAAATAAGAATTCAAACACCGAGCAGAAAGTGCATCCTAGCCTAGACGTGGTATCCGATCACGTCTGGAGACGGGAAAGAAGCCAGGTGGGCGTTTCCCACCGTTGCCATCTTGCCATGTCGCGTGTGTCGTCTCTCCAGGAAAATAAGAAAATGGGCGAAGACAGGATCGCTCCGAGCCGCGGGGCAAATGATTCACAGCCCAGCTAACGCTAACTGAGCTAATCCAAAGTGAACAGGAACGAAGGAAGAGACACGGTTTAATAGGTCAAGTTTACCTTCATGTTAACTGTGAGGGGGGTTAACTTTTTTATTACTCATCAGTTAGGTGTTATTTAATCTTGAATACACATAATTAGTCTTTTTGATTGACAGGTGAGGCTGAATGCTGGCCTGTCGGGGGGTGGCTAACAGCTAGCTCCTTCCTTGCTCTTGGTAAGGTCTCAGTCTGCAGCAGAGCAGGAACATGGTGGTTTTTAGCAGCTAACAGCAAGTCCAACATGTTTTACCTTTATCCCGCCGCTCAGCAGGCTAATCTTCGTTAGCTCCTGTTGGTTTGGAGCAGTGGTTCTCAAACTGGGGGGCGGGCCCCCCAGGGGGGGCTCAGGGCTCTGTCAGGGGGGGCCCAGCCAGGCCTAGTTTTTGTACTTCTAATAAAAATGGGCATATTCCTTAAAGTACTAATGAACAAATGATGATGACTCAATAGGCATTGCCCCCCACCTCAAATACACTGCATTTTTTCATGTATTTCATGCTAAATATTTGGGTACATGTGGTAGCGGTGGTGGGATGGGGGGGCTTGACATTTTTTCCAATGAAAGGGGGGCCCTGCAATAAAAGTTTGAGAACCACTGGTTTAGAGTTAGCTCGGTTAGCGTTTGGCCCAGAGTACGTTGGCTGTCAATCATTTCCGCCGTGGCCATACTTTACTCGTTTTAGTATTTTCCGGGATTGACAACACACGTGACACGGCAAGATGGCGACGGTGGGAAACGCCCACCTGGCTTCACTCTCAGCTCTTGTCTCAGTGTCAAAAACCGTGAATGTTTTCTCCTCTGATGCTGCACACGTGCTTGCAGTGTAGCTCCCGTCAACGCACTCGCTCAGCAGCACATGTAGCTGAAAGCAGTTCAATACATACACCACAATCAAACCAATCACAGGCCTCAGATAGAGTCACCTGATTGGCCACTTCACAGGGTGCCTGCAACAAGATGAGTTTGTCATCTAAACATCGTTACATGACATTTGTTTGCTCGGAATAAAATTTTCTTTGCGTGCAACTATATTTTGCTCAAAACTGAACTCATATACTTGCAAAAATATTTGTCCGTGCTCAGAATGGCGCTTTGTTCGCTCAAGAATAAGGGGGAATGATCAAGCCAGCTGCCCACAGCGTCAGCCACGAGGGTGGAACTATGTTCATCTCCTGTTCGATATCTGCTGGGTAATTTTCTTGATAATTTCTCAGTAAAAAAGAAAGGAACTTGTAAGAAAGGGTATTATAGTTAACTAAAACTAACAACAAAAAAAAAAAACTAAAACATTTTTTTACAAAACAATAACTGAAACTGTATTGTATCTTTACAAAACTGACTAAAATTATTGCAAAAACATCCTTAGTTTTAGTCTTTGTAAATTTGTGTAATACATCAGCCTCTTGAGTTGATATGAAATCTATTTCTATGTAATCTGTTTACTTTGCTCTACCAGTTTTATTCTGGTGGCTTTCTGATGTGTTTGAATGTCAAACCTGACAAATTTGCATAATTGACAAAAAGAAACCAAAAGAAGAAAACTAACACTGAAACTAATAAAAGCTAAACTAAAACTAAGCATTTTCAAAAAATAAAAACTAATAAAAACTAGCAAACCTGCTCAAAAAACTAAAACTAATTGAATTGAAAAACAAAAGGTCAAAACTAAATAAAAACTGAAACTAATTAAAAATCCCAAACTATTAAAACCTTCCTTGTAAGCAGAGCACATGGAAAAAATGTTTTCCCGTCTGACAGACATCCTCCCATACCCCTCATATAATGTGTGTTTTATGTAGATGTGTCCTCCTTGTGTCCTTTCTGTTCTGACTTTGAACGTCTGCACATGAGTATTTACACAAACGTAAAACTTCTTGAATCTGGCATCACCTGCAGTCATCATTTTTGAGGAACACAAAACCTTAATGCATCTTTAATCGCAGCGTAACGAGTGACATCACAGCGTCTACAGTCTAAGCTATAACTCAGGCACTATCATCTCTCCATGTTGCTGAGATAGAAGAATAAACGACCTGAATCATCAAATCTCCATCTTGTGGATGAATATTTCTCTCTTTGAACCCTTCCACCTCTTTGCCTTCCCTAAACCCAGCAAATGTGCACCATTTAGTGATGCAGCAAAGGGGCAGACAACAAATAGACTAACAGGCTTAAATGGATTCCCCTTTTGTCAGACCACCTTAAGAGTCCTGCCTCTGCGTCCATTTCCCACCTCTCAGCCCAGCGTGCAGCTTCCTCCCTCACTAACAGCTCTCTTCTCAAACCTGCCTGAGGTTTTACTTTGCAGCATTCACCACTCTCCTCCTCTGCCACCGAGCTTTTGGACCACAATGGGGCGGCTGCAACATAAAGGCTTTAAAACCGGCCAAGGTGTCTCCCTACCCAGTGGAGTCTCTTTTGTACCACATCTCATTGTAAAAGCAGCTTTTTAAGCACCTTTTTCTCCTTGAGATGTTGGAGTTCTGTAGCTTTTATGGCTGCAGAGGTTGATCTGAAATTTCACTCAGATCTATACAGTCGAGGTCGGTTGGAAAGTTTATCTTGTGATCTTTGCTCTCATCATCCTGCATATGAAACAAGAGATAGTTGATATTTTAATCTCTTCCTGTTTAAATGTCTTAATTTTTGTAGAGAAGCAGTATGCTGATGAAACCAGAGCGGAACTAAGGCTGTGCGATATGGACCAAATATCATAAATAGATAATAAGAATTAAGAATTGGATGATTTTTTTAAAAAAAAAAAGGGAAAAAAAAAAAAAAAAAGTCCCCAAAAAAAAAAAAAAAAAAAAAAAAAAGAAAAAAAAAAAAAAAAAAAAAAAAAAAAAAAAAAAAAAAAAAAAAAAAAGAAAAGAAAGGCTCACATATCAAACTAAAACAAACAACAAAAAAAATATATTAATTAAAACAAAAAAAGAAAAAAACGAAAAGGGGGGGCCGGGGGGGGGAGGGGGCCGGGCGCCCGCAGACACACAAAACAAATTATTCAACCAAAACAAAAAAAACAACAACAAAAAGAGAAAGGGAAAAAAAAAAAAAATCACGATATATTTATTTAAGATGACGATATAAGATATATACCGGTATTTTAAGCCTAATTTGTCTGAAAGTTTCATTTCATATCAAACACTTGTTTTTTAGTATTGAAAACATGCAGTGTTCACACTGCAGTGAACAAAACACTGGTTAGAAATGTTTGTTAAATCAAAATAATTAAAAAATGTTGGCTGGATTTTTATGAATTCCTTGTAAAAGTCTTGAAATGTGGATTGTCTTCTAGACAGTTTAATTAATAAAGGTGGGAAAAAAATATTGATACTAGGGCTGTGTTAAAAAAAAATCGATTTTACAATTCTGAATCGATTCTCAAATTAATTTCCAAAGATCGATTCATATGTCCAAAGATCGATTTTTCTTATCTTTTTTTAAAATTGCTATTTAATATACTGCCCCCGGTTAAGTGCAGTGGCTCAGCCGCTCCACTGTGGGGAGATAGTGAGCTGGACAGAGTGTAGGACTACTAAAGCTAGTGCAGTGCCAGAAGAAGACTAAGTGGGGCTGGTACAAGTAGTTTCTAAAAATTCAGTTTAAACAAAGCAGAGGATACATCTGCCTGTAAGTACTTTAATAAAGACAGTTAATGTTCATGATCGAGGTGAAACTGATACTTTCTATTTTGTATGTTATCTTTGAAGTTACGACGCAGTTTGCTAATTCCGTTAGCATGTCAAAGGCATTTTCCATTAATGGTTAGCATTGAGCTAGCAGGTAAGTGGCTAGTCGTTTTAAATTTTAAATGCTAACTTAATGTGTATTTTGCCTCACTGAATCATAATTTTGTGAATTTTTATTATTTGTTTTCTGTTATTTGAATTACTGTTGTAAATGTAGTCTTTTTTAAATTGGAGGGTGTGAATAATTTTGTGGATGACTGTATCTGGGGAGAGGATTTGGTTTGGTCCTGACAGCTACCATTAACTACATTACTTCATCCATTCATTCTAGAATATTAATATAATACTAGAATTAATATGTTCCATAACTACAGAGCGATGGAATTCGGGTAAAGGCTAACGTTTTTTTCAATTCCAGCAAACCAAATTGAGATCGAATCGAAATCGGATTGGATCGGACGGATCGTAAATAATCGATTCAAAACCATAAGAATCGGAATTGAATCGATTATTGAAATCTGAATCGATACCCAGCCCTAACTGATACACTGAAATATCGCAATATTTTCATATGCTATTACCACATCTATATCTAAAAACACGGTACTGATCTATTTTACTAATGAAATCTCGCAAGATATCATCGTTTTGTTACAAAATCTCATAAGATTTCACGGAAATCCGCAATATTTCATCGTTGTGTTACAAAATCTCACCATTTTCACAATTTTTACTATCTTGGATTCTTTGATTTGGTTTTCTTTATCTTTTTTATTTATTGTGAAAGTTTCCCAAAAACAGCATTGAATAAAATATAACTCATCCTTTTTTACAGCAAGTGACTAAAAGTAACTAAGTAACTTTTACTCAGAGTACATTTTAAATTAAGTACATTTTTACTTTTACTGAAGTACCTTTTAGATGGGTACGATTACTTTTACTTGAGTAGAATTCAAGCAAAATTTATTTATTTATTTAACCTTTATTTTACCAGGAAAAGTCCCATTGAGATTAAAAACCTCTTTTCCAAGGGAGTCCTGGCCAAGAGGCAGCAATTATAAGATAAAGATACTTTTAAAAGATACTTTTACTTAATTGCAATATTTTTGTACTTTTTCCATCTCTGCTAATTTCTAACAAGTTAAAAACTTTATTTACACGAGATGATTAACAGCTGGTTCAGCTGTCTCATAAAGAGCTGCCATCTTCACCCACCTGCTGCTCGGCTAGTTTCCTCTGGATCTCGTCGCTGTGGCAGACGTTGTAGACCACCGGCTTGGCCAGCTCTGCCTCGATGCGGGACAGCCATGTCCGCAGGTTGCTCATGTTCTTATCGAGCTGCTGCACCGTCAGCAGCGTCTCCTTCAGCTTTCTCACCCTGCAGGGAAAAAGCCGACATGACGGAAGATCAGCTGAGGTTTGTTCCGTCAAAAATCCCAACCAACCACAAATTTGATGAGTTTTAGGAGTTGGTTTCCTCAGTCATGAAGGAGCTAATGATGTCTGACTGTAGATACATTCAGACTACAGATGGTCAATATTATTGGCTGATATCGCCATTGAAATGTGATATCGGAAAATATTACTATCCGTTTAACTGAGCTGATATTTTTACTGACAAAATTTGGTGGGATCTTGTTCCATCATCGCTGGTCCAGCATGTCTAAAAGTCCCTGTTATCCTGGAAGAACTTCACTTCCCAGCATTCCTTTCAGAGTCATGTGACTACGGTGCAGCTGCTGCTGCTACAGACTGACTTGCTTTAAAGCTGCTGATAATATGTCTGATTTTAAGTTGTTGGTTAAGTTACCAAGTTGTCAGAAACATTAGAATTAGCCACATGTTGGCTAATACCTGCTAGTATCTGATATATGATATATGGTATTATTTAATACCTTCTAGTATCTGATATATGGTAGTATCTAATAGCTGCTAGTATCTGATATCTGGCAGCCAGATGACCAACATGAACTCCTCTGACTGAGTTAAGGAGATTTTGGGATCTTGGCTCTTGCAGCAGAATATAGTTGTATCTCTCAGAATATGTAAGATACAACGTCACAGCTTTCTGTATAGATCAATATTGACTGATATCAGAAATTAAGAGTTGGAAAATATCTGTATATTGGATATCAGTGAAAAAGCCAATACCGAACATACAGTCGTCCTCAAAATGATTCATAACCTCCGATCAAAGATCATTTGTCAGTGAAATAAGTTGAAATTGACAAAAGTAATAATTAAAAAAAAAAAATTCTATGAAAATTATGACGCTGATTTTGAATTGTGGTTCAACAGAGATATATAATAAAAACACACAGAAAATAAAAAAGTAAACACGCACGATGGGGCTCCGCAGCTAAAATGTTGTTGAGCAACACTTTTTGAGGCAATCACTGCAATCAGGTGTTTTCTGTAACGTCCAATCAGACGTCTGCACCTGTTGACAGGTATGCTGGTCCACTGTTCATGGGAAAGGTGCTCTTATGTGTCTGGGACAATTTTGTTTTTTTTTTTTTTTTTACATTATTATTTCAAACCACAATCCAAAAGCAATACGTTATTTCACTAAATTATAATTTTGTAAATTTTTATTTATTAGTTTCTTTAGTTTCTTGTAGGGGAAAGAGGAAAGATATTAGATGTTGTTAATGTAGCCTTTTCTTTGATTGGCGGGTATGAATAATTTTGAGGACAGTACCTAATTTCAACTTAACTGAAAATTTGTATCCTCAGTACTCTGCTTAGTAATGAGGGCTGTGCCAGCACAACCAGTGCTTTAACCCTGGTCTCGGGTCTACATCGTACAATTAATGGTGGCAGGTTGTGAGAGCGGAGGAATGTCTCTTAGGCATGACACAACAGTGGTTAAAGAGGAGCTGGAGGCTGACCTAGATCTGACGGAGAGCTGGGTGGTGTCTGGGAGAGAGTCTGCATTCCAGTTCAGCTCTCAGGTCAGTGACCTACATCACTTCATTCTTCTGCACAAACCACCACAATGAAGAGTGGAGGAGGTGACCAGAGATGGCGAGACCTTCCACCAAAATAATCATGAGGCAATAAAGGCCTTAAATATATGATAGTAGCTCCAAAAATACATATTCAACTGTTGTATTTTTCCCCCTTTGGACAATAATAAAAATTTATGGTTTTTTTCTTATTTAAAACCAATTAAAGTAGGGATGCACGGTAATTATTGGGTCAATTAACAGAAAATTATGACGTCATTCCGGTAAGTCCGATATCATGGCGACTTATCCCGATAACTTTTGCCCCATAAAGTTGGAATTTTTAAGATCGGACATGCAGAAGTTGAAAATCCCACTTTTAAGCTTATCTCGCTGAGATATTGTGATTGGGGAAAGAAAGCAGCTGCTTCACAGCTTCATTACTTTCAGTTTTTATTCAGTTCTGACTTTTTGTTTTTCAATTCAGTTAGTTTTAGTTAGTTTTTTGAGCAGGTTTGCTAGTTTTTCTTAGTTTTTATTTTCTGGAAAATGCTTAGTTTTAGTTTAGTTTTATTAGTTTCAGGGTTAGTTTTCGTCTTTTGGGTTGTTTTTTTTTTCGTGTGTGTAAATTATGCAAATTTGTTTGGTCTGACATTCAAAAACATCAGAAAGCCACTCAGAGTAAAACCGGTAGAGCAAAGTAAACACATTAAACAGAAATAGATTTCATATCAACCTAAAAGGCTTATGTAATAAACAAATTGACAAATACTAAAACTAAGGATGTTTTCACAATAATTTTAGTTAGTTTTAGTTAGTTTGGTAAAGACACAATACAGTTTCAGTTATCGTTTTCTAAAAAATTGTCATTTTTCAAAATTTCACTTAACAAAAATTTTTTTTCTATTTTAGTTTTCATTTCTTTGTTAGTTTTAGTTAGCCTTGCAGGGGAGACCCCAAGCTGCTTCCAACTTTCCCCTTCTTACTTTAGACACGAACTACCCCATACAGTTGGAATTTTTAATTTGGTATAATCAGGTATGTATGTGTATTATTGGTGTCGGCCTTTAGGAGCTGAAATTTATCAGTTTTAAAAACGGTTATCATGCATACCTAATTAAATGGTTAATAAATACAGCAACAATGGGGAAATGGTGAAAAATTGAAAGGGGAAAAACTGAATAATCACACACATCCCAAGAAAAATCTTAAACCAGGTGCTGGATCACAAGAAAACACAGATAAAGAAGAAAGGATGGATCCGCACAGCTGGATATAGCTCCCAAAGATAAATAATCAATCTGTGGGAGCTATATCCAGCTGTGCAAAACAATTTGAAACAGCAAAAAACACATACTTTTTGCATCACATAGCCAAACCATGTGGTAGAGATGACTTGAAAAGTTATCCCACAAATTATCATGAAATTTTTTTTAGTCGCTGAAAATTTAGCTCGATCAAGTGGTTGAGCATACAGCTAAAAGCTTAACTCTCTTCATGCAAAGCTGAATTTAGAAGTTTTCTTTTGCTTAGGCAAATCCCAAAAAACTGATAAAAACAATGAAGAGAAGTCTCAGACACAATGAATCCCAGCCCTACTCTATCTACAAAAAGAGGCATGACTCAAAACAACATTCAGAGGGTCACAGGGACCGTGAGAAGAAAAACACAATGCATATAGTTGTACTGCACAAAATATCAGATGAAAAGTTGCAACATCGTTAAGTATGTATACATCATTAAAAAACAAATACAGTTGTCCTCAAAATGATTCCTACCCTCCAATCAAAGCTGTCGTGAAATAAGTTGAAATTGACAAAAGTAATGATAAATAAAAATGCTATGAAAATCATGACATTGATTTTGAATTGTGGTTCAACGGAAATATTGCAAACAAACACACAAAAAATAAAACAAGTAAACAAGCATGATGGGGCCCCTGAACTGAAATGTTATTGAGCAACACTTTGAGGCAATCACTGCAATCAGGTGTTTTCTGTAACGTCCAATCAGACGTCTGCACCTGCTGACAGGTATGTTTGTGGGAAAGCTGCTCTAATGTGTCTGAGACAATTCACTGAAGTTCAGTTCACTAAATTATATAGAGATATATAGATATAGATATAGATATATACATACATATATATAAATATCTATATCACTTTCTTGTTATTTGAGTTACTGTTGTGAATTTAGCCTTTCCTTTAGTTGGAGCGTATGATAAATTTTTAAGGACGACTCAATCAGGTAAAACAACAAAGAAGTGCACAAACAAAAATGCTGCTTAGTCCATCCATCCATCCATCCATCCATCTATCCATGTATGAATCCATCCATCCATCCATGTATGAATCCATTCATCTATCCATCCATGTATGCATGCACCCACACATCATCCATCCATCCATCCATCCATCTATCCATGTATGAATCCATCCATCCTCCTCCATCCATCCATCCATCTATGATCCACCATCCATCCATCCGTCCATCCATCTATGTATGCATCCACCCATCCATCCATCTATCCATGTATGAATCCATCCATCCATCCATCCATCCATCCATCCATCCATCCATCCATCCATCCATCCATCCATGTATGCATCCACCCATCCATCCATCCATTCATGTATGAATCCATTTATCTATCCATCCATGTATGCATCTATCCATTCATCCATCCATCCATCCGTCCATCCATCCATGTATGAATCCATTCATCTATCCATCCATGTATGCATCCACCCATCCATCATCCATCCATCCATCCATCAATCCATCTATCCATGTATGAATCCATCCATCCATCTATCCATCCATCCATGTATGAATCCATCCATCCAAAAATCCATCCATCCATCCATCCATCCATCTATGTATGCATCCACCCATCCATCCATCCATCCATGTATGAATCCATCCATCCATCCATCCATCCATCCATCCATCTATGTATGCATCCACCCCCATCCATCCATCCATCCATGTTTGAATCCATCCATCTATCTATGTATGAATCCATTTATCTATCCATCCATGTATGCATCTATCCATTCATCCATCCATCCATCCATCCATCCAACCATGTATGAATCCATTCATCTATCCATCCATGTATGCATCCACCCATCCATCATCCATCCATCCATCCATCCATACATCCATACATACGTCCATCCATACATGTATGCAGCCATCCACCAAAAAAAACATCCATCCATCCATGTATGAATCCATTCATCTATCCATGTATGAATCCATCCATCCATCCATGTATGAATCCATCCATCCATCCATCCATGTATGCATCCACCCCATCCATTCATGCATCCATCCATCCATCTTTGTAAGAATCTATCCATCCATTCATCCATCCATCCATCCATCCATCCATCCATTCCACTGGTGATTTCCACTGGTTTCCTGGACAGCAGCACCATAAATCTGAACTTTGATATGAAGATGGGGGCAGAATCTGTGTGATGACACCACCATCAACCTCATCACAGTAAAGGAAAACATGTTCATGTGAGTTCATCGTCACGCAGGTGAATGTTTTCATTCTGCTTACTACACTATCATCCAATAAACACATCACCATGGTAATGCTGTGCATGTTTCCTGCCAGCTCTGGAGCTAGTCTCTGTGTCCACATTAACGCCAGCGGAGTGATGCAGCATCGAGACTGAAGCAACAAGCTGCAGCCCCGTTTCACCTTTTCATGAGTCAGACGACATCTCTGATGCCGATGCTGCAACATTCCAGCGTGGAGGGTGTGTCCGATTTTGGGCTGCTGGTGCAGCTGCATGTGTGTGTGTGTGTGTGTTAACGCACGTGTGTGCATGCTTTTATAGTTGGTGAGATGGAGGGGCGAAGAGAAACACCAAACCAAGCTGCTGCAATCACGCAGACATGAAAGGCTCTCAACCAAAGAATCACACACACACACACACACACTGTGCATGCTTTTTAAATACCAACACACACGACACTCCAGGCTGAATGTGCTGTGAAGAAGTCGACTGCCTGCCTACGTGCGCGCGTGCACCAACAAAGCCTGACCCATCCCCCGTCTCTGCCGCTCTTTATCATAACAAAACAGCCAATCTGCTCCATGTCCCCCCCCCACCCCACCCCCAGCAAGGTGCGCTGAGGCATGACGAGGACCATGCCAGAGGTACTTACAGGCTGGTGAGGAGGCGACTCTACGGCGACAGCTCATCCGCTCGTCCTCCATCCTTCCCCGCCCTCCTCCGCAGCCTGCCTGCCCCTCCTCCCTCCATCCTCTTCCTCTGTTGGTCTTTACCAAAATTCACTCAAGGAAGCTCAAAGTTAAAGACTTCCTGATCCACATTTTTGAAGTAGTTTACCTTTATATACAATTTAAATAATAAACAAAATGACAAATGTGCATCCAGTTTGACTCCTTTTTTAGTTTGGTTCAGTTTGCATGCTGGGGGGGGGGCATTTCTTAAAGGAGAATCTGCATACAAAGTCTGAGTCTACAAAAAACTTAGATTACTGACCCTGTTTCATTACCCTTTTTTTTCTTAAAAACAGATAAGAATTGTTTTCTACACAAAATTCAATTTTCCTTTTTTTTAAAAAATAAAAACCTAAACTTTTGAGGGGCTGGAGATAAACAGAGCTTTTTTCCATCTCCTTCAGCTTTCATGGAGGTATGAGGACTGGAAATAACTATAGTGGCTTTATTCTTTCTTTATTATTTATCCATTCATTTCTCATTAAAGGGAATTTTGTCACCAGCCTTTTAGAAAGAAAGAAAGAAAGAAAGAAAGAAAGAAAGAAAGAAAGAAAGAAAGAAAGAAAGAAAGAAAGAAAGAAAGAAAGAAAGAAAGAGAGAAAGAAAGGAGAGAAAGAGAAGAAAGAAAGAGAAAAGAAAGAAAGAAAAAAGAGAAAGAAAGAAAGAAAGAAAGAAAGAAAGAAAGAAAGAAAGAAAGAAAGAGAGAGAAAGAAAGAAAGAAAGAAAGAAAGAAAGAAAGAAAGAAAGAAAGAAAGAAAGAAAGAAAGAAAGAAAGAAAGAAAGAAAGAAAGAAAGAAAGAAAGAAAGAAAGAAAGAAAGAAAGAAAGAAAGACTCATCAAACTCCTTGGTCATTTGGGCGAACTGGCCCTTTAAAACTAATTTTCCACCATTGTGTGATTTGGACCAGATTTGAACACTACAAAATGTTGGGAAACAAGAAAAGAAGAAAATTGAACTGAAGAAAATCTGGACCGACCCCCCTTTTTACATTGTACACCAATTCTTTTGTCCTCTGTAATATTCTTCTAAAATTACACACCTTACACACACAGATCTACGTCATCATATATGAACTGGGGAAGCTTTGGCATCAAACCACCAACCCTCCAACCGGCAGACACAGCTGCTTTTTTGTCTTGGTTTGTCTCCTTACGTCCATACATTTACATAAAAGGCTGGAAACAGTCCAGATCTATCTGGAGAACTGTAGTGACATGACTCACCAGGACAGTGCCGTCCTGTAAGGGCAGGCAGGTGTAAAGTGAGGACAGAAGCCGTTAAAGTTTCTCCCTCTCTGCAGGAGATCACAGTGGCTGCCGCTGTTCGGACCTTAAATCCAGCAGGGAACCCAAGAGGGGAAACTGTCAGGTGATATAACACAGGTCTGACTGATCACTGCTGGGAACTTGTAAAACTGGGGGACAATAAGCAAGAAAATCCCAGAAAACTCAGACGTACTTGTTTTAGCTTAAAGTAGAAAGAGGAAATTAAAAGAAAAAAAAACGGAACAACTGGAGAAGATTGTGTCATTAAAAGAGTCAAGCAACCTCGGAGGTATGTCCAAGCCTCCCTCAAACATCGCTCCATCCATACTAGGGATGCATGATACTGTAATTTTGGCCAATATCCGATATTTTAAAACTCATGTGGCCGTTAACCGATATCGATACCGATATTTAAGCTGAAAAAAATGAGCAGTCATTGCAAATAGCGTTTTGTTATCTGTTTCCGACACTTTGAAAAATAGGGGTGGGAAAAAATATTGATACACTGAAATATCCCAATATTTTAATTTGCCAATATCAAATTGATATTTAAAAACATTATTGATTTATTTTACTTACGAAATCTCTCAAGATTTCATTGTTCTGTTAAAAAATCTCAAGATATTTTGTGAATTCTCACGAGATTTCATAACAGACCGATGAAATATTGTGAGATTTCGTTGGTAAAATAGGTCAATACTATGTTTCTAAATGTCAGTATGACATCAGCATATGAAAATATCACAAAATTTTTTAGAATTCTCGTTAGATTTCATAACAGAATGATGTAATATCGCAAAATTTCATTATTAAAATAGATGGATACCGCGTTTTTAAATCTCAATATGATATCAGCATATGAAAATATTGTGATATTTCAGTGTATCAATATTTTTTCATCATGTGAAGAAACAGTCTGTCAGGTGATGCTTTAGGGTGAATCCCATTTCACCCCTTAGCCCTTTCCGTCCGTTTTGCGTGTTCATGTGTAGGGGTAGGGGTGCCCCAATACCTGTTAGGAAGGAGGGGAAGGGCTAAGTGGTACGGCTATATACCCCTTCAAATGAAGATTTTTCAGGAGCACACCGAGTCCAAAAACATCCACAAATATAAATATTTTCTCCATAGATAAAGTTTAAAAGCTATGAAAACCATTTTATTGTTTAGTTGAACGCTATTTAAATTTTTAATTGTCATTTTCTTTGTAAAATGCTCATAAAAAAAAATAATATTAGTGCACTGACGCTTCAGTTACATAAACCCTACCAGGCTGAAAAGCAGAGGTGCTCTGCAGGCAGTCTGATAATATGCATTGATAGATGATCAACAAAAATTTTGGCAACATCACTGCTGGTCTTCATTTACATGGAGGTCCTTCGTAGGATGTAACACAAGCAGGGATGTCATGCACAAATCGAATTTGCTTGTTAACGTTAATCCACAGCTGTAGATGGCTCATTTCTCCATTTATGCGCCGATAGTTCAGCTGCTTAATCCCAGCATACACTGCGATTTATGGCCGTTTTTGAGCCGATTTTCCTGTCGTGCGCCAATTTTGGGGATCGGGCCAACTCTTGGCCAAATCGTGTGTCATGTGTCGTGTGGCATGTGTCGTGTGTCGTGCAGTATACAAGAGGGTCACAAGAGGTGAGTGGCACCTCACGATGAGCTCCGGATCAGAATATGTGAGTCGCAATAAAATCAAACCTGTTTGATATTTATGTTGTGGCTCGTGAGTGAATCGCATGTTGAAGCGGCGCCACGACCAGACTGAGAACTCTTTCCCCGGAGATTTTCACATTTCACATGCATGAAAAAAAAATCAGAAGTAAACCGGATGCAGCATGGTGACACGGCGTGTCATTTGGATGGGATGGAGTTCTTGTTATAAAACGGGCGGACCGTACAGTCCACGTCTGCTCAGCCAATTCCTCGTCCACACACGACGTCATCAGCTTTTCTTTTTGGTGAATTCTTCACAAAGAAGAGCGCAAATCACCAAGAGCGGTTTTTTGGTGATAGCATGCTGTTGCTGCTGCTGCTGTTGTTATTGTCTTCTTCTTCTACTACTAGCTGTATTTATTGCGTTGCATGTCGGGATTGTTCCAGACCCCGACCTGTCTTTGAGGACGTACAGTGTGAGTCGTCAGATCGCATCCGAGCGTCGGTTCGTACAGTGTGAGGACAAACATCGCAGGCTGTGATCTTCGAACTCTGCGATTGATTCACACAATTTGAGTTGGGGCTGCGAGCAACGATTGAAAATATCGCACAGTGTATCCCAGACTTTAGACACGAGCCGGCGGATCATTGATGACGTATGTCGTTGATGAAAGGGGGGGGGTCCCAATTTGTAGGGGTTGACTTTCAGCCCTACCCCACACAGCTTCGTTTTAAGTGGCAAGGGCCAATGAGAAAGGGTAAAAAAGAGAATTGGGATTGGGCCTTAGTCTTACAAGAAAAACAGTCACTGTATGCAAGAGTCATCACCATGGCAACCAGCCATGCATGGACTGTCTTGGTTGACAAACTTTCATTTAGCAACAAAAGCCTCAGCTACTGAAGACGGGTGCACACGTAGCAGGAGACAAGCATCTGCCGCACACGCATCTTATTCAAACAAAGAGCAGGGAGGACGATGCCCCCCACCCCCCGCCCCCCACCCTGAGGACGAGGGCCCATTTAGCACAAAGCTGGTGTCAGCAGACGGCAGCTGCGGGGCCGGTGACGGAGCACCCGGTTTGTTTTGGGGGACAAAGGTGAGCAGCAGGCCGTGTCAACGTATCTAATCCCCCCGCAAGTCAACACTTTTTGCTGAGGCGAGATCCAGACAAAGGCCGAGGGCTGTCGTCGTCACCGCTGACTCTGAGTCAGCGCCACTTCAACTCCACCGCTGCTTATCCAAACATGTGACAGAGTTCTGCAGGACTCCAGCAGCCGGCCAGCCAGGCGGCGACCACCGACCCGGTCCGGATACAGTCTGCAACACTAACACAGCGTTAGAGCTGGGAAGGTTCAGGGGAAGGTTTACAGTCAAGATTCAAGAAGCTTTATTCATCCCAGAGAAGCTGCAGTACAACAGCTGCAATGCAGAGATACAAAACACACGAGGAGCTACCGTGAGATAAAAGAGCAAAGAAATGACGACTGACAAAATATAAATAGATAAATAACACACACCCATGTAAACAAATGCAAATAATAACAATTTAGCAGCATAAATAAATAAGTACAGCCAGTAAGTAATACTGTATAAAAGTGAAATTAAAGTGATAATTTACTTTCTCTCTGATCTTAACCTGTAGCACTTTGAGATTTTACTTAAAATGAAAAGTGCGTTATAAATAAAATGTATTATCTTTTTTATTATTATTAATCTATAACAGTACAAATAAAATACAGTAAATTACAACTGAGATAAAATGAGATAATATTTCAAATTTTATGCTTTAATATTTTTGATTCTATAATGAAACTATCGTCAAGAAATGCTTTCAGTAAGCTATGAGGACTAAAACCAAAACAATACTGAAACAACTGCCAATTACTCATAATTGAGGCAACATGCTGTGATTTTGTTTTGAGGTTATACCACTCAGCCCTATGCCCAAGCAACTTTTCCCGAGCTCCTCACCCACATTCAGGAGATATTTAGATCCACTCCAGATCAGTGTATGTCCGATATAATGTAAGTGATGAGGGCAACCTCGCGCAGCCTCTAAATAAGGCAGTATCTGCCACAAGCTCCTTCATTCACCCCCCCTGTGAGCTCAAAGTGGCTTTGAGTTGCTTATTTGTGGTGATCCGTCCTCATTTATAGACATTTACTTGCTATGGTGTCGCATAACATCAAAGCCGCCACAGTAAAAATGTCTGTAAATGAGAACGGATCACCACTAAAAAAGCCACTTCAAGCCACTTGGAGGTCACAGGGGGGTCCAACTAATATTTGGTAACAAAACATTGGTGAGGTGGCAGATAATGCCTTATTTAGAGGCTGCATGAGATTGCCCGCATCACGTCCAATATACTGGACATATGCTGATCTGGAGTGGATCTAAATATCTCCTCAAGGAAATCAAGTTGCACCAAAACTGTCTGGATAAGCAAAAGAATGTATGTCATGCTAGAAAATATCCATGTTGAAAAAGACAAACTTCCCCTTTAATGATCAAACTTCAGTTTTTGGAAACCAAACTAACCAAAACTTATGAAGAGCAAATGAATTTAAAAGAAAATGTTTTTTAACCTCTTCTCTGGAGTGAACAGTGATCATGTTTTATCTCAGAAACAAGTTCATCCTACAGAGGTACAAAACTAAAGAACAGCAGCTTTAAACATCTGATTTCAACTCAACTTTCAGTTGGTTTGCTGGTAGAAAAGTTAAAAACTCAGCTGATTCATTCAGGTGTTAAGGAACGTTTTGAGTCATTGAGACCCAAAGATGAGTGAGTTTATGCTGCGTCTGCACGTGGATTTGGATGCGACGACAGGCCTTTAGAAAAGCGCTGCAGCCCACTGCTCTACCAGTCCTGACACACGCACACACACGCACACACACCCCCACACGCACACACACCGCCCCCCTCACATGCAGAGACATTCGTTGCTTTTATAGGAGCATGTTCTGATGGTAAATGTCTGATTTCATCTGCAGTAGTCTTCAGATGGAAAAGCAGACAGAATCCTCCAGAGCCGTTTCCCGGAGCGAGCAGGGGAGCTGCTAGCTCAGCATGGACAGACACACCCCTGATTTATCTACAGTCCCGTTTCTGGATCGTGAACATGCTTCTCTCGCTTCTCCTGGAAACCAACCAGGATTTTCTATGACGGCGGATTTTGAGGGAAAACATGACAACTGCAGATTCCATCACAGCTCGGAGACTCGCGCCTCAGCGGAGGCTCGTTAACGGGCTTAACCTCGTTATGAGCGGCGGTCCCTGAGGGGCCAGAGGGGGGCCGGCTGGAGAGCGGAGAGCAAATCCATTATTAAGTGTCACGCTCTCTCTGCACTCCAGACTCATGTTGTTGCAGAAGACGCGTCTGCACCCTGATCCTGGTCCACCTGATCCTGGTCCACCGTGGCCTCCAGACTGTGATCCTTCACCAGGTCTGGCTCCTCCTCACTGCTGAAACCAAACTGTTTCCACCATGTTTAGACTTTAATGAAGATTAGAGGCGATCAGGTCACAGCAGGTCAGTCTGAAGGACCCTCGCAGGTTAAATCCACGAACTGGTTACTCATGTCAGTTCAGAAACTATCACAGTGAAGCTGAAAGGATGTCGTCATAAATCCGTGTTTACAAAAGTAATAACCAGCTCCACTTTTCAGCTGGTTGGGAAATTAAAGCGTGGGAATTTTTCCCACTCGACTCAATTAAAATGTGTAGAACTCTGTAATAAAACCTGCCGTTTCCAGCCTTTAAAGCTGCAGTGAGATGGTGGAATGCCACATGTATGACAGGAAGGACTTTAACATGCTTTGCTAACGAGGCTGAATTAGAGACAATCTAAGCTGAGACAGTGAGGTCATGTGTCAGTTCCAAGGCGAAGCAGAGCCTGGAGAGGCCGACAGGACCATATGGCAGGTCTAAGTCAGGCATTCTCATGGAGGATAAGTCCCCTCCAACCCCCACCCCCCACTCGGATTCAACTGATCAGGGTCTGAGAAAAACAAAACAAAGGTTAAGGGTTTTACGAACCATCAGCTACGATAGCTGGGATGGTTTTACAATCACTAAGCACGTATAATTCTCTGACTATCAATGTGAAAAATCAATGTAGAAAAAAAGCTTCGTGATGTCCTTCAGAAACAGCGTCTCAGCCAAACTACCACAGTTCTCACTTTTTACATGTTTGTATTGTCATTCCTTTGCTATTTAACTTGTTAGTGCAACATTCATATTTATGAAAGGAAAAGGTGGTATTTCACCAGTTGTAACAAGAGAAGCATTGTCCACGTTCACATGGAGGCAAATGTACCGATGCAAAAACTCAGTGATCCATGTGGACACCTCATTCTGAAGGAAAAGTGCCAAATCGAAAGCATTTTCATGTTTAACAGGGTAGAATGTTCCTTCTTCCCCAACCCGATCATGTGATCATGTACACGCTGAATCAGAAAGTTCTCAGGTTGCGTTCTGGACGTATTACTGCTTACATCTGCAGAGCTGAAAGTGAAGCCAGTTGGGCGTTTCCCACCGTCGCCATCTTGCATTGTCGCGTGTGTCGTCACTCCCAGAAAATACTAAAAAGGGCAAAGACAGGGCCGCTCTGAGCCGCGGGGCAAATGATTGGCAGCCAAGCTAACGCTAACCGAGCTAATCTGAAGTGAACTGGAACGAAGGAAGATAGACGGTTTAAAGGTGAGACACGCTCAGACGTGCTGTTAACCAGATAAAAACCACCGTTGTGCAGCTCTGCTATTGGATGAGGCCTTCCTGGAAGCTAGCAGGGAGCTAACTGTTAGCCTCCATGGCTAAAACCGCCACCTGGCCTGCCCCGCCAGACCCGGGTTGAACTGTGAATTTATAAGATGACGTTGGGTGGTACGTACATTTTACTGGTGACTAAATGCACCTATAAACTCCTTTATAAAGTTATCCATGAATATTAAAAAAGAACAAAATACCTGTTAATATATATATATATATATATATATATACACACACACACACACACACACACTAATATATATATATATATATATATATATATATATATATATATATATATATATATATATATAAATATATAAAGTCTGTCAATTATGTCGACTGGGAGTATTGGTCAACACACCTGGCATATCTGCTGATGCTGATACCAGCAAAGAACGCAAATATCGGCCAGTCGATGTATTGGTCTATCTTTAATTAAAACCACAAGTGTTCCAGTCTTTGGTGGATTAACTGCAGGAATTTATTTCAAAATGTTGCACACATAAGTTTATGGAGGCTCTGTGATGCAGCCTGGAAGTCTTTTCTTTAGTCCAACTGACAGCAGAAATTTTCATTTTAATTTGAAATGTTTTCATTCTTTTGTCCACTGAACCACACAAGCGGACAGATTCAGACCAGCCATGCCTCATGCAGCAGCTCCACTTCACACTTTAGTTTTTAGCTGCAGTCACGGTGCCTCTCTCATGCAGATCAGCTGTAGAGTGATGCTACGATAATGCACCTCCCCACTACCAATCCTCTCTGCTGGAATCAGATTTGTATTTATGGATTAATATCACTCTGTCTCTGGGTATTTTCCACTTTAATCTGCAGGAGAATACACAGCTGTGCTCTCTCTGCTGCAACAACACACATAAAGCTGCACATGCTCAGCTGTAGCAGTAAACAACAGCAGGAGGGATTCAGAAGTCTGAGATATGCCTGGAGTTTTCATTTACAGCCATTTCTGCTGTATCCACCATCCGAACCAGCTCTAAGGGTCAACACTGCCATCATCAGAGAGTTTCATGTGCAACTCTCCTTATCGTCTTTACGACGCTGCAGTCGAGTCTTGCAAAGATAAGCTGTACACTGACCTCCATCACTGCTCTCTCATGTTAACAGTACACAAGTATTAGTTAGTAGCTACAACTAGCAGGCAGCATGCAAGCTAACTGCTAAAGCTGTGATCAGGCAGAAGTTCTGAAAGGAACAAAGACCAACCCTTCCTCTCCCAGCCCACCCCCACGGCCCGCAGCAAGAACCGGGAATGCAGGTGGACCAAAACCACAACATCGCCCTGAGAGCAGAGTTGGTCCAGCACCTGTCCCCACATAAACCCCATGGTCCCTCTGCAGTAGGGCTGGGCGATATGGACCAAATACCATCTCACGATGTATTTATTTTAGATGACGATATACACTATATCCCGGTATTTTTACCCTAATTTGTCTGAAAGTTTCATTTCATGTCAAACACCTGTTTCTTAGTATTGAAGCATAGTTAGCGTAAAGGTATCGCTCCACTGCAGTGATGGAACTGACAAAACACTGGTTAGAAATGTTTGTTAAATCAAAGTAATTAAAGATAGTTGTCTGTTTTTTTGTGATTTCTTTGTAAAAGTCTTGGGGAGGATTGTCTTCCAGACAGTTTAAATAATAGAGGTGGGAAAAAATATTGATACACTGAAATATTGTGATATTTTCATATGCAGATACCATATCTATATTTAAAAATGTGGTATTGATCTTTTTTATGAATAAAATCTTGCAAGATATAATCGTTTTGTTACGAAATCTCATGAGATTTTATGAAATACCGTGATATTTCATCATTCTGTGTCAAAATCTCACAGTATTTCGTGAAATCTCATGAGATTTTGTAACAAAACGATGATATCTCACGAGATTTCATCAGTTAAACAGATCAGTATCGCATTTTTAAATATAGATATGGTATTGAATATGAAAATATCGCAATATTTCAGTGTATCAATATTTTTTCCTACCCTTATTAAAAAACTAGGTAAACCCCTTTGTAGTCAGTCGAGGTGCAGCCGGGTCTTTACGAAAAAATAAAGCAAGAAAATCCTGGTCTGGTTCTGGTCTCCTGCAGGAGAAGCAGAAGACCTGGTCCTGAAAGGAGCAGCGGCGGGGTCCTACCTGGCCTCTATGTGGTCAAACAGATGCTGCCAGCGGTCGTTGACGTCCTTCAGCTTGTCGGTGACCTCGCTCTCCTTGGTCCTGTTGCTGGCCGTGATCAGCTGCTCTCCCAGCTGCTTCAGGTGAGTCTTATTCTCACTGAACAGGTTGATCTCTTCCATGCAGTCCTGATCACAAGAAAACAATGGAATAAATTCAGCCTGCATCTAGATTTTTAAGAAGCATCACCAATGATCTCATGAAATGTTTGTGTATGTTGAGATCAACCGTTTGTTTCTTACAACATTGTACAAAGAAAGTCAGAAAACTTTCTGAAGAGCCTGCGTTCCTGAGGCTAGCCTTGATGTTTAAAGCTCAAACTGCTGAGATGAAGCAGCTCCCTTTATACTCCCCACAACCCCCCATCCCCTCTATAACCAATGACAGGGGCTGAAAGTTCACCACTAGCCCGTGTGGCCTTGCTAGGACAGTTTTTTCCACCCCGACTCTGAGTCTGAACCTCCAACGCATCGTTCGGATAGCTGCGGTGTTGCATGCGATTGCGTCCTTGCTGCAGCCTCTGACCTTCTTCAGCTTCTCCACCATCTCCTCGATGTTCAGGTCGGAGTTGTGCGCCACCTTGTTCTCCATCTGCGTGAGCCACTCGCACAGCTCCTTGTTCTTCTCATTGAAGATGATCCACGCATTCAAGCGGTCGGCAATTTCCT
Source organism: Atherinomorus stipes (assembly GCA_023101725.1). Lineage (NCBI taxonomy): Eukaryota > Metazoa > Chordata > Actinopteri > Atheriniformes > Atherinidae > Atherinomorus > Atherinomorus stipes. The sequence goes on from JALJCO010009080.1 coordinate 176,147, forward strand.
GTTTACGTAGAGACACCTGGAGCAGAGGATCAGAGCAGAGACATGATCAGGGCTGACAGCTTTCAGATGCTGAACCCCCCCTCTGTGACTAAGCCATGTCTTGTTACGGATGCAGCCTCGTCCCCTCCATCACGGCTTTTTCTCCTGAAACTCCTTGTCTCTGAAGAAACAGAAACGATGCAGCAATACAGTTTTTCTGATCCAATCCAATACCATACCTGATACTGATACCACTGTTGAATGAATGAACCATGTACAGTTGTGCTTGAAAGTCTGAATACACTCCCATAAAGACATTAAAGAAAAAAAAATCAGCTGCCAGTAAAATAAGATGAAATTGACAAAAATAGCAATAAATAAAAATTCTCTGGAAATCGTGACATTGATTTTGTTTTGTGGTTCAATGGAAATATTCGAAACAAAGAAACAAAAAATAAAGAAACAATTTGAGACAATCACTACAATCAGGTGTTTTCTGTAATGTCCAATCAGACGTCTGCACCTGTTGACAGGTATGTTGGTCCACTGTTCATGAGAAAGGTGCTTTAAAGAATAACTTTCTTTTCTTTCAACCTGGACCTTATTTCTAGGAGTGTATATGTGCATTTACTCACTGGTAAAGTTTCTGCATCACTTTGAGTCCTTTGGAAGATATAACTTGAGTCACCCTTCGGTGTACATACAGTATCATGGTGGAGACGGGGCAGCCACTATATAAGACATTATCTGCAGTAAAACTCCTTCATTTTCGCCAATACTTTAAGTGGAACGAATGAATGAATGAGTACTATTGTCCTGTGAGTTCAGATTTAGCTTTCTGTTAGTTATCAAGGTGTTTTACACACTTTTCGGGGCCGTGCGTTCACGATGCGCACTTCCGTTGCACAGCTAAGAAGAGCAGCTCACTACCCAGACAACAACAAAAACACAATATTTTAACTAATTTTATTGGATCTTACAGCCGCTTTTGATACAGTGGACCATCATATTCTGATTTCTCGCCTAACACAAGGTGGGTCTCAAGGGTACTGTGCTAAACTGGTTCCGGTCATACTTAAGACAAAGATCATTAGTGGTTCAGCAAGAACAATTCACCTCCACCTCCTCTGCTCCTGTTTGTGGGGTCCTTCAAGGTTCAATCCTTGGTCCCCTTTTGTTCTTCCTCTATCTACTTCCCTTAAGTCAGATATTCCAGAAATATAATATATCTTATCATTGCTATGCTGATGATATTCAGGTTTACCTTCCCATACATACTGGTGATGGCTCTATGACCCAACTGCCTCAAGGAGTTGCAAATTTAGATGTCTATCAACTTTTTGCATCTCAATCAGGACAAAACGGAGGTTATCTTTTTTGGCCCCCCCTCCGTTCTTGTTTCCACCACAGCTGCCTTTGGTCCCCTGGTTTCTTCTAAACGCTCTGGTGTGAAAAGCCTTGGAATCACTGTGGACGACTCACTAAAGTTTGACAAACACATAAATATAGTTGTTAGGAATTACTTTTTTAACTTGAGGATGCTTGCAAAGTTAAAATCATATGTTCCCAGGTACGACCTTGAGAAACCTATTTAACTCCCGATTTTTTCATGCCTTGATTATTGCAATTCACTCTTTGCTGGCCTTAGTAAATCCACCTTACAATGTCTTCAGGCTGTTCAAAATGCAGCAGCCCGACTTCTCTCCGGTCCTCGTCGTTATGAGCATATTTCCCCCATCCTAGCCGGTCTTCTCTGGCTCCCTGTTTGCTACAGGGTTCAGTTCAAGATCTTGTTTCTGACCTTTAAAGCGTTGCACGGTTCTACTCCCAGTTATCTCTCTGAGTTATTGTCCCGCCACGTCCCTACCAGATCTCTTAGATCGTCCTCTTTATCCCCTTCTGGAAGTACCGAGAAACGGGTGCAATTCCAGAGGTGCTGGGCTTTTGCCGTAGCTGCCCTGCACCTCTGGAACGCATCCCCCCTTGAACTTAGGTCAACACAGTCAATTACATCTTTTAAAACCATGCTCAAATCCCATCTTTTGGCACAGGCCTTTCCTTCTTAATCTTTTCTCTTTTTATTGTTTTTTATTAATTCTTCTCTTTTTAATTAGGTCTTACGTATTTATATGTTTATATGTTTTTAGCCTTGTGTTGATGTCCTGCTATGTAAAGCACCTTGGGCATCCAGTTGGATGTAGAAATTTGTGCTACATAAATCAAATAAATGAAATGAAATGAACAAAACCCTGAACTCACAGGACAATAGTACTCATTCATTCATTCATTCTACTTAAAGCATTGATTAAATCAAGGAGTTTTACTGCAGACAATGTCCCATAGAGTGGCTGCCCCATCTTCGCCATTGTTTAGGATAAACACCAAAGGGCGACTCAACATATTTTCCAAAGGACTCAAAGTGATGAAGAAACTTTACTGGTGAGTAAATGTATGTATAAACTCCTAGAAATAAGGTCCAGGTTGAAACAAAAAGAAAGTTATCCTTTGATTTTTCTGGGACAATTTTGTTTGTTCTTTTAAATTATTCTTTTCAGCTACAATTCAAAAGCAATAACATATTTCACATCATATTTTAGTCAATTTTTATTACTATCAGTTTCTTGTTATTTGCATTACTATTATGAATTTAGCCTTTTCTTTAATGGAAGGGGATGTAAACTTTCATAAACATTAAACCATGTGAAAATGGTAACAAATAACACAGATATAAATGTACTTAATATTATTTAGTAACAAATAAAGAGTACATTAGCTATAAAAAGAAACAAATATCACTTCTCTGCTCTGTGTGATGACATAACCAGCATTGCAAACATGGAACTGTTGACTACATGGCTGTAAATGTGTTGCTGTGTATGATGTTAATAAAAAAAAAAAAAAAAAAACAGAAAAGACTGGATCAGCCTCATTCATCCGATATCTGATCCAGGTGTGGGACCTTTGCATCTCTAACAGAAACAGCCACTAATCTGAAACTGTCTGCAGTTTACAGAAACAGTTCAAAGTGAAAGTGGGTGTGATCACCTCCCCCTGACTCATTTTAACTCCGTCCCCTCGGCTCACTCCAACTTCTCTCTCCTGTCACCATCTGTTCTCCCGTTCCCACAACCCCCCCCCTCCACACACACACACACACACACACACTCTTATCCTGCACAATCCCCCACCCAGACCTGTTGGTCTTCACCAACTCAGCTGCTCATGAATGCTTCCAACTCTGCAGAGGTGCGATGTGTGTCCAACATGTCACATGTTTATAACTGAATCAGGAAAATTTGATTTACTCTCTAAGCCTGAAAACAAGCGGCTGCTGCTCGTATCCTCGTCCTGAGGTGGTCTGAACAGCTGAAACGTGTCAGCTGACCTGCAGACAAACATTTTGCACTCAAGACCAAACGCATTTTGAAAGTTTGCAAACTTGAAGTGAAAGTTCTGCTGTTGTCAGAGCAAAATCACGTCCCTAAAGTCAACCTGCAGCCTCGTTCAGAGCAACCGCAGTTAGAGATGCATGAGTCTGAGTTACAGCTCTCACTTCTCATCCATCTCTGTGGCTCTAAACACACTTGTAGGGATCAGATTTGAAACCAGAAAGTTAGAGCTGCACAATGAGCCATCATAAGTGATGAAAGCAAACAGAACGATGTGTTCAGGGACAGCATCTTTCCAGGATAAATCCAGGCGGACTGGGGACCGGCGCCGGACGTACCTTAAAGCAGAGCTCCTCCCACTGACAGTGCAGGTGCTCCACCTGCTCCTGCAGCACCAGGATGTCATCAGCGATGATGTACTGGGACAGGTCCGTCTTCATGGTGCTCAGCTCCGTCAGGCTCTTAGCCCAGTCCTCCAGGGAGTCCTCGTTCTCCTGCATACCATAACACACACGCAACGAACCGTCAGGGACCCTGTCGCAGCTGCTCCCTGCCGTCCCTCTGCTCCTTTCTCTTTCTCCTCTGCTCCGTCACTCTTTTCTCGTCGTCTCCCCGCCCCGAGAGGATTAAGGGCCACAGGCTGCAGGCCCGGCAGGGGGAGGGTTGTTTGTTGAGGGGGAGGGGAGGGAATTGTGGAAGGGATGGGTGAAACAAAGCTCTGATGGGCCAGGATGAGCTGTGAGTCAAACCTGGTTAAACTTGACGTTTTTTTCTACATGTGGGCTCAAGTTTTCTAAGCGAAGAGAAACAGTCTGATTTTATCCTGGTTATTAGAGATCACTGTTTCTCATCTTCATCCCGACTGTTAACTTTTTACCTGTCAGCATCAACTTATAAGCTTCTGTAAAAGATGAGATTAACTTATTATTTATTATTAACTTAACTAATCCAGACATGCAACCATAAAATTGTCCAGGTAAGATGAGGTGTTGCCACCCTGGAGGCAGAAGGGAGGGGTAGTATAATGAGCGTGGTTGAAGTGGTTCATCAGTTCAGCTTGGGACCGAAATGACTCACTCATCAAAGTGTTCCTCATTCTTTAAGCATTATCCAACAGTTTCTTCCTAAATCTGTGAGTTATAATTTCACCGATCCATCTTTGACGTGTAGAAACTGAGATAAGAATGCTGTCCCCAACAGAGCCAGCCAAGACAACGTCCATAGAGAGGATGAAATGACTGAAGACTGGTGGGATCAGCTCGAGATAAAGTTACCAACACAACCACTTTAAACGTTAACAACTGGCTGAGGATTGAGACGCCATCCCTCTGCTAAATGTGTCCAGACTGGGAACCAGCGTGAGGGGAGGAGCCAGTCTGTCGTGGCTGCACACAGATCTTCTACACACCACTGAGGCTGCCAAAGAAATAAAGTGTAAAAATGGATGATGTGTGTTGTTTTTTCCGTCTTACGATGGGAGAGTCCAGCCATCACACTCACAGAGAAACTCAAGACAAGAACGAACGAGTAGCCCAGAGGTGAGAGAGGAGCTGGAAGACTTTATGTTAACGTCACCATGAAGGTGCGGCTCCATAGGTGCAAACTGTACCTCGCTGATAATCAGGCTTTCCAGTGGTGGCTAGAACACCAACTGGTTTTATTAAAGAGGAGAACTTACCAAACGAAATTTTCCTTAAAGGTACAGTCTGTAAGAATTACTGACATCTAGTGGCAAAGATGGGTGTTAGACAGAAAAGATGTTTTCTTTCAAATGACGCCGTGTTCCAGCACTGTTGTGAATGTACGGTGGCCATTCGTGGCCAAAATTCCAGACATAAAAATGTTTTCATCTGTGAGTGGATCAGTGGTCTCAGGTGTAGCTGTAACTGTACTATGAGCATTACTGATCCCAAACAGTCTCTAACTCCCATTAAACAAAGCTGGTACAGCAGTTTTAAAGATAAGAGTTCTCACTACACACACATTGTTTTGTCCATTCAGGGACACTGTTGTAGAAATTGTGGTACAAAAATGGCAGCTTCCATGTATGTGGACCTCCCAACAAATAGATATAAATGGCTCATTCTAAGAAAATAAACAATAACAGCTATTTTAGTGCAGCGATTGCACATCAATAGAAACATAGTTTTGAATTATAAATCACATTTTTCTGCCACTGACCTTGAAATTTTTTTACACGTGTACCTTTAACTTTTTGGTGCCTAATTTGAAATAAAATTTTAAAAAATGTGTCAAAATTTTTTTGTTTGTTTGTTTGTTTTTAAATTTTGCTTTGTGAACAAACAGGTTATACACAAAAAAAAGTCTCCACCTGGATTTAACGAAGCAAACAGGTCGGAGCTTCCTATTGGATAATTACAGTTGTGTGAAAGTCCCCCTTCTTGATTTCTTATTTGTCTCCATGTTTGTCCACTTGATGTTTCAGATCATCAAACAAATTTAAATGTGAGACAAAGATAACACAAGTAAACACAAAATGCAGTTCTTACATGAAGGTTTTTTTTTTTTTAAGGGGGAAAAAAAAATCCAAACCTCCATGTCCCTGTGTGAAAAAGTGATTGCCCCCTAAACCTAATAACTGGTTGTTCCACCTTTAGCAGCAACAACTGCAATCAAGCGTTTGTGATAACTGGCAGTGAGTCTTCTACAGCGCTGTGGAGGAATTTTGTTCCACTCATCTTTGCACAATTGTTGTAATTCAGCCACATTGGAGGGTTTTCCAGCATGAACCGCCTTTTAAGGTCATGCCACAGCATCTCAATGGGATTCAGGTGGGAACTTTGACTAGGCCACTCCAAAGTCTTCATTTTGTTGTTCTTAAGCCATTCAGAGGTGGACTTGCTGGTGTGTTCTGGATCACTGTTCTGCTGCAGGTTCCAAATCCGCTTCAGCTTGAGGTCACCAACAGATGGCCGGACATTCTCCTTCAGGAATTTTTGGTAGACAGCAGAATTCATGCTTCCATTTACCACAGCAAGTCTTTCAGGTCCTGAAGCAGCAAAACAGCCCCAGACCATCACACTACCACCCCCATATTTTAATGTTGCTATGATGTTCCTTTTCTGAAATACTGTGTTACTTTTACGCCAGATGTAATGGGACCTACACCTTCCAAAAAGTTCAACTTTTATCTCGTCAGTCCACAGAGTATTTTCCCAAAAGTCTTGGGGATCATCAAGATGCTTTCTGGCTAAACTGAGACGAGCCTTTATGTTCTTTTTGCTCAGCAGTGGTTTTGGTCTTGGAACTCTGCCATGCAGCCATTTTTGCCCCCCAGTCTCTTTCTGATGGTGGAGTCATGAACACTGATGTCTCCACACCACGTAGCCACACCAGGCCTGGGTGTGGCTAGAGAAACTGAACTCAGCTTTCCAAAGATGTGATAAACCACAGTTAACTTGTGTTTTAACAGCAGGAGCAATCACTTTTCACACAGGGCCATGTAGGTTTGGAATTTTTCCTCCCTTACTAATATAAATCTTCATTCAGAAAATTGCGATGCTGCAATTTTAACTATCAAAACAAACACAAATGGGTGGAATACATACAATGAAAAATGTTGCAATCCCAAATTTCTCATATTACCAAGAAAACATGATTTGTGGTTCGAGTAATTTGTCTTCGGTTGAGTTTCTGTTAATATTTGAAATTTCAACATTGCAACTTTCTGGAGCGACTGTCATTTAAAAACTGCAACAAGTTATTTAACTCCTACAGATGCAACGAGCTGCTCTTATTTCATAAACAAGAATGTGGAACGACTCATCCTGTGATGGTGGAAAAGTCCGATTAAAGCATTAGAAACTGCATGGGGATGCAGGAAGAGTCTGGAAGAGGACCTGGAGCTTCCTCTGAGCAGGTGTGAATCTAGCTGGGTGTTTCAATGCAGGAGCAGGTCCAGAGTTTGGGCCTGGACCGCCACCGTTACCGCTGTCGGTATCACTGTCGGTAAAACACACCTTGCTGAATATCCCGGCTTTCTGCAGGTCGGCTCCACATTCTGGCATGGACTGGTTCAGCCGGGTCTTCATGTCCTTCAGCTGCAGCACGCTGTCAGCCAGCCCGGAATCACAGCGCTCCCAGTTCTGACACAAGGAAAAGGAGATCTTTTAGACATAGCTGGTCGTTACTACGGGATCTTAGAAAGCTGATCGTCATGAAAACATGAGCCTGGTGGGTGTAATGACACCCCTCCTCTTTTCACTTCACAATTACAGCTGATTGGATTAACTCAGCTATTTGAGTTAAAACGCCTCAGAAAGGCTCAGAAATGACATCTATGCAGCTCAGAGGGACGCAGATCATCTTAGTGGTTAAAATGAAAGACAAAAGGAAGTGATGGGGGGGGGGGGGGGGGGCTGAGCTGATTACCCAATAAAATTAATTGACAGGAACTGATTAGTATATAAAAGCTGAAGATGAAAAAACTACAAATATAAGTGCTCCAGAGGATATTATGGGATTGGAGTAGAGTCTGGTGACATTTACAGAAACCCCAGAAGCTGATTCAGAGCTGATGTAACCGTTTCTGGGGCAGCAGTCCAGTTTCAGTGGACACACTGAAACACAAATAAAGATCTACTCTCCACAGTTGACAGCTGACGGGATTATTCCTCAACGTTAGAATGCATCAGAGCCAAAAACATAAATGAAAAGGATGCGAAACAGAATCTTTTCTCTGAAATCCTACAGAGTTGCTCAGAAAACAGCTCAAACTTCCAGCTGTACTCGACCCCGGTCCAGACTGTGTGACTCCAGCCCAGGATGAAATCAACTAAAATAGCTTTAATACTGGTATTTTAAGTGAAGTTCGTTATTATTTGAACAAGAAAACTATTCCTATTCCTGTATTATTCTTTGATCTTTCCTTTTATAAATTACTGTAGTATTATTTGGGCCACTACACATCCAACAAAACTCAACCGAATCATCTTCAAAAATGCTGTGTTAGTTATTTCACATTCTCCCTATCAAGCTCATTCACAAACACTCTTTCTTAAATTATCGACACTTTAAATTTTTCAGGTAAATTTTCTTTCCACAGCGCAGCTCTGCATCATCAGTTATACATTTAACAGTTATTTTACGAGAGGGAAAGACAATCACTCCTATAATACAAGATCCAAAAGTCAAATCACACGACCAACTGTCCGTACATCCTTGTCTCAGTTTAGTTTTCATTTTAGTGGAGCCAAAGTTTATAATCTACTTCCTTCTTATTTTTTTTATTTTTCACCCTCTATGTTTAGAAAAGCAGTTAAACGGTATTCATTTATTAACTGGTTTGACAATAATGACTTCTACATATAACTGAACTATGCATATATTTTTTTTTTTCTTTTATTAGTTATCTCATTTTTCTAAATAGTATTATTATGTCGATGTATACACTGTTAATTTCTTTAAAGTTCTCGTATTTATACCAGGAGGACTTCTTATAAGCCCTTATGGGGTTTTTTCTTCCTTGCACATGCTCATTTAATATTGTTTATTGTTTCTTTTACCATATAGGTGCTAAATAAAGATGAAAAAAAAATCCAGCATGACTTCAGCTGCAAACTCCAGCGATCACCTTGATGATGGCCTCGGTGAGCTCCATCCTCTGGCCCAGCAGGCCGTGCAGGTTTTCCCACTCCTCCTGCAGCGCTCCCAGATCCTCCTGCAGCCGAGTCTGCGTCTCCTCGTCTCCCATGGAGAAGAGCTGCCGGCCGACCTCCAGAGTGTGGATGAAGGTGCTCTGATACCTCTGGAACAGCAGCTCGGTGTGCTGAGGCGGAAGGTGGAAGAGATGAAGATGAGGAGGATGGGAGGGATCGGATCTGCTGTGTGGGGTTTAGTGAGGAACAGATTCAGAGGTAAAATGACTTCTTATCGGATCTTCACTCTCAATCCCATCAAATCACCTGACTTCTGATGAGAAAAAGGTTCAAAGGATCAGGAGAGGATAACTACTTCGTCTGTTTCCTCTCATTTAAATACAGTGAGCAGGACTTGTTTCTGGATGAGCTCAGAGAGACTCATCATCCTCATCATCATCATCAATCATCTTCCTACTGGATGGATCAATCAGCCCAGTTTAACAAGAAAAAGGTCACACATTTATCCACATCCAACATACAACTGCATCCCAGGACATCCACAGAGAAGGAAGACAGAAACATTCATTTTCCTGTTTTCTCCCATCAGACAGTTTCAGTTTGTTTCCGTCAAATCCTGAATATGAATTTTTACTGTCGGACGAAACAAGCAAGAATAAAAAAAACTGCTGGAAAGTTTGAGGATATTTTTTAAGCAGATGCAACTAAGACTTTGTCTTACCTCCTTAGACAAAAAAAAATGTGTTATTCTTTAACAAAAATTTGAAATCTAATAAATAAAAAAATATAAAATAAAAAAATTAACATTAACATACAATTCTTATATTAATAAGAAACATCAACATTTAGTACAATATTTAGTTAAATTGAAAAATAATAGATTAATAATGAATATAAAAACATTATCATAAAATTATTAGCATTATGATCATCTTATTATTATTATGATTAATTATTATTATTATTATTATTATTAAAAGTATTTACGAAATTAAATAAATGTAAGTAGATAAATACATAATGGTGTGCTTAAATAAGAATAGCAATAGGATAATAACAATAGATAATAATAAGCATAATATTGGTAACTAGTTTAATGAACTAATTTAATTTTATATGAAATTAATATGAAATGTTATCATTTTTAATGAAAATATGATTCAATCATTTAATTTTAATTATGTTACAAATGTAATATGAATATTTGTTTTACAATATCTAGAAATTAAAATTTGTCATGTGGTAATTTAGAAAGGAAAACTAAAGGTAGTCTTAGTTTTATTTATTTATTTGATTTCTGAGGCTCTTATTGGTTGATTGTTTGTAAATTCCTGTCCATTTCCAGTCATCCCACCTGAAGGTCTTGCAGGGAGCGCCGGAGCTGCTGCAGGCTGCAGCGGGCTGGCCCGGCGGGGGGGAGGAGGGCCTGGGTGTCCGCCAGGAACCTCTGCAGCTTCCTCAGACTGCGGCCGTACAGGTGCCAGTGCTTCACCAGCCCCTCCACCAGAGAGCGGCGCTGGTCAGCCCGCTGCACCGCCCCTTGCCAGTGCTCTCTGAGCTGGGCCAGCTTCAGGATGAAGTCGCTCCTGGATAAGTCCAAACATGAAGACATGCTCTCTCACTACAGAAACACAAATGGACACATCTCTGATGTAATAATGAGACTCCTTCTTTACCTGTCCTCCACCTCTCCTCTCTGCAGCAGGTGAAGAGATTCAGTGATGACTGAATGCAGAATCTGGTGACCGATGCACAGCTCAGCCTGAAACCGCTGACAGACATATCGTTTATCGGGATTACATTTTTGTGCTTTTTTTTCTCTCTTCCTGAGTCTGGTAGTTAGATTCTGCTCATGTCTGATACCTTGTGTGTGCAGAGCTGCTGTCTGAGGCCACAGTAAGAACCAGCGACGTCCACAGCCAGACTGTCCTCCATCCACTGCAGGAACGACATCCAGCGCTCACACTTCTGCTCAAACGTCTGCTGCCTGAGCACCTCCGTCTGCAGCTCACTGCACACAAACACATCACGCATATCTGCCTCCGTCTGCAGCTGCACACAAACACATCACGCATATCTGCCTCCGTCTGCAGCTGCACACAAACGCATCACGCATATCTACCTCCATCTGCAGCTGCACACAAACGCATCACACATATCTACCTCCGTTCAGCTGCCCCCTCGCCTGCGCAGCTGCACACAAAACCTCTTCCGCGCAGTGCCCGCCGGCGCCCGCCCCCCGCATATTGTTATCCCACAATCTACCTCCGGGAAAAACGCTCCATCCCCGTGCGCTGCCCCCATCCTCCGTTGGCGCCCCCCCGCTGCATGCAACACATCACGGATTTCTGCTCGTTGCGCTCCTGCCCCCCGCTTACCTTGAGCTGCACAAACCCATAATATTACTATTGGCTGCCCTCGCTTGCTCCGTCTGAGTGAATCCTCGCTCTGCCTCCGCTGCGCTCATGTATGAACGCCGGCGCACACACACCACGCATATCTGCCTCCGTCGCAGCTGCACAACCATACGCATCGCCTCCACTGCAGCTGCAACCCCGTCTCTTGGTGCCTCTCCTCTGCGCTGACACACACTACCCCTGGCGCACACAAACACATCACACATATCTACCTCCATCTGCAGCTGCACACAACGCATCACACATATCTACCTCCATCTGCAGCTGCACACAAACACATCACGCATATCTACCTCCATCTGCAGCTGCACACAAACACATCACACATATCTACCTCCATCTGCAGCTGCACACAAACACATCACACATATCTACCTCCATCTGCAGCTGCCCACAAACGCATCACGCATATCTACCTCCGTCTGCAGCTGCACACAAACACATCACGCATATCTGCCTCCGTCTGCAGCTGCACACAAACGCATCACGCATATCTACCTCCGTCTGCAGCTGCACACAAACGCATCACGCATATCTACCTCCATCTGCAGCTGCACACAAACGCATCACGCATATCTACCTCCATCTGCAGCTGCACACAAACACATCACGCATATCTGCCTCCGTCTGCAGCTGCACACAAACACATCACGCATATCAACCTCCATCTGGAGCTGCACACAAACACATCACGCATATCTGCCTCCGTCTGCACCTGCACACAAACACATCACACATATCTACCTCCTTCTGCAGCTGCCCACAAACACATCACACATATCTACCTCCATCTGCAGCTGCCCACAAACGCATCACACATATCTACCGCATCACACATATCTACCTCCACCTGCAGCTGCACACAAACACATCACGCATATCTACCCTTTGTCTGCAGCTGAACACAAACACATCACGCATATCTACCTCCATCTGCAGCTGCACACAAACGCATCACACATATCTACCTCCATCCGCAGCTGCACACAAACGCACCGCACATCTGATCTCAACTTCAGAATCAATAAGTCCAGTTAAAGTTAATTCACTTGATAAGTTAAATTATGAATATATAAGTAAGAGAGTAGAGCCATGACTGGATTTTTAAACCTTATAAACAGAAATTACATCTTTGGCACCGTCGTGCTAAGTTGTTTATCAGCTGTCAGGTTGACTGACCTGCAGGCTTCCTGGGCTCTAGCGGAGGTGTCGGCCCACCGGTAGTTGAGGCGCTGCAGGCGGCGTGCGGCAGCGTCACCCAGCGTCCGACTGCAGCTCAACTCGTTCAGCACATCCAGGTCAGCAGACAGGCCGCTCAGCTCCAGGAGGCCAGACTGGAAACATATGGTGGCGTCAGGGGATAACAACAGTCTGGATGGCTGATGCATGACATCACAGCAGAGGAACCTGAAGGTGTTGTTTACCCATGCCCCGCCTCGTCCTTATTTATACTTCTTGAACTTTTAGATTCTTTTTTCATCATGTGAAATATAAGTCCGCACCTTCTCTCCTCTTTCTGTCTCCAACATTACACATGTTCTGTCATCTGGTCTCTGAGCAATAACTATAACTTTAATGAAGGATCCATCCATTAACCTGCTACTTCTCTAGAAACTGAAGTTAACAAAATTATTTCACTTATGGCTTTTAGTATTCATCTCTTATATGTCAACATCCAAACACAGAATCACTGAAATACAAAAAAAAAGTCAATTTTTCATTGTTCAAAGGTCAAAGCTACAAACTGGACTTTCTTTTGTCAGTTTAGAAATTGAACATCTTTGAATCATGAATATTGGAAATATTTAAGAAAGTAAAACACAATATAAAAAAGCAGCCAGATGCTGCTGGCTACGACGCTGGACAGAAAATTAATGAATGAAAGAAGAAATAAAAAGAACCAAAGATCTAAAATTTCCATTTTCACAAAATAACAAACATTTATATCCCAAATCTGAGTCTAAAGAGCGCACATTTAAATTACAGCAAAACAACAATGATGCAGAGGAAGATGCAGCACAGCATCCATTCAGAAAGCTCACCTGGTCCGTCCGATCCTCCAGGCGCTGCTGCCAGACCTCCACACTCTTCTCCAGAGTCTCCAGGACATTTTCTAACTCCTGCAGCTCCTTAAACTCCTCCTACACACAAACACAACACATGGCACAAAGCCAAGCCGCCTCCGTTTATAGGTCACGGACGGTTTGTGCACGCTGCAGGTCGGCTGGGATTACTGCCTGTCAATGGTGAAAACGCTGCAACGATCAAACACCACGTCACCGTGAAGATTTCACCATATCTTCAGCTTTTAACACACTAAAATGTCTTGTTTTAAAACTTTATCCTGTTAAAGGCTGTTTGTGTGCGGAAGCTCTGCATCAGACAAAAACGATGTTTAAGGGAAACATGACAGTTATAAAGAAATCCAGTCTGCTCTCTCAGACTCATTCATGAAGTCCTACCTGCAGCCGACTCTTCCTCTCTGCCAGCTGCCAGCTGAGCTGCAGGACGCCACGTGACAACAAGCGGCACTCTGATTGGACCAGACTGGCAGCTGAGGGGTTAAGTCTGCTGAGCAGGTCCTTGGAAGCCTCCAGCAGCTTTTCCAGGTCAGACTGCAAAGAGTCGCTTCTGCTGGAGAAACTCTGCAAGACAGAAACCAACACAGGTTTGGAAGCTCGTCAGGCTTTTAGGTCTGGCTCGGGTCAAAGTTCATCACACGTGAAGGAATGAGTTCAGTTTCACTCCACTCCTTCTTTCTTATTTAAAAAAAAAGAATAAAATAAACTTTAAAATAAATACATAGAATAAAAATCTGTAAAATTTTGGATTATCAAATTAAATTAAGTCCATCCCATCCATGTATACCCACTTATTACAACGCAGGACCAAATATAATAGGAATAAGATAAATAAATCCATTTATTTACAAATAATTAAATTAAATAAGGAAAAACAAACAAACAAACAAACAAAAAACAACGCACAGTCCATTCACCACATTTTTTGAGGAACAAAAACAGAAATTAAAACTTAATAAATACCTTAAAAATGAAAGAGCTGTTTTATATTTTCAGCATTTTAAGGCTTCTTTATATTGTTTTAAATATTTTTGGGAAGAATGAGCCGTTTGCAGCCAGCGATGCTCGGCAGCAAAAGCAGGAAAAGTGGAAAGATAAAGCAGAGAAGAGGACACGTCTGGTGCTGCTGGAGGGATTTCCACCCCTGCAAGGCTCAGCTTTAACATTTCTTTACACAAAATGAACACAGTTTTCTCCAAAACATGATGATATGAAGAAAAAGGAGATTTTCTTTTTTTTTTTTTTTCTTTATATAACTTTCATCTATAAGTAAACAAGGAATATGTTGGAGATGACAACAACATAAAAAAAACATGACATAACACAGCATGTGGACTGTGCTACTTTATTCATTCATTTTCTGTACCGCTTATCCAGTTCAGGGTCGCGGGGGTTGCTGGAGCCTATCCCAGCTATTATCAGGCGAGAGGCGGGGTACACCCTGGACAGCTCGCCAGTCTGTCGCAGGACCAACACAGACAGACAGACAACCATTCACACTCACATTCATACCTAGGGGCAATTTTAGAGTGATCAATTAATCTAACATCATGTCTTTGGATTGTGGGAGGAACCCGGAGAACCCAGAGAGAACCCTCGCATACGCGGGGAAAACATGCAAACTCCACACAGGAAGGCCACTGATGGAATTGTTTAAATGTAATTAACCAATTTATTGACCTTATTATATTTCTTTGTATATATGTATTATTATCATTATTAAGCATTATTATATTATTATTATTATTATTATTATAATCATCATTATCATTATTACTATAAATATCGTTATTATAATTATTATCATTGCTATTAATATTATCTTTATAATATTATTATTATTATTATTATTATTATTTATATTATCATCATCATTATCATTACTATAATTATTGTTATTAAAATAACTATCATTATAATATCATTATTATTATTTATATTATTATTATTATCATCTTCATTATCGTTATTATAATTATTATTGTTTTTATTATCTTTATAATATTATTATTATTAATATTTATATTAGCATTATTATTATTACTATAATTATCGTTATTAATATCATTATCATAATAATATATTATTTATATTATTATTATCATCATTATCTTTATCATCGTATTATTATTATCATTATTATTATCATTATAAAAAGGAGGTCGGAGACTCCGTCCGGTTGTGTGTTCGCTGCCTCACCTGCACCTGCTGCATCTTGAGCGTGACCTGCTCCGTGGTATCATGTGTTTCGGATGTGACGCTCGTCTCTGACGTGACGTCGCTCTGAAGCGTCTGCAAGCGTTCAGAAAACGAGTCGGCCAGCTGAGCGTAAACCTCCCAGACCTGCAGCAGCTCCCAGCTCCTCTGCAGATGCTGGCCCAGAACTCCCAACACGTCCGTCCAGCTGGAAGACACAAGTGCTGTGTGATGGTCTGTGTGTGTACATATACCCGGACACTGCTGTGTGTCTCACCTGTCTCTCTGTCTGTCCAGCTGCTCGCTGATGACAGCGGCAGCAGCAGGACTGACGGTTCCTCTGAGAGCGAGGAGGCTCTGACTCAGTTCCTCCCACTCCGTCTCAGAAGCTGTCGTCTCCTCAAGGAGAAGCTGAATGAAAAACAAAACATTTCTAATGACTGAGCGGTTCCTGCACACATCTGTTCCAAGCATCCTACCATCAGACGTGGACTTGCTACTTCTGAACCCAGCTGCTTCACAATCTGAGTGCATGCTGGCGGTCTCTGTTCAGCAAAGCCAACAGGACACATCAGCTCCACAAAGAACAGAAATGATGTTAAAAATGTTCTGCTGGATGAAGAGATTTGAATCATCAAATACTAATTTTATCATTGGTTCTTGGCCAAGAGGTCAGTCCGTCATACACAGAGCCAAGCTGTCCACACACACACGCTTACATTTTACCAAGAATTTTCTTGTAATTTCTAGTCAAAATATCTCATTACACTCAATATAAGACATAATCACCTGAAGAGAAACGTTTGAGATACAGTTGTGTGAAAAAGTGTTTGTCACACTTATGTGTTTCAGATCATCAAACAAATTTAAATGTGAGACAAAGATAACACAAGTAAACACAAAATGCAGTTTTTAGATGACGATTCTTATTAGTAAGGGGGGAAAAAAATCCAAACCTCCATGTCCCTGTGTGAAAAAGTGATCTTCCCCTAAACCTAATAACTGGTTGTTCCACCCTTAGCAGCAACAACTGCAATCAAGCGTTTGTGATAACTGGCAGTGAGTCTTCTACAGCGCTGTGGAGGAATTTTGTTCCACTCATCTTTGCAGAATTGTTGTAATTCAGCCACATTGGAGGCTTTTCCAGCATGAACCACCTTTTTAAGGTCATGCCACAGCATCTCTATTTAATTCAGGTGGGGACATTGACCAGGCCACTCCAAAGTCTTCATTTTGTTCAAAGTCTTACAAGAATTACAACAATTCTGCAAAGATAAGTGGGACAAAATTCCTCCACATCGCTGTAGAAGTCTCATTGCCAGTTATAGCAAACACTTGATTGCAGTTGTTGCTGCTAAGGGTGGCCCAACCAGTGATTAGGTTTTTGTCACAGGGTCATGAAGGTTTGGATTTTTTCCCCCTTTAAAAATAAAAATCTTCATTTAAAAACTGCATTTTGTGTTTACTTGTGTTATCTTTGTCTCACATTTAAATTTGTTTGATGATCTGAAACATAAGTGTGACAAACATGCAAAGAAATCACAATTTTCACACAGCTCTGTATAGGAACCTGTTTTTAACCGAATGCATTCAAGAAATCTTCAATCAATCTCATCACGCTTCTGAATAAGTAATTCTAGTAATATACCTGGAGCTTTTCGTGAAGGCATTTTTGCGCCTGCAGGGAGAGCTGGGGGCTGCTGTGATGTTCCAGAGTCTGAGATGTTTGGAGAACTTTCAGCATCACGTCGTTCTGCTTCTTCTCCATGCCGCTCCACAGCTGCTGAGCTTCAGTTAGCCTCTGCTTCACTGATCCAGTCTAGAAAAGACATCGTTCAATAACAGCTCTGACAAACAAATATGGTCTTTAATCCTACTCACAAACTTTGATGAGAAATGTGGCATTCACCAAACTCTGGTTTTCTTGCATTTTTTCTTGACAACAAACAAATTCTATCAACACTCAGGAGATCGCTAACAAACATCTAACTGAGGACAGATTTGAACAAAATCAGCATCAATGTTTTTCCTCCTGTTTGTTTATTAAAATACAATAAAAACTATGCTATTGCTTTTGCTATTTTAAAGCAGAACTCAGTAACTTCAGCTCGGGGCTCCCCCTAGTGTCGTTCTTTCACTGTCTTAAAGTTCAACCCCCCTACACCCCCACAGCACACAGACGGCTTCTCTACCCGTATTTCCTCTATTCTGATCCCTGGATATTTTTCTAAGCATTTACTAGCTTGTTGATGCTACTTTGCTGCGTTGGTAGCAGCACCTCGTCTCCCTCTGCTCAAAGCAGAGTCCTGTATCTTCTGAAACGGGACGTTTTACCCGCGATTTGCGGGTAAATATGCTGTGGATTATATTTTTCTCTGGTGTTGGCGAGTAGCAGGTAAGAAGACAAACTTTTATTTACTTTTTACGGACATGACAAGTGATTATTGAGCCTGAAGCAGTGATGCTTCACCCGGCGCCCAGGCAGCGCAAGCTACGTGAATCACTCTGGTCCAGCAAAGAGTTGGTTATGAGAGCCAGGAGCCGTGTTTAGGTGGTGTGAAGCTAAAGAAATGTTTTCTTCAAATTAGCGCTGGCAATCTGGTTAAAATCAGAGCTGGAAGCAGCTCGGTAGATAGGGGACCTGAGTACCGTACAGCGGTTTCTGTTGTCACAAGTTCTGCTCAGGTCGGCGCAGGCAAAGTTGCATAGATCTGCTCGGAGGCCAGAGGCACCGGCGGGAGGGGGGGAAACATTGAATCGCTCCGTAAACACTTTGTTTAGCCCCACAGGGATTCCGAAAAGCATTTATTGGGGTAAAAAAGTTACAGAGTCCCCCTTTAAGATAAATAGGAAGATGTTTCAGATTATGTAATTTTCCTTCAGGAAATTAAACTGTTTTACATCCAGTTCATTCAATTAAGAACAAGAGAAAAAAAAGAAGAAATGTGCAACTCTGATGGCAATGAGTTTTTTTTTTATATATATATATACTGGACAGAGCCTCTGTGATGTCACTCGCAGGTTTCTGAAGAGCTTAACTGAAGCTCGGGGGGCAGTTCCCGCCATCGCAATCTTAGCAGCACCACTAATCTCATCACCGCCAGAAAATACAAAAATGGGCAAAGAGGTGGAGCTGAGAGGGGCTGTGAACTAGTGTGGGGGCAAATGACTGACACCCAACGAAGTCTGAGATACCTGTAGCTAATAGCTAACCAAGCTAACCTAGAGCTAACCGAGCTAACCTAGAGCTAACCGAGCTAACCTGGAGCTTAATCATGCTTATTTCTACTGTAAATGTTTATTTCTGCTACAAACATGTTTATATTTGCCATTAAAGGCAGGGTGGATGATGTTTTCCAGGAGCATTTTTTACTATATTGCTTAAAGTCTTCTTCCCTCACCGATTGCAGCCAATAAATTAAATGCTCTGACACAAAAATAAAAAAAATAATCACCTGTGGAAAGTACAGCACTAGAAAAACCCCTTCCAATTAAATGAATTTCATTGGATGGAGTTTTGAGCGGCCTGTTTTGATTGATTGAATGATTTTTATGTCCATCAAACTCAACTGCTGTCTGTCACGCACCAACCAACCTCGTGCGCATATGCGCGCGCTCGCAACTCGCCGTGACCATCTCAGTGCAGAGGAACCGAGAAAACATGGCTGCTCGCTGCTCTTATCTATGCCGCTGTTTGCTCTTAAAAAGATAAAACGGATGTGGATCAAGTCATGGAGGTGTTGGTGTTTGCAGTGAGGATGCTTTACACCACAGAAGAAGTTGGAGGTGAGATAATTATCACTTTTTTAAAACGTGGTTCCTCCGCTGTTTACTTGGAAGCTAACAAACTAGCCACTCGGCTGTTCTCGGTTATCTTCTTCGATAAGAGCGAATGCGACCGTTCCTGTGCACTGGAGGCGTGGTTTTGGGGGGTGTATTATTTTTCAAATGTAGCCTGTTCGAACTGTTTTTCCAACATCCCCTACCCTGCCTTTAAGGTGGGCTTCTTAACAGGAGCCGTTTATGGGGTTTTGCAACAAGCCCCTAGTGGATGAGGGAGGAACTGCAATTTTTGGC
Organism: Atherinomorus stipes; assembly: GCA_023101725.1. Taxonomy (NCBI): domain Eukaryota; kingdom Metazoa; phylum Chordata; class Actinopteri; order Atheriniformes; family Atherinidae; genus Atherinomorus; species Atherinomorus stipes. Next base: position 195,904 of record JALJCO010009080.1, read on the forward strand.
ACGTGTTCATACGCTTCACTTTTTTTTACCGCCAGAGCTGGGGTTTTTTGGGGGGGGGTGGTTATAAACTGAAAGTGACCTTTTCTTTTGGTCTGTATATTTAGTAAGATGGCAGAAAACTTTATTACAGTTTTACAAAAGAAAATGTTTATTGGACAGAAGACTGAATAAAGCCTTTCAAATTTCTTTCTACATTGAAGTTAGCTGTTTGTCAAGTTGAGCAAAGGACAAAAAAGACAGAACATTTTTACACTTTACAAACCAAGTTAAATCCTATAAAGGTAGGAAACTCTGGCTTCAGTGTTTATCTTTATTATCATTTTTTTGTTTTCATTCATTAGTGAGACTTGTCACGGACAAAACTTGTCAGGGACAGCTACTTGTCAGTCTCACAGCTGTCCGTGTCTGTTTGCACACGGCCTGTAAGGTTCATGACCTTTTATGGACATTTTTGGGGCATTAACGTGCAAAGAAATACCTGTTGATCCATCATTTCAACTTATTCAATTCAAATAATTTATTTGTCCCCACGAGGCAATTCACTTAGATCAATTAGTATTCACCAATCTAAGAGGAAAGATACAAAAAATTCTGTGGCCTATGAATATGTTCATAAATCTGACCAATTTAAGAAAATTCTTAAGAAGATACTGGGGAGTGAGGCCCATTGATCCTAATGCAGGTTCCAAACCAGTGAATTATGGCTCAACATTTTAAAAAATAATCACAGAACTTCTTTCACTTCTTTTCTTGGATTACCTACCAGTTGTCTGAGGGCTGTGCAGGCCTGGATGGATTTGTCTGTCCGAGACACAAAATCACGCCTGCTTTTTTCTCTCCTGCCACCACTGATTTGATCTCGTAGCTCCTTTAGAGCTGCACACTTCTGCTCGATCTTCTCCTCGATGTCCTGGCGCAGGATATTAGAAAAAAACAATTAGAGAAGATGAGCATGTTTGCAACTGCAAGTCCAAGTCCAGGATTTAACCGATGTTCCTCTGACCTGGCACATGCCGATGTTCTCCTGCAGTTCCGTCTGACTGCTGGGGGTCTGGGCCGAGTCAATCCGGAGGTTCTGATCTGTGATCCAGCTGGTGACTTTCTGCAGTCGGCTGTCCAGCTCCGCTCTGTCCTTTAGCTCCCGATCCACCGCTTCAATCTAAACGGCACATAAAACGTGTGATCGCAGATAGTTTTTCTAATCTTATCAATAAAAGACATTTTGAAATATTTGATACTGAAATTATTTCACCCTTCATCTGTTTTCTTAAATTTGTTTCAATGTTTCTCTTGAAGAATATTTTCACTTTTTATCTTTTCCCACCAGTTTTAACCAAATGAAACTAGCCGCCCAGCAACTGAACTGAGAAAAACAAAATCTCAATACAGATCAATAATCCTAAAATATCTTTAATATTTCTGATTAAATTTATTTAAAAAGTAAAAAAATGGGTTGCTGCTGATCATGAACTTGAGCGTTCATCCACTTACCTCTTAAGTCTGATCCCAAACATCTTTTCCCACCAGAATCCCTTCTCAAAAACATTTTTATTTCTTCATTTTATCCAAGCTAGTATTTACTTCATTATGTTTCTACATTGCTCTTATTTCTTTTCATGTTACCAGTTTGTGCCAGGTTTGTTTGTTTGTGTGTAACTGGTTTGTTCCATGCATGAGATATTGAAACTTTAGGGTATGCTAATAAACATCATTATTATTACTTTTATTACCATTATCATCATTATTATTACTCATTCATTTTAAGTTGACATTACTCTGATCTAAGGGTTGAAAATATGATTAAATTGCATAAATATTTATAAAACATCATCCAACTACGAGTTAAAAACTAATAAAAAGGGAAATAGAAACCATTTTAAGGGTAAAAAGGGATGTTTTTATGGACCGCACCAATGCTTGAAGACTCGTCTGCAGACTGAGCCACCTGTCGCTCAGACCTCCCTGCTCCTCTGCAAACTGGTTGAACTCATAGCGCCTCCTCTGGCCATCCTCAGTACTACAAGTCTGTAGAGGCTGATTAACATAATCCAGGGTGGCCTGGTGGGCAGATGTCTCTGTCTGACACTCCTGGAAAAATGTGAAGGAAGGAGAGAAATGAATTAAGTGCATACGAATACACGCGGAGAAAAAAAAATTAAAAACTTCCCCAGGTTCTGCAGTTTGTGGTTCGGTTTGTAATAATGAGCTACAAATATTCCATTTCTGACTTGATTTCTGCTGAATGTGTTCAGCATCCGTTCATGTGTCACCTTGCAGTATTTCAGCGTCCTGCTCAGATCAGCGTTGGTGCAGATGTTCTGGCTGATGCTGCTGCGATGCTCCTCCAGCCGGGACTCAGCTGCTCCGAGCCAGGCCTGCAGCTCCAGCAGCGCCCCCTGCTGCGTCAGCCCCTCCATCCAGAGCTGAGGAGGAGATGACACAAGTCGTTACCACCATCCTGCAGTCACACTTCATCACTTACAAAAATGTTTTAAATGAAACTGAACATGGAACTTTTAGCAGTTTTCTCAGTGACGCGCCCCCTATCGGCAACTAAACTAGCAACCATCTTGCATCATACCTGCACTGTGATTCACTCCAGCCAGTAAAAGACAGTCTTATCTTGACTCTTGTTCTGTCCCTTCATCTCTTCCTCTTCCTCTCTTCCTCCTGTAATGTTTCCTTACCGAATCCGACATGATGTGCGTTCAAAACACTCGTGGGGTTGATCCCTGGTATACATCCGGTTGCTAGTGAGTGACGCGGTGTTACAGCCAATAGTCGGCTGCAACGTCACAGTTGCGTCCCGGATGGGAATCTTACATAGTGCTGTTTCTGAGCCCCGGGACGCCTCTGGGCAGTGACGGCTCGAAAATGCACAAAATGAATGTTGGTGTGCCATCAAAACGAGTCAGAAACGCAGATTTTTAAGGTCTAAAAGTTACGTTGTGTGTCTTTAAAAGCAACTGAACATGGAAAAGAAGGAAATTCAGAAAAAGCGGATGACAAGTGGACACATATGCTCCAGCATGTTACTGGTCTGATGATCCAGGAGGCTGCAGAAGAGCAGGAAGGGCAGCTGGCAGGTGAAAGGACAGAACTGTTCTAGAGCAACATCTGCTCCTTCCACACAGGGAAGGCCTGCAGGTTCCACAAGACCTGGACTACATACTGGATCCATCATAGCAAGTCCTGGACCACATACTGGATCCATCATAGCAAGTCCTGGACCACATACTGGATCCATCACAGCAGCATGGCTTCAAGCAGGAGAGGAGTCCTGCTGCTGAACTGGTCTGCCTGCAGTCCAGCATCTGGCTGCTGAACTGGTCCGCCTGTAGTCCAGAGTCCATCTGCTGAACTGGTCTGCCTGCAGTCCAGAGTCTGGCTGCTGAACTGGTCCGCCTGCAGTCCAGAGTCCATCTGCTGAACTGGTCCGCCTGCAGTCCAGAGTCTGGCTGCTGAACTGGTCTGCCTGGAGTCCAGAGTTTGGCTGCTGAACTGGTCCGCCTGCAGTCCAGAGTCTGGCTGCTGAACTGGTCCGCCTGCAGTCCAGAGTCTGGCTGCTGAACTGGTCCGCCTGCAGTCCAGAGTCTGGCTGCTGAACTGGTCCGCCTGTAGTCCAGAGTCTGGCTCCTGAACTGTTTTGCCTGCAGTCCAGAGTCTGGCTGCTGAACTGGTCCGCCTGCAGTCCAGAGTTTGGCTGCTGAACTGGTCCGCCTGCAGTCCAGAGTCTGGCTGCTGAACTGGTCCGCCTGTAGTCCAGAGTCTGGCTTCTGAACTGGTCTGCCTGGAGTCCAGAGTCTGGCTCCTGAACTGTTTTGCCTGCAGTCCAGAGTCTGGCTGCTGAACTGGTCTGCCTGCAGTCCAGAGTCTGGCTGCTGAACTGGTCCGCCTGCAGTCCAGAGTCCATCTGCTGAACTGGTCCGCCTGCAGTCCAGAGTTTGGCTGCTGAACTGGTCCGCCTGCAGTCCAGAGTCTGGCTGCTGAACTGGTCCGCCTGCAGTCCAAAATCCGGCTGCCGAACTGGTCTTCCTGCAGTTCACAGTCCTGCTGCCGAACTGGTCTGCCTGCAGTCCAGAGTCTGGCTGCTGAACTGTTCCGCCTGCAGTCCAGAGTCCGGCTGCTGAACTGGTACAGCTGCAGTCCAGAGTCCATCTGCTGAACTGGTCTGCCTGCAGTCCAGAGTCCGGCTGCTGAACTGGTCTGCCTGCAGTCCAGAGTCCGGCTGCTGAACTGGTCTGCCTGGAATCCAGAGTCTGGCTCCTGAACTGGTCCGCCTGCAGTCCAGAGTCCGGCTGCTGAACTGGTCCGCCTGCAGTCCAGAGTCCATCTGCTGAACTGGTCTGCCTCCAGTACAGAGTTTGGCTGCTGAACTGGTCCGCCTCCAGTACAGAGTTTGGCTGCTGAACTGGTCCGCCTGCAGTCCAGAATCCAGCTGCTGAACTGGTCTGCCTTGTCTTAAACTTGTCTTAAAACCCAATTTTATTCTTTGGCTTGTCAATGCAGCATGAGACTCTGTTTTTGTGTTTTGTGGTTTGTTTTAGGTGCTGGTTTTATTTTTGTTTTGAATTATTTTTATATTTTTATTTCTAATTGTTTTGTTGTTTCAGAATAGTTTTAACTATCTGCTTGTTGTGTACAGCACTTTGTTTCAACTGTGGTTGTTTTAAAGGGCTCTATAAATAAAGTTGGGTTGAACTTGTAACCCAGATGCCCAGACATCTTAAAACAGGATATGCTCCACCATGGTAAACATGGTAAACATGGTAAACATGCCTCCATGCCCGTAGCAAGCATCACATTTGACTTGAGCTCATCTTGTGCATTAAATCCTAAAATGTCTCAGTTTGGAATGTTATGAATGCTTAGTTATAAGCTCATGTCATTTAAAGTTTTCTTTCTAGTTTTAATTTTCCTCAGATTTTAAAGAATGTCCCAACTTTTTTTGGAATTGGGGTTGCACAAAAAGTGTGATTGTGGCTGCAAAGAGCAGAAAATAACAAGAAAAGGAAAAAGAGGCTGGACAAAGGACAGCTGAAAAGAGGATGGGATTGAAAGGTAGAAGAAGAAGCGCTTGCCGAACCATGAGATCGGAACAGAAAGAGAAGCGAAGAGGAAATTAGTTGAAAATAGAAGATGCAGACGGAGACATGGGTGCATGGAGGGGACGTGGTTTCACGCCAATAAGGGTGAGAAGAGTCCTCTGGATGGCATTGTGCTGCACAGTGGGGAAACTAATAGGAGGCAGAAGGACTGCAGCGTGATTTCTGCAATAGCAAACTCCTCTATAACACAGAAAAGGCCAGAAAAAGCTGGGTTTGGGTGCTTCTTATATTTAGGACCCTGTGGAGAAAAATGTATTTAATCACCATGGTCGGAGAAGCAATCTGAAGTTCATAGTTACTTTTTCCTTCATCACTTCAGCTACTCAGTTTGTAGGTAATGCAAATGAAATGCATTCATTAGAAATAAAGAACTAAGGAATTGATTTAGTTTGAGTGAAGGTCAGTAGACTGTTTACTTCAGAATGAGGCTGAAATGAAATGACTAGATGTACAGTAAGTGTCTTCTTATTGGTCGGATTCCTGAGGGCTTGTGAAGGATGATAATGACTCATATACACTGTAAAAAGAGTATCTGGGCTGTAGTTGACATGAAGGACTTATTTACATTGATCTAACTTAATCATTTTGGTTTGGTGATTAAATCTTATGTTTTGGGTTAAATCAAGTTAAAAACCACACTCTTTAGTCAAAAATAAGTTTTTACTTTCACTCAAAGTAAATTTTTTTTTAAGTTGTTTCAGCTTTAGAGTGCATGAACAACAAAGGGGACGGAGCTATTTTTAAAACTCAATATATCCAGACCACAAAGGCTCATGGGAAATACAAGTTCAGCAGGAATTTAACCTTTTATGATTGTAATCCTATAAATTTGAGTTATGTGCTTTACTGCCTTTATGTTCTCATTCAGAGGAAGTTGTTTGAGAAATTCTGTTCAGTTTGGACGTTGAAGTTGCACCATTGTAAAAAAAAAAAAAAAGAATCTGGGCTGTAGTTGACATGAAAGACTTTTTACATTGATCTCAATTAATTATTTTGGTTTGGTGATGAAATCTTCTGTTTTTTAGTTAAATCAACTTGAAAGTCACAATCTAAAGTCTGAAATAAGTTTTTACTTTCACTCAAAGTACATTTATTAAGTTTTTTTCAACTTTAGAGTGCATGAACAACAAAGGGGGTGGAGCCATTTATATTTATTTGTTTAGTTTATTCCAACTAAGATTAAAAATTAAGTTGTAACAAAGTTAAAAACATTTTTTTCTTTGTTATGAATCATATATTTACTTTGTATCAAAGAAATTTCTTTCATTGTTTTAATGTGAAAAATAGAATTCTAGTAAATCAAAATTTACGGTTTCAACCAAACCATAAATTTAGTTTGAGAAAAACTGAAAAAATTAGATGTGACAAGTTGACGCAAATTTTTAAATTTGATCCAAAGTAACCGTTTTTACAGTGTACGGTGCATATCTAAGCAGCTGCAGAAGTAGTGAGCAGATACTTCCGGTTGCTCAGAGAATGAATGCATCGATGCATCGCAGTGTTCGTGCTGTTAGCTTCCTGTCAGTCAGTCTATTCATGATGTAACGGAATTTGTGAGCCAATTCCAAATAGACCCCTCGAACTTCAAACTCATGGCTTTTAAGTGTTGGAATGGCCTCAACTTTTAACATTCCCTCACAAACAGAAGTCTATCTTTGGGAAGTATTTTTAAACTGTAAACGTTCATTTGGAAGTGGTTTAAATGTTTAAGCAGCAGAGTTTTTAGTGGTTTGCTCATCACAGGATCTGCTTTCCCTGATCAGACTGATGGCACATATCCCCAAAAAACCTGTCCATGAAACATCCCAGAGTTAACATCAGCATGATGCTGATACCTGATTGATCATGCACAGCATGTGAAGTGTCCTGACCTTGTGCAGAGCTTGCTGGATGGCGGGCACATCCACCAGCAGGCCGGACCAGTCCAGCTCCAGCTGCCTGAGCTCAGCTTTTACCGAGCCGAGATCTGGGTCTGCAGTCTGGGACTGAGAGGTCATTTGATCCTCCTTATGGCTGTTTGGGTCTCCCTCCGCTCTCCTCAGCCGGACCAGCTGGGTCACGGTGCCGATCAGCATCAGCCTCAGCTCACATTTGGCCTCCAGCTCTTTGGTTAAAGCCTAGAAAATAAGCTTTTAGTTAGATTCTGTTCAGCAAACTCACAATAGTCATATTGATGGTGTTAATGTCTGACAGGGCTGCAGATTAAGCGCTGGCTCGGAGATTAAATGGTTGGAAATTACAGTACAGACATTTTACAGCATCTTTGATGATGTAATTAGGGGTGCACGATAATTATCGGGCTGATAACAGGAAATCGTTACATCATTCCGATAAGTCCAATATCATCAAGACTTGCCTCGATAACATATATATTATTTTTGTCAGCATGGCAGTGCTCCCCTCACATTATGAGACCGAAATTATCGTTGTTTAAAAATGCTTATTTACATAGACAAGTCTGACCTGTCAGTCATCATTATTGTTTACAAATAAAACTTTTTCAGATTATGTAAACATAAAGTAAATGTTTAAATTTAACTTGTCAGTACATCGTTTTCTATGGTTTTTTTAATCTTCTCAGTTGTACTCTTTGTTTGTGATTCGATGTATGTTCTGCATAGTTCGGGCCTTTTCTTTGTTCAGTGAGAAATGCACCCATTTGTTGTGTGCATTTGAGATATCAAATAGTTTTGTTTGATTCTTTTAGAAATGTTGAGGCTTGCTAACAATTTTTAACTAGTAAAAAAATTCTCCATTTAAAAAAGACACACAACGTAACTTTTAGACTTTAAAAATCTGCGTTTCTCACTTGTTTTGATGTCACACCAACATTCATTGTGCGCATTTTTGAGCCGTCACTGTCCAGCGGCGTCCCGAGACTCAGAAACAGCAGTATGCAAGTTTACTATTAGGGTTGTAAATCACTGGTTTAAAGGAATAGTTCCCCAAGAAGGATTTCTTTTTTTCCACTTCCCTATTGTGAGCAAGACTCTGGGCACTTTTAATTCTAAATGCAGCCAGTGATAGGAAGGCTTCGTGTTTTCCCCCTTTTATGTAATGGGTTTGCCTGGGACTGAGCCAAAAGGTCCATAAAGCCACAAAAACTTGTCAATATTCCTCCATCTGTCGTCAATGTAATCCAAGTGTCCTGAGGGGTAGCATCCAGAATTTCTCGAAACAACATATTTGTTTTTTTGAGCCATTTTATAATAAAAGTGGGTTTGATACTGATTTTGGGTGATATTGATTTTTGGTCGATTTATGATCAATACACCAATCTTCGTCGTTGTGTAACACCCCTATTTTCCATCCGGGACGCGGCCACGACGTTGCAAACAACTATTGGCTGCAGCACCGCATCACTTACTAGCAAACGGATATGAAACAGACATGAACACAACTGGTGTTTTGAACGCATCATGGAGGATTCAGCAAATAAACACAAGAAAACATTACGGAGGAAGAGAGAGAGAAGAAAGAGAGGAAGGGACAGAACAAGAGTCAAGATAAGACTTTTACTGGCTGGAGGGAATCACAGTACAGATACGATGAAGATGATGAAGTTTAGCTGTCGATTGGGGGTCACTGAGAAAACTGAGAAAAGTTCCGTTGTGTATCTTTAAAGAGTAAAAAGTCTTTTTGGTTTTATTAATAGTAATGATGTCATGATTAGGTATTTATGTGTGTTATCAGTTATCAGTTATCAGTATTGGCCTTTAGGAGCTGAAATTTATCAGTTATCAGTTTTGATAAAAGGTTATCGTGCATTCCTAGCTATTAGGCATGTAATGATACATAAATTTCATATCACGGTTATTGTGACCAAAATTATCACAGTTATCAATATTATCGCGGTATTGGTGAAATCTGCTCAAAATGTTCAAAACGTTTTTAACTCACTACACACTAAAATCTGTTCACCAAGTTTCAATAAAAAAACAAAAAAAATAGTAACAAGCACAATAAACTTTCTGTTGGCATAACGGTAAACATCAAACATATAAATGTGCATTAAAGATGCATTTTGTTACCATAAGAGAGTTCATTGCTTTATGCAAAATTGAAGATAAGAACCAAGAATATTTTTTAAACATTCAGAGCTCAAGACTTGATCTAGTCTGACAGATTTGAGAAGAACTGGTACAGAAAGGAAACTTTAAATGTTTTGTGGAATGTTAGAAAAAACAAAATCATAAAACAAAAAAACTATAACAATATAAAAGGGGGAAAAAAAATTATAATAAAATAAAAAAAAAAAAAAAAAATCTTCCCCCAGGATTCTTAAAAAAACTCAGAATACATCCAGAGTTTAGAATTTTAGAAGGGAAAAATCTCCAGAGTTTCCATGGGGACCTCCCCTCTGTTTCAGAGGCAAAACATGTAAACTGTGTCTGAGGGACTGATGCTGCTTTTCCTGGTAATGGGCAGAATCACAGAGTTTTTCAATGTACAATAATCACGGTTTTACGATGAGAAAATCTATAACGGCAATACTAATTGTCAGGGAATTATATCACGATTTATCTTTTTATTGATAATTGTAACATCTCTACTAACTATACTGATTTCTCTTCTGAGTTTGTTTCCTACTCACCACAGACCGGAGGAAGTGGTCGCGCCTCCGTTCAGCAGTCATCTGCTCGCTGCTGGAGACGGTGAACTGACTCAGTTCGTACATCTGCTCTCTGGCTCCGGCCATCCAGTCTGTCAGCACCGCAAAGTCACGAAGAAACCTGAGAGTTCACAGAAAAGTAGATTTGTGAACCAGCAAGCAGAGCTTCTGTATCCTGAACACCGCGGTGCATTCATGCACGACGTGTTCATCCAGACCTCCAGGACAGGGCTAACAGAGACAGAGAACAATCTCACCTGCTTCTCAGTTTCCTTTCCCTGTCGAAGCTGGCACGTTCACGCTCCAGCCGCTCACGCAAACATTTCCAGCGTGCCTCCAGCTTTAAGGTGGACGCGCCCACTTCAGCGCAGCCCACCGCCTGCAGGTGCTGCCCTGCCTCCAGCATCCGTCTGAACCGTGCTTCCTTCTCCAGCAAACTGCAGCGCACTTTCTGTCAAAACATCATGGAATCATCGTAAAACTGACAGCAATGCAAAAATATCTGGAGGTTTTCACCAGTTTACGTGAAAATAATGTCCCTACAGCAGTTATTTTACAAGGTGGAGAGTCTGCCATGCGGGGAAATCATTTGGAAAAAAGACCCTTTAACCCGATTAGGGAGTCAGCAGACATCATTTGTTTCTTCAGATGACTCTGTTGAACTTTTAGCTGACAGAGTGAAGAAGCAACGCTTCGGTTCTGCTCATGCTGATGCATCCATCCCTCTGGAACAAGTTAAATCTGGACTCATCCAACCACCAACTTTTGCTCCATCCAACTCATTTGCTCTGTAGCGAATCAGTCTTCACCTTTTCAGCTGTTACTGTATAAAAGGCTATTATTTTGAAAGATGCTGGCACGTCTCCCTGCGTCTGCTGGAGGAAGTGACGTTATGACGTCTGAGGCTGCTAGTAGTAGCAGTAGCACGCAGCAGAGCTAACAGGTGGTCATCAGTGTTCGTTCCCTTTAATGTGGCTGACTGTTGTTAGTTAATAGTCCTTCCTAAAGTTTGATGCCTTTATTGTGACGCTCCAAGTGTTCAGTGGATGACAAACGTGAGTATTGTTAGTTTATATATGTCATGTGTAACCCTTGGCGCACTGGTTTATCCAAGTATTTATATTTCTCTCCCTAATGAGTGGCGGTTTTTTGCCTCATGCTGATTTATAAGTGACTTTGTTTATTTAGTTCGGTATAACTTATATGCACCGCCAGCATGCAGCCAGAGTGCACCGCGGTAGGACTCAGTTAATTGCTCCGTGAGGGGGGGGGGAGCATGTGAGACCGGTGCGCCATGTGGAGAGCATTCACCTGGAAAATGTGCAGATTAACCAGTAGATGGTGCTGTTGTATCGCCTAAACCATCTTACAGCTAAATGTATAGATGCTGACTGTTAATTGATTGTTTAGTGTATAGCTTTATGTTTGTGACTCATTTCAAATACTTAATGTTGAAATATACTGTTTTTGTTATTATTTACAGAACTGGTAGACACTGAGTTGTCTCAATAAAGCGCCTGGCCAGTGAAGCCGGTTAAAAAGAGCCTGCATCATCTCCTGCATTATTCCTGTGTCCTGACCCGACATTGCATCTTGTTTTCTGCAACCCACCATAAGAGCTAGCACTCACCTTACCTCACTAATAGTTACTGATCCAGTTATCCTTAAACTTCCCCTTACCAAATAGTAGTACATGCAAGTATGCTTTAAGTATACTAATTTTAAACTTTAAATAAGACAGTATACTTTGAGTTTACTATTTATGTACTCATAAGAAATATACTTAAAGTTTACTTGGCATTTACTAATAAATATACGAGAAGTTTAACATATTTAGCCTATACTTATATTTAAACTTTTGAACAATATACTTTAATAGTAGTACATTCATAGTACATTTTCAAACATACTGGTTTCTTTGATACTAAGAGTTTAAATGTTACTGGACCATTTGGTGGAGTCAAATAAAACACCTGAATCTATTTTTGACATAAATTTTGCAATATTTTTTTACTCAGCATTAAAGGTGGAGTAGAAGTATAATAAGGTGATTTTCAGTATATTTGAAAATGTATTTTTAAACACTAAACTGTGGACTATAAGTGTATTATCAGTAAACTCATAGCAAACCTAAAAGATTACTTTCTGTATACTTAAAAGTCTACTTTCTTAAATTAAAAGGACATCGAGAAGCTTACTGCAAGAAAACTAACAGTATACATAGAAGAATAATTTTAGTATACTTAAAAGTGTACATTGTAAGAGTAAAAAGTAAGCGAGTGAACTAACAGTATACCTAGAAGTATACTTTCAGTATACTTTAAAGTGTACTTTCTAAAAGTAAAAGTAAGCTTGAAGTTTTGGTACAAGTACACTAACAGTATACCTAGAAGATTACTTTCAGTATACTTAAAAGTGTACTTTCTAAAAATAAAAGAAAGCTTGAAGTTTTAGTACGAGTACACTCATAGTATACCAGAAGATTACTTTAAGTATACTTAAAAGTATACTTTTAAATACTTAAATTGGGCCAATTTGGTCCCAAGAAGTAAACTTGTTAGTATACTGGTAGTACATTGACAGCAGTGTATTTGGTGAATAAAAGTACACTTGGGGGATATACTTTAGTATACTTGAGCATACTTAATGACATGTACTTAAGGATTATTTCTTTTTGGTAAGGGCGCTCCGTGGGGATAAACGCATTGGTTAGAGCAGACGCCACATTCACTCCAATTCTCAGAAAAAACGGCAGAGCAGCGAAAAAAGGGAAGTACTATATGTCGAAAAGAGCTTTAGATGGTACACGCTCAAAAACCAGAGTCAATATTGGTCCGGCTTTCACCTCCTTTCCTTCTGACCCAGAATCTGACTTTAACTGAAGTTTAAAAGGATTTTTCACTGAAGTCTTTTTGGGATTAATGAAGAAGTGAGAGAGTGAGACATGTCCTCCTTCACTGTGAGGTGAATTACAGGTAAATAAAGCTCATGCATTATAAAAACTGGAACAGAATTAACAGACTGTAATATCAGCCATCACTTTCTGTGTCATTGCATCTTTTTCTTTAATGATCCAGTCATTTGCTCTCCATTTGTTCATGTCTTCTTCTTTTACTACACACACTTCGTTGGCCATCGGATGATATGCCACACCTTCCGTCCTCCATTTCTAAAGAGGAAGATATGCACATCTGGATCCAGCTCAGAACAAGAGGCCGTATAAAGCAAAATGGAATTTAGTTAGAGATCCCAGCTCCGCTAATAACCCACATGAAAGGCGGGAACATCACGTACCACTGCGGAAAACAGCCCATTCAGCTGGATTTAATTGAACCAATTACATTTTGAGCATAATGCACGGAGCACTTCATGGACCTCGCAGCTAATATCCTCCAGATGAGGAACACCGCAAACACGCTGTTCTCCCCCCGGATGCCTGCTGCTAAATTAGATGATCAGAAAGGGACACATGTAGAAAAATGACCTTGTAGACGGAGAGGTTCCCAGATATCTGCTCCTCTGAGTCTTTGTCCTCTTGCATGATGGGAAATGAAGTTTCAGCGCTTCTCAGCTGGGAGTCCCACCAGACGCTGTCCTCCTCCCACTGCGTCCACATCTGAAGCAGAACGGGAAGTTCGTTAGATTCAGTTGATTTATTTGTGATTATTTCTGCAGTTCCACCTGTCATGTTCAGATTAACCTCAGTGGTAGAAGGATGAACTCTGGTGCACAGATTTAGATAGATGGATAAACTTTATTGTCTGCCCCTTGTGGTGACAGAAATTCCTCTTTAACAAGGCTCAATCAAGCCGGACATATATATAACATACAGGGAGTGCAGAATTATCAGGCAAATGAGTATTTTGACCACATCATCCCCTTTATGCATGTTGTCTTACTCCAAGCTGAATAGGCCCAAAGCCTACTACCAATTAAGCATATCAGGTGATGTGCATCTCTGTAATGAGAAGGGGTGTGGTCTAATGACATCAACATCCTTATCAGGTGTATTGCGAATATTAGGCAACTTCCTTTCCTTTGGCAAAATGGCTCAGAAGAGGGACTTGACAGGCTCAGAAAAGTCAAAAATGGTGAGATATCTTGCAGAGGGATGCAGCACTCTTAAAATTGCCAAGCTTCTGAAGCGTGATCATCGAACAATCAAGTGTTTCATTCAAAATAGTCAACAGGGTCGCAAGAAACGTGTGGAAAAACCAAGGCGCAAAATAACTGCCCATGAACTGAGAAAAGTCAAGCGTGCAGCTGCCAAGATGCCACTTGCCAGCAGTTTTGCCATATTTCAGAGCTGCAACATCACTGGAGTGCCCAAAAGTACAAGGTGTGCAATACTCAGAGACCTGGCCAAGGTAAGAAAGGCCGAAAAATCACCACCACTGAACACAACACACAAGCTGAAACGTCAAGACTGGGCCAAGAAATATCTCAAGACTGATTTTTCTAAGGTTTTATGGACTGATGAAATGAGAGTGAGTCTTGATGGGCCAGATGGATGGGCCCGTGGCTGGATCGGTAAAGGGCAGAGAGCTCCAGTCCCACTCAGACGCCAGCAAGGTGGAGGTGGGGTACTGGTATGGGCTGGTATCATCAAAGATGAGCTTTAGGGGCCTTTTCGGGTTGAGGATGAAGTCAAGCTCAACTCCCAGTCCTACTGCCAGTTTCTGGAAGACACCTTCTTCAAGCAGTGGTACAGGAAGAAGTCTGCATCCTTCAAGAAAAACATGGTTTTCATGCAGGACAATGCTCCATCACACGCATCCAAGTACTCCACAGCGTGGCTGCAAGAAAGGGTCTAAAAGAAGAAAAACTAATGAATAAAATAATATGTTCACCTGATCTGAACCCCATAGAGTGATAAGACCACACCCCTTGTCATTACAGAGATGCACATCAGCTGATATGCTTAATTGGTAGTAGGCTTTGGGCCTATACAGCTTGGAGTAAGACAACATGCATAAAGAGGATGATGTGGTCAAAATACTCATTTGCCTAATAATTCTGCACTCCCTGTAAGACTACATACCCTCTATATATCCTCAGTTTGGCCAATCTCTGGTCATATTTGTGACTGTTTTTGCCCTAAAGGTGCTAACGCTAGGCTAATAGCAACAAGATGCCTTCCCTCTCCACAGTCAACTACGAAGCTCTCCTACAGAAGATAACAGCACTGGAGATCAAAGTTCATCGCATAGAAGTTAATGTGGAGGTAAATGGACTGTGTGGAAATGAAACAACTCTGCCAGCAACCCAAAACAGCGGAGTCGAGCGAGCTAACACAAGGCTAAAAGGCAAAGATAACACAACCCAGAAAAAGGCTGCCTCTGTGAGTAACAACAAATCATCGAGTGATAAACCTCCCTGGAACCGTCTCGGTGCAAAGCCAAAAAGTAAATCATGTCTCCTGGAAAAGGGAGGACGAGAGGCAGATCGGGCTAACGTCTGTAATGAGGCAGACTGGCCTCCACCTACAGCAACCAGGGACAAGAAGATTAGCCGCAGACCCCCCAAAGAACCGATTGTTAAACTGCAGAACAGATTTGCTGCACTGTCAGAGGACCCTGGATCTCTACCTGACGACCATCCATCCCAAGGCAGCAGGGTGAAGACCGATCACCTATCAGAAAGTAAGAGGCCGAAGAGAAAGCTGAGGAAGCTGAAGGCTGGGCCTGAAACTCTGATTATAGGTGATTCCACTGTGAAGGACGTTCAGTGGCTGTGTGGAAAGAACACCAAAGTGCTCTGCTTTCCTAAGGATATGGTCGGTGACATACAGGAGAGATTTCTGAAAACTCTGGCAGAATACCCAACTGTGAGAAACATCGTTCTACACACAGGCTCGAATGATGTGTCCAAGCAGCAATCTGAGGCTCTGAATCGGGACTTCACTGAACTGATAAAAACAGTGAGATCTCTGGATGCAGCAGTTTTCATCAGCGGACCTGTACCAACCATCAGAGGAGGGGATTTAAGATTCAGCAGGCTGCTGGCGCTGAATGACTGGCTCCTATCAGCGTGTGCTAATAACAATCTGCATTTTATTAACAACTTTCCTATTTTTTGGGAACGAAGACATCTTTTTAGGGCTAATGGCCTCAATCTTAACAGATCTGGAGTAAAGCTGCTAACTTCCAACATATTTCATTGCCTCCGTCATCTCTCTGTGCGGAATGTCAACAATGAGATACACTCCGTTTTATCTCAAAAGGAAGGCCAAACAGAGGAGGAACTGCCCCCCTCCCCGACAAGAGCTTCAGTGAGAGACAAGAAGAAGGATCTCTGTTTCCCCTGACCAGCACACCGAACCAGGATCGTGGTCCTTCCTCGCCCCCCAAACCCCTGACAGACCATCATCTCCCCAACTCTCCCCCTCCTCCCCCCACCTGAAATTCACCGATGAGATGATGAAACGGGTCAACATTGGGCTCAGATCTACGCCCAAGCCAAACGCCTTTTTATCCCCCATACACCCCCTACCAGAACGATCAAAGGTAGGGGGGCCACCTCAACCCCCCCTTCGACAGTCTGACGTATGATGTGCTGGGGGTCCGGGCTGCGAGGTTAGCAGTCATAAACTTTCCCAGAACAAGCTGGGACCCTGTTTAGAAGGTTTTACTATCCCTGTCCTGATACGTAACAGAAGGAGAAATGTAGCTCTGTCAGAACACAGAGAGCTCCACTCTATAAGGTTTTTATCTAAAGTAAACATACAGCCTGTTCCAAAACATGATGATACTTTGAGAATGCTTAAGTTAGCTTTACTAAATGTTCGATCTTTAGCAGGAAAATCATTTCTAATCAATGATTTTATCACTGAACATAGCCTTGACTTTATGTTTTTAACTGAGACTTGGTTACATGAAAACTGTCATTCAGCTCTTATTGAGGCCGCGCCCCCTAACTTCAGTTTCATCAGCGAAGCCAGAGTGAACAGGAGAGGTGGGGGGGTCGCTATCTTATTTAGGGACTCATTCCAGTGTAAACAGTTATCTCTTGGGGATTTCCCTTCTTTTGAATATGTGGCTTTACAGCTGACGGCCTCATCCAGAGTCATGTTTTTAAATATTTATCGGCCGCCCAAATACTGTGCAGATTTTAATGATGATTTTACTGAACTGTTGTCTGTGATCTGTGCGGACTTTGACCATCTTGTTGTCACTGGTGATTTTAACATCCATTATGATTGTCATCAGGACAAAGGGACTAAAGACCTGATTAACACTCTGGACAACTTCGGGTTGACCCAGCATGTCACAGAGCCCACACACAATAGAGGACACACCTTAGATCTGCTGATCTCGAAGGGTCTGGACATTTCTAAGGTCACGGTGTGTGATGTGGGGCTGTCGGATCACTGCTGTGTTTTCTTTGAGAGTACCATCTCAGTGCACACAAATGTCTCAAAGGAGGTGATAACAAAACGGTGTATAACTGAAAATACCAGTGAGATTTTTAACCAGGTCTTCTCTCTAACACCTGCCCTGTCAGGGGCTTCAGTCAATGAGCTGGTCACTAGCTTTAATGCTAACATGCTGAGTGTCATGGATTCTATTGCTCCTATTAAGGTGAAGGTTATCTCTGGAAGGAAAAAGTCTCCATGGAGAAATTCCACACTGGTGAAAACTGGAAAGAGAGAGTGTCGGAAAGCTGAGCGCAGATGGAGAAAAACAAAACTACAGGTTCATTATGACATCTATAAAGAGAAACTTCACTTTTATAATTTACAGCTGAGGAATACAAGGAATTCGTATTTTTCTGACATCATCACTAAAAACGGTCATAATGCTCGGGCCTTATTTGCTACAGTCAACAGGCTAACAAACCCTCCTGTCTCAGTAGCACCTGAATTTTATTCCACCAAAGCCTGCAATGACTTTGCCAAATTTTTCACAGACAAAATCCAAATTATTAGACAAGCCGTTGGTTCATCAACAGCAGGTTCAGGTCTTGTACTGTGTCCACCAAGTCTAAACACCATGACACAGTTTTATCCCATTACTAGCAAAGAACTGGAGGACATCTTGCATCAACTGAACTCCTCCTCTTGCTGTTTGGACATCCTGCCCACTGGTTTTTTAAAAAAAGGTCTCAAAGACCTTGGAGTCAGATCTGCTTCAGATTGTGAACTCCTCTCTAACGTCAGGTGTTTTCCCAGAGTCACTGAAAACAGCTGTGATCAAACCTCTGCTAAAAAAGGATAATCTAGACAAGACACAGATGAGCAGCTACAGGCCGATCTCCAATCTTCCATTTTTAAGTAAGATCATTGAAAAAGCAGCCTTTCACCAGCTAAATGACTTTTTAAGAGAAAACAACCGTTATGATGTCTTCCAGTCAGGTTTTAGACAGCACCACAGCACCGAGACTGCTCTGACCAAAGTCATGAATGACATATGTCTGAATACTGACACTGGAAAAATGTCAGTGTTGGTTTTACTGGATCTCAGCGCTGCATTTGATACAGTTGACCACATTATATTACTCCAACGACTGGAGAAGTGGGTGGGTCTCTCTAGTTCTGTACTAAACTGGTTCAAAACATACTTGGAGAACAGGAAGTACTTTGTGTCAGTAGGCAATTTTACATCTGAGCAGACAAAAATGACCTGTGGAGTTCCCCAGGGCTCTATCCTGGGGCCTCTTCTGTTTAACATCTACATGCTCCCACTGGCTCAGGTTATAAAGAACAACAATATTAGTTACCATAGCTACGCAGATGACACACAGCTATATATTACAGTATCACCAGGAGACCGGGGCCCTGTACAGGCTCTTGGTAAATGTATTGATGAGATTAATGACTGGATGTGCCTCAACTTTCTTCAGCTGAACAAAAACAAAACTGAGGTGATTGTTTTTGGAGCCAAAGAGAAACGACAGCAGGTTGTCACAGAACTTCAGT
Source organism: Atherinomorus stipes (assembly GCA_023101725.1). Taxonomy (NCBI): domain Eukaryota; kingdom Metazoa; phylum Chordata; class Actinopteri; order Atheriniformes; family Atherinidae; genus Atherinomorus; species Atherinomorus stipes. The sequence goes on from JALJCO010009080.1 coordinate 214,541, forward strand.
CCATCCACATAAAAACCACCAATCAGGCCAGAAATCTGGGTGTAGTGATGGACTCAGACCTAAACTTTGAAAAACACATCAAAGCGATCACTAAATCAGCCTACTATCACCTGAAGAACATCTCAAGGATAAAAGATCTGATGTCTCAGGAAAATCTGGAAAAACTAGTCCATGCATTCATCTTCAGTCGGCTTGACTACTGTAACAGCGTCTTTACTGGTCTACCTAAAAAAACAGTTAAACAGCTGCAGCTCATTCAGAACTCTGCTGCCCGAGTTCTCACAAAGACCAGAAAAGTGGACCACATCAGTCCAGTTCTCAGGTCTTTACACTGGCTGCCGGTCCATCAGAGAATAGACTTTAAAGTTCTGCTGCTGGTCTATAAAGCTCTGAATGGTTTAGGCCCAAAATACATCAGTGACCTCTTGACCCAGTATGAACCTGCTAGACCCCTCAGGTCATCTGGATCCGGCCTTTTATCAGTTCCCAGAGTCAGAACCAGACATGGAGAAGCTGCGTTCAGCTTCTATGCTCCACATGTCTGGAACAAACTCCCAGAAAGTCTCAGATCAGCTGAAACACTTAGTTTATTTAAATCCAGGCTGAAGACCCACCTGTTCTCAGCTGCATTTACGTAATTTTATTCAAAAGTTAAAATCCGCACGTCTCTGTATTCTCTCTTTTTAATCTTAAATGCTTTTAATTCTGAATCATGCCTCTAATTGTTTTTTTTTTTTTTTTTTTTATCTCCCTTTTGCTTATAATGTTTTATGTAAAGCACTTTGAATTGTTCTGTACATGAAATGTGCTATACAAATAAACTTGCCTTGCCTTGCCTTGCCTAAACACTGTATAAACTAACAAGTTGCTTTCACTCAAAATAATAATGCAAATAAAAAAAAAAGTTTTGGAAACCTGAGTTAACTGGTACAGTTTGAGTTTGTAGAACTGGAACTGCATAAATCTAAGCACTTGATAAAATCCATGCAAATTAAATGTGATGCTTCACAAAATGTTGTTTTGATTTGAAGTTTACATTATTTAGATTAATATATTTACTTAAAGGAATAGTACACCCACAGAGTGATGTGCATTCATTTTCTACTCACCCTCATGCTGAGAGAGACTCTGGAGCACTTCTTTTTTTTTTTTTTTCCTTATAACTCAAATGCAGCCGGATATCGGACAGGCTTTCGTTTTTACCCCAACTTTCATACAATGGAGTTCACCGGTGCCCGATCCAAAAAGGTGCATAAAAGTCCACAAAAACTTGTCAATATTCCTCCATACTGCTCATCCAATGTAATCCAAGACCTGAGTGGGTCCATAATCTACTCCAAACGACATAATTTAGTATATTTTAAAAGCTTAAATAAACAGTACTACATGTAGCTGCTGCGAAAGACGTCCATGAGAGTTCACGACAGTATGGAAGCCTCAGCACACGAGATTCCGCACTTTTTTTTTCTTCTTTTCTCTCTTTCTTTCTTTCTTTCTTTTAAATCAATATCCAACCCCTCTTGTGTTTGTCCCCAGCTCGTTCGCTCTTAGCACAATGTAAACATCAAATTTCTTCTTCTACCCTTGCATTATCTGCAGAGTAGGTGCTGAACGCCACAGCTTCCGTAGTGTCGTGAACTCTCATGGACGGGCTTTGCGGCATCTAGATGTTCCACTGTTTAAGCTAATAAAATATACTAAATGATGTCGTTTGGAGTAAATTATGGACGCTACCCACTCAGCACACTTGGATTACATTGGACGAGCAGTATGGAGGAATACTGACAAGTTTTTGTGGACTTTTATGGACCTTTTTGGATCTGGCACCGGTGAACTCCATTATATGAAAGTTGGGAGAAAACGAAAACCTGTCCGATCTCCGGCTGCATTTGATATGTTAAAAAAGTGCTCCAGTCTTGCTCAGCATGAGGGTGAGTAGAAAATGAAGGCACATTATTTTATGGGTGTACTATTCCTTTAAACTGGTCTTTCGGCTGCTTTGCAGCAGGAACTTGGTGTTTTTATTTAACTAATGTTGCACCACCAACCTTTCAGCTGTCATCTCTGCAGATGGACCTTTGGGAGTGGAGATGCATTTTTCTATTTCATCCTGCTAAAGTCACCTCAGTATTTTTCATATTAACAGTAAGAAACTGTTAAACTGAACAGAGAAACTCCTTCATTTCATCAATACTTTAAGTAGAATGAAGGAACGAATGAGTTCTATTGTCCTGTGAGTTCAGAGTTTTGCAAATTGTGTTTTTGTTGTCTGGGTAGCAGCTGCTCTTTTCAGCTGTACTACAGAAGCGTGCATCGTGAACGCGCTGCCCCGAAAAGTGTGTAGAACATCCTGATAACTAACGGAAAGCTAAATCTGGACTCACAGGACAATAGTACGCATTCGTTCATTTATTCTACTTAAAGTATTTGCAAAAATCAAGGAGTTTTACTACAGATAATGTCTTATATAGTGGCTGCCCCGTATCTCCCATTTTACTGGAGGATCACCAAAGGGTGACTCAACCTTATATCTTCCGAAGAACTCAAAGTGATGCAGAAACTTTACCGGTGAGTAAATAATAAACTCCTAGAATAAGATCCAGGTTGAAAAAAAAAAGAAACTTATCCTTTAAAGATGCTGCGTCTCAATGGGACTTTTGAAAATACAGTTTAAATAAAAATTAAATATAGAAACTTTTATCAGCAAACTGATAACTTTCATTAATCAACTGCTTCAAATTTTAATATTCAAAGCATATTTCGAAGAAACAGGGTAAACTTGAATAATTATTTCACCTACAGCATAAAAGATTAAATATTTCAATATTTACATCTTAAATGGTATTTTTTTCACCACAGGCAGGAGCTCATTCACAAAACATGGACATGTGCCACCTTTATGGTTAAAAACGTCACACACAGCAATGAATCATGGGCAATATGCTTCAGTGAAGTCTGCATGGATGCGGACTTCAGTGAAAAAAGAGGGAAAAGGGGGAAAAAGAAAAAAAAAAAAAAAAAAGGAGAAAAAGAGGAGGGGAAAAAAAAAAAGAAAAAAAGAAAAAAGGAAAAAGGAAAGAAAAAAAAAAAGAAAGAAGGGGGGAACCCCTTCTCTCCGCCCCTCTCCCGGCCCCCCCCTGGAGAACTGGGACACACTACACGCTTGAACCCCTCAACAGGAGCGTGCATTCTAGGAGCCCGAGGGTGGAAGTGCGGGTGTTGGGACAGAGCCGAGAAAATCTGAACTTCGCAAACACCAAAGTATAGCTAGATACACTGCAGGGAACTAACAAGGAGCAGCTGAAGCAAATCAACTAATCAGAACCTGCTGCGCTGAACACAACATAGAAGGAGACAAACCTACAAAATAAGACCAGAAAAGACATGACCGAGACTAAACTAAAACAAACACCAAAACCCCACAGACCAGCACATACACATTCTAAATATATTCCATTTAAGCAATGTTACAATTTAAAGTGTACATTATTGATCCAAATTTTGTGGATGTTCATGTGATGCATGTGTGAAAGAAGATGCAAGGCTGGACAAATAAAAGTTTTTGGTTTAGATTAATCTTCTTAGATAAAAATTCTTGTTTACTTATTTCTGTGTGAAGTAGCTAAACTAAATAATCTGAAACAGATCCTACCTGCAGTGTTTGCTGCATCATGATGCCTTTCTGCAGTCCCTGCCGCTGCAGTCGGACGACCTCGTCCTGCAAACCAGTCACCACACCCTCCCACCTCTGGAGGGCGCTGTCTGGTGCTTTGTCTGTCAGGTACTGCAGGACGTGAATGCGGTGACCCAGGAACTGGAGGAATTTCTGATAAAGAGCAGTCACATGTTCGTGTTTGATTATAAAAGGCTGTTTTCCAGGAAGATTAATCACGGTTTTGTTCGTCACACTGACCGTGTGGCTGCTCAGCTGCTGCTGGAGATGCAGCCTGCTGTGGAGCTCCATGCCCGGCTGCTGAGCGAGGTGTTCAGAGCCGAGGCCGAGCAGCTCCTGCAGGCCCTGGACCAGCCGCTCTAACTGCTGCTGCAGGTCCGCCCGGTTCTTCAGTTCCTCACAGTGGGAGCGGACCCCACCCAGCACCGTGTCCAGCTCACCCTGCACGTATGCAGACCAACGTTTAACTTTCCATGTTTGTTTCTCTGCATTTCTACCTGCTAACATACGATACCTGCAGCTTCGTGGCCTGATGGAAAACAGACGCTGGCAGCTTCTGTGGATCAGCCTCCTGCAGCAGGACGTTTACCTGCTCAGCCTGCTGCTGGAGAGACTCCTGGATCTGACCGCCAGCCTGGAACACACACACACACTCACACACTGTTCACTGAAAAACTTTGTGACGGTTAGATGACCTCCACAGCCATTAAATTCTCCCTTTTTTTGGCAATTACTCCTCAAGTTGTCGTGTTATTCATGCTGCAAGGTGAAAAGTTGCGAGTTACATTATTTAAATACTCAATTATTGCAGAACATGTCCACAAGATTACAGTTAAAAGAGTAACCAGGCTAATATTTTTGCAATACCTTAAAAAAAAAAAACACAGTAAATACAAACAATGCTTGTATGGAGAACCTGTAGTTGCTCCTTAAGCCTCAGCGTCTTTTGTAATTTATTAGTAACTTGTTGGGCAGTCAGCTGGTTAGAGGTGAACTCCGCATGCAGCTCTTTAAGGTGTCTCTGTTAGGCAGACAAAACCGGGTGAATGATACGCTGCATGCAATAAAAAAAGAGAAAATTTCCCCTGGGGACAATAAAGGTCTATCTATCTATCTATCTATCTATCTAAAAATGTCTAAGGTTGCATTTGTTGCTGTATATGTTATAGTTGCTGCAGAAGAACTCGTGCAGATCCTCGGTTCTGGATTTGCTCTGGTCAGTTAGACCAGAATGCTGCATGGCTGAAATCTGACCTGTTTCTCTGCGGTGTCCAGCTGGAGGTTATGGAGCTCCGTCTCCCTCCTGGTCAGCGCAGCCTGGACAGCAGGGAGGACTCTGCACAGAGCGTCCACACACCGCTGGCAACACTCTGACCCCAGGAGGTGGCTGACCTTTGATCCCTGACAGACCAACTCACTGCCCAGGCTGGCCAGCTCTGCTGACAGACTCTGAAAAAGAATCAGCTGCTTTCAGAGAGTTTGTTACAACTTTATGTTAGAGATGCATGATATTGGAATTTTGGCCGATATCTGATATGCCGACATTTTAAAACTCATGTGTCCTATATTTGATAATAAAATAAGCAGTCATTGCAAATTGCAGTTTTGTTATCCGTTTCTGACACTTTAAAAAATAGGGGTGGGGAAAAAATATCAATACACTGAAATATTGCGATATTTTCATATGCCAATTTCAATGCGATATTTAAAAACGTGGTATCGATCTATTTACAAAATCTTGTGAGATTTCATCATTTTGTTTCATCATTTTGACAAAATGTCATGAGATTTCATGAATTCTCACAAGATTTCCTAACAAATCAATACCAGATTTTTAAAAGTCAATATATCAGCATATGAAAACATTGCAATATTTCAGTGTATCGATATTTTCCCCACCCCTAGTCTTTAGTAGTTTTAAAGTCTGCAAAAAAAGTTTTTGAAGAAGTTGGGTTTTTTTGTTTTTTTTTTAGACTTTAGAAACAATAGTACGGAAGCGTATTGCATTCACCTGAAAAAAATCAAATCAGTCAGTTTTTCTGAATTAACGAGATAATTTTTACAAAAATAAACAAAAACGTTCTGTTTTTCTGAATTAACGAGAATTTTTACAAAAATAAACAAAAACGTTCTGTTTTTCTGAATTAACTAGATAATTTTTTACAAAAATAAATAAAAACTTTGTTTTTCTGAATTAACTAGATAATTTTTTACAAAAATAAATAAAAACTTTCTGTTTTTCTGAATTAACGAGATATATTTTTTACAAAAATAAATAAAAATGTTCTGTTTTTCTGAATCGGTCTCCGCCGAGTGACGTAGGATTTCTTGCTTAACCAGCAGTAACCAGCGCTTGACGCCATTTCAGGCGTAAAACTGTCAGTGGTCAAACCGGCGTGGAAATGAGCGCACATCTGATCATAAAAATGATCTTATGACTGAATCCATGTGTGATTTAAAAAATGTTTCTCCTGAAGCAGCAGCAGCGCTGACAGATGGAGGCTGGTCGGATCTGAGCCTGACCCAGACAGGAACATAAGAAACGATGACTTTCATTAATTAAACTAAGAAACAGTCTACCGAATTAACACTTGCAAAACGTGAATGTATAGATTAATTTATAGAAACGGATCTCCTCCATTCAACTCCGTGTCTCCTGGGAGCTGCAGTTACCAGCGCGTCTGCCCTTCTGGCTGCGCATAATGTTTATAAACTAGTATTTCTGTTATTTAACTTGTCAATAAAGTCTTGACAAGTTGCAGCATCGCTGTACAGCTCCACACAGGTCAGGGTTGTGTTGCAAACTTTCTCTGAGTCTAAAGCAGCGTTTCCCGCTGGTCCGATGCACCTGCGCCTTTCTGCAGCACGACTGTCCGTCTTCTTACAAGCAGCCGAGCTTTCTTTTCTTTATTCAGACATCAACAGTGAGATAATAAAATCTGATTTATCTTGAAATTGTTGGCGATCAGTTGTCGCCTTCATCAGAAGTTATAACACTCTGCTGTTAAGATCATCTGGCTGGTATGACACCTGCAGCTCCTGGAGACAGAAGACAGGAGGCGATCCGTCGTTTCTATTAAGTAATCTGTACCCTAAAGTTACAGTCTATAAGTGCTCAGTCAGCAGACTGTTTCTTAGCTTAGCTAATGAAAGTTATTTTTTCTTCTGTCTCTGTGCGGGTCAGGCTCAGATCCGACAGTCCGGGTCAGGCTTGGACCAGCCTCCGCCTGTCTGCGCTGCTGCTTCAGGGTAGAAGCAGCTGGATGAGGAGCAATTTCTGACGTAGATTTTATTGATTGGTCAGACAGGAACATTTATTAAATCACACGTGGATACAATAATAAGATCATTTATATGATCAGATGTGCACTCATTTAGTGCGCTTCGTTATTTACGAAGTAAAGCAGGGACATAGAACTGGGCCAAAAGTGGGCCGTCCAAGTGTTTCAAACCGGAAGTGTGGAACACAGAAGCGTGATAATCCCCCATAGGCTTTTATTTTGTCGATTCCTCTGGCTTGCACGCGCCAGTCAAGTGTTGCTCCTCATGAAACGGAAACGGTTGTTCTTTCTGTCCTCCTCCTCCTTCTCTTCACTTTTATTTAGTTAATTCAGAAAAACAGAACGTTTTTGTTTATTTTTGTAAAAAAATTATCTCGTTAATTCAGAAAAACAGAACTTATTTTTGTAAAAATTATCTCGTTAATTCAGAAAAACAGAACGTTTTTGTTTATTTTTGTAAAAAATTATCTCGTTAATTTCAGAAAAACAGAACGTTTTGTTTATTTTTGTAAAAAATTATCTCGTTAATTCAGAAAAAACAAACGTTTTTATTTATTTTTGTAAAAATTATCTCGTTAATTCAGAAAAACAGAACGTTTTTGTTTATTTTTGTAAAAAATTATCTCGTTAATTCAGAAAAACAGAACGTTTATTTATTTTTGTAAAAAATATATCGTTAATTCAGAAAAACAGAACGTTTTTATTTATTTTTGTAAAAATTCTCGTTAATTCAGAAAAACAGAACGTTTTTGTTTATTTTTGTAAAAATTCTCTCGTTAATTCAGAAAAACAGACCAATTTTATTTTTTTCAGGTGAAAGCAATACGCTTCCTTACAATAGGCTGATCGGTTAAATATCGGTTAAATATCTGTTAAATATTGGGGGGGTAGCCGATGTCCGACATTCAGTTTTAAGGCCGATACAGGCCGATACTGATAGAGGGCCGATTATGTCGTACATCCCTACTTTATATAAAATGGAAAAGAGTATTTTTAAAGAGATGCTGTCATTAAGTCTTAAATTTATGTCTTAAATTAAGAGTTTAATTTAAGAACTGATATCTAACCATTTCCATGCTTTTCTTGATAGTGATTTTAGTTAACAGGACACCCCATATGCCAAAAACGCCTAAAAAATGCATACCTGAATTAAATTAGCTGCTGCTCTTGAACCCTTTGGAGTATGCAAAAGCTTGGCCTCTCTGTAAAGATAACACTCTGAATTTTCACTTTGAGTTTTCAAATTCATTATAACTTTAACTAGCATGTAGTTACTAAATTTGGATCACACAGTAATCAAGCTTTTTTTCCCCTCGCCTGAATTTTTTTTTATTTTGTCAAGTAGCTGCACACAGAAATATGGAGATAGTAACTGGATAATCACATGAGGCTGTGGCATGAAGGTTTATCTGTTACCAGTTCTTATTTGGTGACAATAGCAACAAAAATTACAAGTATATGGGTGTTTTTATGTGAATATGTTCAGGCGTTATCCAGAATTTTCCACTTGGAGACTCCAAATGGTCCCTTTGGATAATAAGCTCTACAAAGCTGTAAGTCCAGAATGCTTCAACATACAGTCATCATTGAGACCTCCAATGAAAGGTGGTACCAAGAGGCATCCTGCTGCGTATTCAGATTCACTCTGAGCATTATCAAAATACAGTAAGTGATCTAGAAACACAATAAAATGCTCATTTTCCTAAAGTGCATTATAATAAGAGTCAGAATATGTGTCTGTTTACATTATAAAGTAAACAATATAATGCAATGCTATGCAATGTCAACAAAAAGGAAAAATAAAAAACACCACAACACAGAAAACTTTTTACATCCTTGCAATTTTTCATGAACTGACAGGACTGAAACTACTACTACTAATTTTCAACAGAAATTTTACCGTACAGTCTGATCAGACGGAGAGAAGCTGCTGCAACACCACCATCACCAGACCATTAGCTTTTATCCAGACGCAGGCAAAATCCACAAACATGGGGGTCTTGTGTTATAAACAGAGACCCCCAACTTTCAAACAGACAGGTTTCACTTCAGTGTCCAAAAACACCACCATGAATTTGCCCGCATGAAAGAGCGCAGTAGAAAGCCAAGCTGCGACACATATCCACCTCTACTGAGAAAGCCCCCCTTTCCCCAACCAGGCAAACATCGACACGTTTTCATGTCCTTACTTTTTAGAAATGATCCCATCTAAATAGCTTATAAACACACAGTAACTGCAGGTAGAAGTTTCCACTTACTGGTCCGGTCCAGAGCGCCTCCTTAGCCAAACGCTTCCTCCTCTACTGAGCCCGGACCCACACATGCTGCTCTGCTCCGAGTAATTCCCTTTAGCAACTCTTCAGCAGCGCATTTTCGTTCTTCAGCATGTTTTTTTTCCCCACGCTTATACTGAAAAAGTGCACAATACGGGGCTTCCTCCGCTTTTACGCACAGAAGCGCACGTTTAGAGGAGTATTCAGGCCGCGTTACGCAGGAGCACAGAGAAGCCATCTTGATATCCAGGTAAACAAAATACACATGGCCATGACGGGAATTTCATTGGCTATACGTGCATGATGTCAGAGCTAGCGTCAGACCTGATAGGCCAGATCTGTAAGCATCAGATTACAAAGCCCACCCACCACGTGGGTTAGAGTTTGGTGGATATTACTGGTGGAGGAGAAACCATAGATCCACCCAGTTGGTCAAATGAGACGTCAATCAAAAGGGATGCCTCTCCTGGTCCGTCAGACGCTGTAGTATTGAAATATGATACATTTAACAGATTTTATAAGACTTTATATTGAAAATAAGTTAAAAAAATGTCCGTGGGCGGGCCCTGGCCGGTTAAGGGTTTAAGCTCTTACAACAATTATTATGGCATTGTACTGCCAAAACCAGCTTTTAGGCATTCTAGATTTTCTTTTCTGTCTCTTTTAGTTACATGATTCACATCACAGTTGGTACTCGATTGCATAACGGTTATTTTTGATGACAAAGGTGGGCTCTTAAATTTTTCCATGGCTGTATATGACAAAAATAAGACACAGTATTGGACACAATATATGCTGCCTAGGTCTCGATATGCACCAGAAATGGATTCCTCAGGTATTTAAGCCACACGTTTTTGACCTAAATGGTTTTGACTCGTTTGGACACACATTTTGCGATTTCGGCTGTAGTGCCAGAGCCGCCCGGGGCTAGAAAGACTGTGTTTCCATCCGGACGCGACCGTGACGTTGCAGCAACTATTGGTTGAGCAGCGCACTCTGAACCGGATGTAACAGGTATAACGCGCGGTGTTTGAATGCGATAGTCGTTGGTAAGAAACGAAGGAAACATACGGAGGAAGAGAGAAAAAGAAAAGAGGAAGGGACAGAAAAGAGTAAGATAAGACTGTCTTTTCTGGCTGGAGGAGCTTACAGTACAGGTACGAACAAGATGGATGCTAGTTTAGCCGCCGATAGGGGGCGCGTCACTTAGAAAACTGCTGAAAGTTCCGTTGTGTGTCTTTAAGAAGTATCTGTGTGGATTCTGGAGGGATCATCGTGTCTCTGAGCGAAGTTACACCAACGAAAATCATGATGATGGAAAACCAGATGGCTGTCTGAGAGGAAGGACCGTGTCTGATGATCTTCCATTTTCCACTGCGACACTCTTCACCTCCTCCTTCATGTCTGTTTTCATGTCTGTTGGTGTCTTGGTGCTAGCTTTTATTGAAAATGTGTCCAACTCAAACTGATGACGTGGTCTCACCTGCATGTGCAGCAGCCTCAGCTGGGCGTCGTCCTCGTGCGTGGTCTCAGCAGGTGAGCGCAGCAGATGACTGATGGAGGACAGGGACAAGGATGCTCCATGCAGCACATGGAACAAGCTCTCGCCCAGCGTCTGATGGATGTCCCCCACAGGAGACGCCTGCAGGGAGTCAAACCATCATATAAAGTTGCAGTCATTACACCTTTTGAACAAGCTCTCATCCTCTCCTTTACTGTCCGTCTTTCATCTTTGTTTTCTTCCACCTTTTCTGTCTGAATAGTGTGATGTCATTTGAGCATCGTGCAGTGAAGGTGGTGAAACAAAGACGTGCAGGGCGTGATTGGGACTGTTGTTTCCACCCGGAGAGTCTGGGGGCTGTCATCTCCATCCACCACAGGAAGTATGTCAGCCGCTGCTTGAGTCAGTTTATAACGTACGGTGGCTGAATGGGTTCATGTTTCTGGATCAGAGGTGCAGGAAAGTTTCCTCTTTAAAGTGCTTTAGTTTATGACAGGAATGAAAAAGAGCAAATGCTGTATAATTTTTTATTCTGTCCCCCTCATGAATAAAAATGACTCTTTTAGTAACACAGAAATAGATTTAGTCATATTAGTAAAGACCCCACAAATTCCATCAGAAGCACCTGATTACATCACTGAATGTTTCTATCATGACGCAGTGTTGATGCCCCACCGCTTATTTCCTTTATATCAAGAGTTTTTAAAGATATATAATAACTTAAGAATATCAGTTTAACTGTGAGGGTGAAACCGTTTACTGGATTATTTCAGTAATTTAGGTGAAAGTGCCCCATCCAACTTAAAAGTTCTCAGCAGAACGTTGAAGTTCTGCTCCAATTGGGAGCAGTGGGTCAGACCAGTAAAATAACAGCATAATAACAATTAATTCGTCACGATTTCCCCCTTTACTTTAGGGAAAATAAGTATAATATCAAGATGCTTCTATTTAATGATCATTTTAGGAAGTGTTATGAACAATATGTAATTTCTGTTGTTACACATTTTCATTATTAATTTTTGTTTACATATCTTTATTATATTTACATATTATTTTTCATAATGAATATTCTATCAATAAAAATGTAACATATATTTTTATTTTATGAAAAGAATATATATTAATGAAAATTTTATATTTTCTGTTTCAAATTAATTTATAAAATTGATCAATTGTATAACTGTTAGCTTCATACATATTGACTAGATTTTTATTCTAATATGTACATGATATTTGGAGGAAAAAAAAAAAAAAAAAAAGGAAATCAGAGAATTAAAATAAAAAAAAAAAAAAAAAAAAAAATAAAAAAAAAAAAAAAAAAAAAAAAAAAAAAAAAAAATTTTTTGAGAAAAAAAAAAAACTTAAAAGTTCTTTTTTTTTTTTTTTTTTTTTTTCCCCTATTCTTTATCTGTTTTTCACTAATTTTATTTTTTATTCTTTTTTTTAAATTATATTTAAAGGGACTTGAGGCAAGATTAAGAAACGAAACTCGCGACTGGTGCTTCAGGTAACTGCAGCCACGAGCCAAGCCGTCACAGGAGCACAAACTGAAGCTATAACGTTGTTTACTACGCTTTTTCTTCGTAGTTCCACTTTTTAGTGTCTTTCAGTTGATCTGGACCGTTTGCTGACGGCAGAAGAATCCATAATTATCGCTTACAGTGTTTGAATTTACGGCGACCATCTTCTTCCTGTATCAAAACTGTGGATGCAGCGTCATTTGACGTCACGTCCGCATGGCAGCGCGGGAAATTTGGACACCAAATTGTAGCGCATTTTCCAGCGCACGCACAGGCAACGGAGAGAAACGTGGGTTGAAACGTTATTTTTGGTATTTAGCGCTTCATCACCCATTAGTTGAAAGAAGAAGAAAAAAAGAAAAGAAAAAAGAGGGAAAAAGAAACGGAAAAAGGAAAGGGGGGGAAGGGGAGAAATGGAGGGGAAAAAGAAGGGGGGGGGGGAAAAAAGAAGGCGAGGGTAAAAAATGGACATGCATGTTTGTTTGTTTGTTTGTTTTTAAATTCCTGCCTCTAGTCCTTTTAATTTATTTTGCACATGAACAACATGTACAGTTGTAAAATGACAAAAACTTTTCAAAGCTTTTGTGCTTTTAAAAACTTCGGCTTATAGGAGGTGAAAATGTCACTAAATCCCTGTGTGACTTCTGATATTCTCAGATATTCTCAGTGGTTCAGTTTAGTCTTTTTAACTCATTTTTTTCTAAAGTGGCTACGTTTAATTATCAACAAAGGAAATTAAGTTTAATTTAATTTAATTTGGTTTAATTTAATTAACTGGAGTGCTTTCTGGAAAATTCAAAGCTGTGTTACAACTACAAACATTTAAAAAAGAAAAAAAAACGCTTGACCATCTTTGTCTTCATTGTAACTAAAGTCTTTTTAAAATGATAATAATTTGTGCATCTTGAAAATGCAGATGCAGTTTGTCCAGTTTATTTTTTTTTTATCAGCAAAAATGTTTTAAATTAAATTGAATTAAATTAAATTCCATCGTTGATAACTAAACATAACCACTTTAGAGAACAATGACAAATGAATTGAATTAAAAATCATATTAAATTATGAGCAAGAAATCTCCCGGTTGTATAACCTGACCCAGAATAAGACAAAACAGATCTGAACTGAACATTTCATTAAGTTTAGTCTCCATTCAGAGTTGACACTGACTAAATGTGACACAGTAAGAGTGGAAGTGGAAGATTCTCACAACAGAAGCATTTCTGTGGAAAACTGAATCTCATAATCAGACACCTGACTCTCTTCTTTTCTTTTTAAAGATCATCAGGCTTCTGAATATTTTGTCCAGCGCAGGAGGAGTTGAGTTAACCACTAAAAGGAAGTTTGAGCGAGTTCACGAGTGAGATAAAAGCGGACTGTAAATTAGCTGTGAAAGACGAGCCTTCTCAGAGGAACATCCACTAGTTTCATGTGTGGCTTGAGAGAAAAAGCTCATTTTACAGCTGGTGCGTTCTGTGACAAGCAGCCGTGATCACGTCTCCTCACCTGATTCAGAAGCTCCGCAGATGTGTGGCCCAGCCCTCTCAGCTGGCTGATGCAGGTCTGCAGCTCTTTCAGGGGTTTTGTACCAATCATGCGTCCCGCTGTTCCATCACTACCCTCCAGAGATGAGTCTGTCACCTTCAACAAGAGAGAGAGAGAGAGACATCAGGAGAAAAGTGGAAGACACCAAGTCTAATCAGGCCCTGCAGGAGTTCCCATAACACCAACGAGACAACAAAGTGGCTTCTGCTCAAAGAAGGTGATAATCAAGCATGGCAGGAACAGCGATTTTTCTTTTCTTTTTGTGTTTGAACAGTGATAATCAAGCCCCCGGGCTGCGGTGATGAAGGCTTACCTCAGACGCAGGAAGCAGCCAGCTCTCCTCCAACGCCAGCAGCCGGCTGTGAAGACCGTCCCACTTCTTCTGAGCAGAGTCCTCCTCCACATCAGCCTCAGCAGGAGGCGACCTGCAGCGTGAATTAACACTTCCTTTATTCTCTCTGACTTCTTTTCTTCTGCTGCTGCTTTCATATACCTGCCGTGAGTGGTGACAGATTCTACTCGAAGTTTGTTGCTATTCTTCTTCCCAAATGAGAAAAAAGGAAATCTGACACAGATCGCGGCAGAAATGACCGAACCCAAAGACAAAGACACAACCTACATGGTAAATACACCGCCCATCTAAAAGGAAACGCACCACCCGGACTTAACTTAGGAAACAGGTGAGAGCCTCCTGAGCTATTTGATTTAAAGGGGAAGTTTTTTTTTGTTTGTTTTTTTTTAAACTGGACCTATTTTCTAGCATGAAATACGTTCATTTCCTCACCCAGACAGTTTTGGTGCAACTTGATTTCCTTTAGGAGATATATAGATCCAATCCAGATCAGCGGATGTCCAATGGCAGTGATGGGGCAACCGCGCGCAGCTGCTAAATAAGGCATTATCTGCCACAAACTCCTTCATCTCACCAATGTTTAGTTACGAAACATTAGTCGGACACCCCCCGCCCCCGCCGAATGTATATATTTCATAATATATTCACTCCTATATCGTAGTTACTGTCTTCATTTTCATAGCTTGGTGTTTAACTGTGCCAACTTGAGACAGTCTGATCCCCGGTGGATTTCGCCTGGTGAAGGTTTTGCTAAAACTTGTGTAAAATCTTTTTCTTTTACTCAAACTCTTTCAAATTCGCTATATTTGCTGTCAAGGAGTAGCTGAAGGTAATATAGCATCTGTCTTCATTAAATTATTATTAGCATGTTGTTACCATAATACCATCTGACAAATAATAAAAAACAACAACGGGCATAGAAATTTTACAATTTTCCTCTATATTATTGTAAATCACTCAAAATTAGTAACAGATACAACATTTTTAACATTGGAAACACATTCTCTGAAGTCTCCAGATGTCCCTAGATACCAAGAACATGAAAATTAACCTTATTATTGTGGAGCAATTCTTCATTTACTTTGGGTACATCTTTCTTAGGCATTTTTTTCTGAAAATATGGCTAGGGCTAAAGAGGTTAAAGACAGGACTTTGGACCAAAGCGAGGTCATGTGGTCTGATAAGTCCAGATCTGTTCCAGAGTGATAGAGCATCAGGGTACGAAGAGACAAAGATAAAGGGAGGCAGCCCTCGGGACAACCAGGGTCAGTCTAAAATCTGAGGTTGCTGCAGGTGGTCAGGGCTAGGTTCAGGTCTAGGTTCAGGTCTAGGTTCGGGTCTAGGTTTGGGTCTAGGTTCGGGTCTAGGTTCAGGTCTAGGTTCAGGGCTAGGTTCAGGGCTAGGTTCAGGTCTAGGTTCAGGGCTAGGTTCAGGGCTAGGTTCAGGTCTAGGTTCAGGTCTAGGTTCAGGGCTAGGTTCAGGTCTAGGTTTAGGGCTAGGTTCAGGTCTAGGTTCAGGGCTAGGTTCAGGTCTAGGTTCAGGGCTAGGTTCAGGTCTAGGTTCAGGGCTAGGTTCAGGTCTAGGTTTAGGGCTAGGTTCAGGTCTAGGTTCAGGAGTTCAGGCTAGGTTCAGGTCTAGGTTCAGCAACATTATGTGCCCAAAATATGAGGCCAGCTGACTACTTCAATAGATTGAACGAGCAGGTTTATTTTCCCTGATGGCACAGACATCGTCCAAGATGGGACTAAACAGACCACCACTGAGTCCAGACCTCAACAGACCCCCCCCAGAGTCCAGACCTCAACAGACCACCCCAGAATCCAGACCTTAACAGACCCCCCCAGAGTCCAAACCTCAACGGACCACCCCAACGTCCAGACTTCAACAGACCCCCCCAGAGTCCAGACCTCAACAGAGTCCAGACCTCAACAGACCACCACAGAGTCCAGACCTCAACAGACCACCCCAGAGTCCAGACCTTGGCCCATATGAGAGTCTCTGGCATACGCGGTCTGACTCTCCCGTCATCAGCAGCAGATCTCAGAGGAAAAATTGGGCGTGAATAAATGTGACGTTGCCGAGGAAGCGATGCCAGAGAAGGCTGCCATCATCTAAGCTAACAGAGGTCCAAAGAAGCATCAGTGGGACTTTTTTGGACAAGCAGTGTATTATGTAAATGAGAAAGTGTGTTACCATGGTGACAGCGGGCTCTGGTCCTCCAGCTCTGGGCTGTAAAGTCGAACTCTGCTGCCCTGCCTGGCGATGGCCTGAGTCAGTCCCCTCTGCTCGGTCAGCTCCTGCTCCAGCTCCTGGAAAACAAACAGCAACTTCATCCAGCCCACCTGGGAGCTCCGACAGGTAACCAGCCAATCACAGGGCAGCAGCTCGATGTGTCTACTCATGTAGACACAGTAAAGAAGACTTGCTGAACTAACTGAGGGAGAAAGTGGATTTAAGTGACTCTGAACGTGACATGGTTGCAGCTGGATATTCCGAAACTGCTGGCTAGGCAGTGTATCAGTGCATTACATTTATGATTCACTTTTTGTCTTTTTTTGTCTGTTTTTATGTCGAACCAAATCAGCGTTTTACAGTCGCTAAAATTCAGCACCTCCCTGTCAGGCCTTGTGATGGTTGAAAGCATCAGAAACAGATGAAGGTAAGGAAAGCGAAGCAGGAGAGATAACCTTCTGCTGCTGCAGGCTGCTCTGTCTCATCAGTTTATTTCGTGGCGAGGAAAAGATCTCCTGAACACTGCTGAGCTTCTGCTGTAACTCAGGGTGGGGCTCTGCAGGGGGAGCGGGCATCTAAGGAAAAACAAGGATGAGAAAACAAATCTTCGTCACGGTACAATCAGCTGCATTTACAAACTGGAAAACTTGGTGAGTGAAGTTGGAAGGTGTCTGATAATCACAGCCTCTACATATTGATGAGGATAACTTTAGAAATCATGCAGACAGCTGTAGGGATTTAGTTAAAACAACACCAGGTGGCAGCTCTTCCTGAACATCTATGACTGTGAGGACCTGCTCCTGCGCCTCCTCGTCGGAGATCTTCTCTGCACGTCTGTCCTGCAGCTGCTGCTGGAAGGAGACCAGGTCGGCCTTCAGGAGCTCCAGTTTGGAAGACAGAAGCTCGGCCGCCTCCTGCTGACTGGGCTCTGCAGCAGGACGGGACGCCGACAAGCTGCCGACCTTCTCCTCGATCTCCAGAAACATCTCCTAGACATCAACACATATGCTCAAGTTTTTCAGTCAGGCGCTTCTGATGATACTAAATGTTGAAAATCCTCCATGTATGACACAGTTCCACTGCATTCCTTTTTCTCTTGAGGTAAACAAGACTTAAATATCATTAAGTGTCGTCTTTAGTATGTCTGAGCCAGAGGTGATTATGTTTGGCCTTAAACTGCCTGCAGGGTGTGACCCGCCGGTCTGTCTGCCAGACACACCCATCTTCAGCTTTCCTTTCTGCTTTTGTTCACACTTGCAACCTCTTTAGACTCAGTTTCTACTTTCTTTATGACGTTACAGGACAGAAACACTCCAGCGTGAGTAAAGCTGGACAGGACTGCCCATGTAAATGACGTGTAGGTAGAATAAAGCGTCTCACTGGGGTTCGAGCAGGACGCAAGGTCTCATCAGTGGTTTCTGTTGTCACAAAGCTTCATTCAGATGTGGGACAGGTTAACCACTGAAACTTTGATGAAGGCTCAAGTTACAATCAGGAACAGTAGAGTTCATGTTGGGAGAGAAAAACCTGCAAAAACTCAGCAGGGTATTGGACAAAAGAGCTTTAGGCAGAAATAATAAGCTTAGAGTCTCAACATGGAGAACAGCATGCAGCATTTCAGCTGGAAAAAAAAATCCACTTATATGATGGATGTTTCTGTCTGAATGAAGGTGCATTCATGAAATAATATTAATAAACAAGTCAACACTACAGTTGTGTGAAAAAGTGTTTGCCCCTTCCTGATTTTCTTTTTTTTTTGCATGTTTGTCACACTTAAATGTTTCAGATCGTCAAACAAATTTAAATGTGAGACAAAGATAACACAAGTAAACACAAAATGCAGTTTTTGAATGATGATTTTTATTAGTAAGGGGGGAAAAATGCATTTTTAAATTTGTTTGATGATCTGAAACATTTAAGTGTGACAAACATGCAAAACAATAAGAAATCAGGAAAGGGACAAACACTTTTTCACACAGCTGTATATGAAGAGGCGTGCTACAGTACTGCAGTGTCGCCGTGTGCAGGTCTGATCTGACTCGGCTTCCATCCCCGCAGCCTCTGAAGTTGCACTTTTTAATGGCAGATGATAATATGACATCCTAAAATAAAAGGAAAACATGCTTATTCTCTTTCTTTCTTCATTTCCCTCACACCGGAAGTGTTGGTTAACTGACAAGCAGACGTGAAGTAAACTTTATCTGTTGTAAAACCAAAACAAAGTCACTGATGAAGTCATCTGAAAAATGCTTTGACCGAAGAACAAGATCAGTTCCTGTCCTGTAAAATAGTTCTTGATATAGCCTTTTTTTAACATATAGGCCAATCATTTTTTTCATTTTCCTTGGTAAAAAAGCAACCATGTGTTGACCTGCCTGAGCTCAGCATCTGGGGCAGAATTACACAAATGTGGATTTTGTCCATTTCCACTTCTGTGATGTGACATTAAAGCAGAAAAGTGAGAGTTTGAGCAACATCTGCTGCTGAGATCACATCTTGTTCAGGGATGTTCATACAGTTGTCAACAAGACGCCCATATCCTGCAAACATGACAGCAGCATGGCTGCAGAGGGGGTGCAGGTACTGAATGGCTTCTTAACCTGTCCCCAGTAGAGATTTGGAACAGAATAATAAAAGAAAAGTTTTATTACTCGGGTCCTAATTAATAAAACATTTTCTAAAAAGCAGTTTTTCTGTCATCTAAAATGAGGTAAAGGCTTCACAGTCCCACCATAAGCTTGCCTGCAAAGCGAAACTATCATGGTGATGAAATATGTTTTTTAATTTTCCACATCACCCCAATTTGTTATTTTTGATTTAAACAATAATAATAATGATAATAATAATAACAATAATAATAACAATAATTTAACATGAATAATTAAAAGATCAACATATGTCTAATGAACTAAAATGTAAAATAAAAAATAAAGCGAAGTTAAATAAAATTGAATAGTAAAATAAAAAAATGTACTTAAAGTTAATTTAAATAAAATATAATAATTTAGCAGCTACTAATCATAATTAAGCTGTTGGTTTATCCAGACAGCAGCACTGATAGTGAAAGCAAACAGCCAATGTGTCTTTAACTGGGAACCGGTGACCTTTGACCCTTCCAGGGGCCTGCATGAAACTGCAGAGGGAAATTTAAACCTCATGCAAGACCTGAAATAATTTGTTAGTCTCATGTACTGGACTGGTCTGTGGTCTGGAAGTCACATGATCCAGCAGCTGACCTCCACCGTGCACGGAGGAAAGCAGCAGTGAAACCCGATCAGCTCTAAAACTCCCACTCGGCCGTCTTAAACTGCTCCACAGTCACACATCCTGACAGCGCACCGCATTCAGACTGTAAACCTCAGGTTACCTCATCCTCTGGGGGGCGGAGCCTACCTGGCAGGTGAGGAGTTTCTGCTCCACGCTGTCCTGCATGGCTGCAGCTCCCAGACTCCTCTGGGCTTTCAGCAGCCACAGCTCCAGCTGGCCGACCCTCTCCTGACACACATGGAGGACATCCTCACAGCAGCCCGGCCCAGGCTGGGATAGAGACACAAACACACCTGGCTAGACCTCTCTGCTCCAGGGTGGCAGGTAGAGAAGAGGAGGAGGAGGAGGAGGAGGGGGAACTACCTGAACAGGTTCTACCTCCTAAATTGATGCAAAGCTCTACGTTAATGTCTCAGACTTGCTGCTCTGCTTCCTCATCATCTCCCCGTCTGCCGTCTACCTGTTCTGCTTCACGCCTTGTCTCTTCTGCTCCTCCCACATGTGACTGAATCCACTTCCTGGAGCGGTGCAGGGCTCCAGTGTCAGAGTAAAAAAGGAGGCCTGAGGCGAAGGGTGGAGACGAGACGACCAGCTCAGCTGACTGAAACGTAAACACCGAATACAAACACCTTCTCACCTCCTCCCAATAACATTAATGTGCTTACAGCTGCCAGTTGTCACATGCTGTCCTCTGTTTTAATGTAATCTTCAGGTGACATGTCCTGTTCCTTTTAATCCCCCCCCCAATAAACATTTATGACCTGTGCTTTTATGTTGACTGAACTGTGTGTTTTCATGGTTGTAGTATAATCTTGTGATGCAACGCAGCCAAACCTGCTTTACATGTCAGAATGGACGAGGCGGAGCCCAACAAAATGAAATAATAAATACATTCAGTACTTCAAATATATGACATCATCTCTTCTTAATCAAATGAGGGCATGAATTCAGGAAAAACTACAGAGAATATTAGCAGCCAAATTTAAAGGTAGAGTCCGAAGTTTCCCCCCTGAAAAAATACATTAGACTTGTGCAAATGAAATCCATCTCAAACCACATGTTAGGGCCTCTACTCGCGTGCAGTGGTGAGTTTGAATGCTGCTCCCTCTCCCCCTGTCTGTAATTCGCTCTTTCGCTGAGTAGGGTCTATCACAGGCGTGTTGTAAAGTGGGCGCATTGTAGAGTGATGTCATTCTTTGTCATGTCCACCAGACCTGTGAGAGCACAGTAAAGCACAGTAAAATCTAACCCTACCCATGACCCTTCCCCTAAACCTAACAAGACCCACCCACAATGTGACACGCCCACTATAGGACACGCCCCCTACAGGGCACGCCCACCATAGGGGGCGTCCGCTATAGGACACACCCTGGGTTGCAAGCCGCAGATAGATACACATTCTTTCGCTTCGTTGTGGTCTGGTCGGGACGTTTCTGGGTGGAGATTTCTGTTTATATCACCAGCCAATGACAGAGCTAAGAGCATGACGCTGTGTGGGAATAAGCTCATGATTGGAGCAGACGCCAGTCACTCAAATGATGCACTGAAGAAAAGGTAAAAGCTTTAGATAGTGCATGTTGGAAAACCAGGGTTAATATTAGTTTGGCTTTTACCCCCATCTGAGCTCTGAAGGAGGCTTGTAGCTGAATAGGCTGAAGAACAAGGCGGCCATTAGCCTGAGAGGGAGGGGCGCTCAGTTTGAATACTGTTTAAAGACAACTGACTGGAGGGAACTAATGGGCATTAAGTACACATATGATTATTTTTCTGCTGGTTCAGAAACATCCAGTTTCCTGTTAAATCCTGGATTAAACACGAAGACAAACTGATCAATTAAAACATAGTTCAGTCAGAAACATTGTCAACGAGATACCTGCAGAGACATGATCTAAGAGTGAACCTGCTAACCACCATTTTACAGAGAACTACTGTACTGTATGTTAGTGTGCAAATTATGTTTCACATGTTTTATTTTAAAAAACCACACAGTGTGACATGTGGAACACATATTTTGCACATGGAAAATGTGGTTTTGGAACATTTCTATTTTCATAAAATGTGAAACCCATATAATCACATTTAAAACCTGTTTATGTGATATTAAAATGTACAAAATGATCATATAAAATCATGTTGGGTGCATTTGGAATAAGAATAGACACTGTATCAGCCAATATTTTATGACGATATTTGGGGGGGGTTGTTCTTTTTTTTTAAATTTTTTTTTTTTTTTTTGCTGGTATCGGCATTAGCCCATACATCTGGTGTGTTGGCCGATATCTCCTCCGGCATCAGCTGTCGGTGAAATAAGTTGAAATTGACTAAAATGACTACTATGAAAATCATTACATTGATTTTGAATTGTGGTTCAAAAGAAATATAAAAAAAATAAAATAAAAGAAGTAAACAAGCATGATGGGGCTCCAAAACTAAAATGTTGTTGAGCAACACTTTGAGGCAATCACTGCAATCAGGTGTTTTCTGTAACGTCCAATCAGACGTCTGCACCTGTTGACAGGTATGTTGGTCCACTGTTCATGGGAAAGATGCTCTAATGTGTCTGCAACAGTTTTGTATGTTTGGCTTCTTCAAATTATTATTTCCAACCACAATTTAAAAGCAATATTTTATTTCACTAAATTAGAATTTTGTAAGTTTTGATTTTTTATTAGTTTTTTAGGTTCTTGTTATTTGAATTACTGTTCTGAATTTAGTGTTTTTTAAATCGGCGGGTATGAATAATTTTGAGGATGACTGTATATATTGCAAGTTTACTGTTTTTTTCATACTGATAGAAGTGCACTGCCTCTCTTATATATTTGTTGGAAGTGCTTTGTTTCTTTTATCTTAAAATAGTTTTCAAAGTTAACTTTCGTTGTGTCGTTCATTATATCAGTTTTGGGCTCAAATCCAGTATCGGCCCCATATACCAGCTGGAATCCCACAGGTTTCACATAGGAATTTACATGGAGCTCACACAATATTACCATGATACCAGAACTGCGTTTAACGTGCAAAACATGGGTTTTACATACTTACATTTCACATGTGCAAAACTACGGGGTCATATGTGAAACAGTTTTTCATATGGGAGTCATGGTTTTAGGACATTTCCATAGAAACCTATCATAAGTAAAAAGTGTTTAATGGTATTCTAACATGTAAAGATGACCATATAAAAGCATTCAGGTTCCACATGTAATCCAGCTTCACATGTGATTAAACTGGTTCACATGGGAAGCTGCATTGGTTGCATGTTTAAGCTCACAGGTTGCACATGAGACTGTATGAGTTACAGCCATGGACATGTTTCCCATGTAGGAATCATGTGTTTCCCATGGTATGGGGGGGTCACATGTGAAACACATATTTTGCAGATGAGAAACAGATTTTGAAACATTTTTTTTAATCAATAACACTAGAAATTCATGTACTGGAATCACATGTGAAACAGTTTCATGTTATCTGAACATGTAAAAAGTAACCATACAAAACCACATGGTTAAACTGCTCATATAATCCCATAAACTCCACATGCGATTATACGGGTTCCCCATGTAATTTCCATTAACTTGTATAAAAATCACATTTACCATGTGAAAAATATGTTTCACACGTGTTCCACATGCTTTTTGTTTCACTTTCGTTTTGAATGCTCAAAACCTACACCTACATGTGAAACAGTGTCATGGCATGATAACAAGGGAAACCCAAATAATCACATGTGAAGCCTGTTTCATGCTATTTTAATGCACATGCAAATATACAGATTTCACGTGATTATTAGGGATGGGCATATCAATACCCTAGGGTCAATACTTCAATACCACCCAGAAACAATGTCGTAATCATTGCTTTTGTTGAGTATCACGATGCCACTGTACCGATACAAAACATGCAATTTGTTCCACTTGAGATTTTTAGGTGATAAAATGATGAAAGCAGCCTATCAGATTTTAGCTTCTGTGTCACATGATGGTGGTAGCCTATCAGATTCTAGCTTCTGTCACACGCTGGTGGTAGCCTATCAAATTCTAGCTTCGGTGTCACATGATGGTTGTAGTCTATCAGATTCTAGCTTCTGTATCACATGATGGTGGTAGCCTATCAGATTCTAGCTTCTGTATCACATGATGGTGGTAGCCTGTCAGATTCTAGCTTCTGTCACATGATGGTGGTAGCCTATCGGATTCTAGCTTCTGTCACATGATGGTGGTAGCCTATCAGATTCTAGCTTCTGTATCAGATGATGGTGGTAGCTTATCAGATTCTAGCTTTTGTATCACATGATGGTGGTAGCCTGTCAGATTCTAGCTTCTGTCACATGATGGTGGTAGCCTGTCAGATTCTAGCTTTTGTCACATGATGATGGTAGCCTATCAAATTCTAGCTTCTGTATCACATAATGGTGGTAGCCTGTCAGATTCTAGCTTCTGTCACATGATGGTGGAAGCCTATCAGATTCTAGCTTCTGTCACACGATGGTGGTAGCCTATCAGATTCTAGCTTCTGTCACATGATGGTGGTAGCCTATCAAATTCTATCTTCTGTATCACATGATGGTGGTAGCCTATCAAATTCTAGCTTCGGTGTCACATGATGGTGGTAGTCTATCAGATTCTAGCTTCTGTATCACATGATGGTGGTAGTCTGTCAGATTCTAGCTTCTGTCACATGATGGTGGTAGCCTATCGGATTCTAGCTTCTGTCACATGATGGTGGTAGCCTATAAGATTCTAACTTCTGTATCAGATGATGGTGGTAGCCTATCAGATTCTAGCTTTTGTATCACATGATGGTGGTAGCCTGTCAGATTCTAGCTTCTGTTACATGATGGTGGTAGCCTATCAGATTCTAGCTTCTGTATCACATGATGGTGGTAGCCTATCAGATTCTAGCTTCTGTGTCACATGATGGTGGTAGCCTGTCAGATTCTAGCTTTTGTCACATGATGATGGCAGCCTATCAAATTGTAGCTTCTGTGTCACACGATGGTGGTTGCCTATCAGATTCTAGCTTCTGTGTCACATGATGGTGGTAGCCTATCAGATTCTAGCTTCTGTATCAGATGATGGTGGTAGCGTATCAGATTCTAGCTTCTGTATCAGATGATGGTTGTAGCCTATCAGATTCTAGCTTCGGTCACACGATGGTGGTAGCCTATCAGATTCTAGATTCTGTGTCACATGATGGTGGTAGCCTATCAGATTCTAGCTTCGGTGTCACATGATGGTGGTAGTCTATCAGATTCTAGCTTCTGTATCACACGATGGTGGTGGCCTATCAGATTCTAGCTTCTGTGTCACACAATGGTGGTAGCCTATCAGATTCTAGCTTCTGTATCACATGATGGTGGTAGCCTATCAGATTCTAGCTTCTGTATCACGATTGTGGTAGCCAATCAGATTCTAGTTTCTGTCACATGATGGTGGTAGCCTATCAGATTCTAGCTTCTGTATCACATGATGGTGGTAGCCTATCAGATTCTAGCTTCTGTATCACGATTGTGGTAGCCAATCAGATTCTAGCTTCTGTCACATGATGGTGGTAGCCTATCAGATTCTAGCCTCTGTGTCACATGATGGTGGTAGCCTATCAGATTCTAGCTTCTGTATCACATGATGGTGGTAGCCTATCAGATTCTATCTTCTGTATCACATGATGGTTGTAGCCTATCAGATTCTAGCTTCTGTATCACATGATGGTGGTAGCCTATCAGATTCTAGCTTCTGTATCACATGATGGTTGTAGCCTATCAGATTCTAGCTTCTGTATCACATGATGGTGGTAGCCTATCAGATGTCATGACGCTGCTGCTGCTGTTAGTGATGATGATGTTTTGGTAAATTTATAATATTACTATTACATTTTATTTTTGAACATTTTCCATTGAATAAATCTAAATAATCTTAACCTTTACTTAAAGGTAGGGTCCGGAGCTCTTCCCAGTTTCTGTTTGTAAACTCTTTTCAAACCGACAGCTCGCCCCCTCGGGCTAATGGCCGCATCACTCTTCAGCTTCAAGCCTCTCCTTTAGAGCTGAGAAATGGGTGAAAGCCAAACCAATATCAACTCGGTTTTCCAAAGTGCACTATCTAAAGCTCTTTTCACTGCAGAGTACTTCCTTTTCTTTGCCTTTTTTTTTTATTCGAGAGTTCGAGTGACTGGCGTCTGCTCCAATGAGCTTATCCCTACACAGCGTCATGCCCTTAGCTCTGTCATTGGCAGGTGACATAAACAGAAACTTATTGTGTGAATGCTGTTAAAGCATTCACACATTTGTTTTCCTGTTTCTCTTTCTTTATTATTATTATTTTTCCGCCGTTTTTTGGTCGTCCATATCTTCAGCATGCTTCACCCGATTTTAGCCGTTCAAACTTTAAAATGTTCAGCTCCTTCTGGAGATGTGTGCTCGGAAGTCTGGTATTGATAACTTCAACTGTTTTCAAGTTATTGATCATTTATTGATAAAATTTTCCCCATTGACTTCAATGTTAAACCTTCAAATCCTTCAAAAAACTTACTCTTCTTTAAACGACTAAGGCTTTTTCATACCTTCAGCTAGAAATACCATTCAAACTTTAAACGAATCAGCAGAGATTCAGCTTTAAAGCTTAGTATTTTTTAAATTGATATCTTCAGCCAATTTTGAATTATGCCAGTTTACAAATTGTTCAACTTTTAGAAATTCAGCTTTTTCACTACCTTCAGCTCCACTCTACTTCACTCTAACTTCAAATCCTTCAGCTCCAATTAGCGTTCATATCTTCAACATAATTTCAGCTAGAAACACCATTCAAACTTTCAAATACTCTTCAGGAGTTGAACAACTAGAATCTATATTTTCAGCTTCATATCTTCAACCGTTTTTGAGCTATACCCTCTGAAAAAAACATGAAAAATTGCACTTTTCAGGCCAAAATTTTTCCTCCTCAGGAAAATCTTGAACAAATGCCCATAACTTCCACAGTTTTCGTCACAGAAAAATAAAATTTACATCAAAACGGAGCTTGACTCGTTGGCTTCGTCGGCTACCCCGGGTCAAAAATCCGTCAGACGCACCGTTTTCGAACTACGCCCCTCGGAATCTTACAAAGTCACCATTTTGCCCCTATTAAACTCCATTGTAATCTGGACGGGGAGACAAAAAAGTCATGCAGAATTAAACTGCCAGCATTTAAATTCTGTTCCACTTAGGATAAAATAAAAGACATTTCTGAGTTCCTCAAAGCCTCGTGACGCTCATGGTGAAAAAATTATTTTGATATCTGTTACGGATTTCTCTCAGTGGACAGTTGTTCGGGGAGTGTTCTCCAGCATTTTCCCATAGAAAACTGAAGCATAAAGTCTGTGTAACTGAAATCAACTGTCATTCTCTTACACACACAGGTGCTGCGTTGTCATGACAACTTGATCAGTTCTCCCTGCTGTGTTAATTAGTTTCACCTTTGACCTAATTCCTTATCTACAAAGCAATGTATGATGAAGATGAAGCTTTAAAGCCACTGCAGTCATCATCACTGTCCCTCTGTCCACTTAATTGGTGTCTCACCATGTCCTCAACACCACAGCTCTTCTCTCCTTCCTCATCTTCACTCCTCTTCATCATCTCTCCTTCCTGGGTCCTCCATCATCCTCCCTCCTCTTCATCATCTCTCTTTTCTGGCTAATCCCTCATCGTCCCTCCTCTTCATCATCTCTCCTTCCTGGGTCCTTCATCATCATACCTCTTCTTCATCATCCCTCTTTTCTGGTTAATCCCTCATCGTCCCTCCTCTTCATCATCTCTCCTTCCTGGGTCCTCTATCATCCTCCCTCCTCTTCATCATCTCTCTTTCCTGGCTCCTAGCCTCATCTTCCCTCCTCTTCATCATCTCTCTTTTCTGGCTCCTCCGTCATCCTCTCTCCTCTTCATCATCCCTCTTTTCTGGTTAATCCCTCATCGTCCCTCCTCTTCATCATCTCTCCTTCCTGGGTCCTCTTATCATCCTCCCTCCTCTTCATCATCTCTCTTTCCTGGCTCCTAGCCTCATCGTCCCTCCTCTTCATCATCTCTCTTTTCTGGTCAATCCCTCATCCTCTCTCCTCCTCCTCATCTCTCTTTCCTGGCTAATCCCTCATCCTCCCTCCTCTTCATCATCTCTCTTTTCTGGTTAATCCATCATCGTCCCTCCTCTTCATCATCTCTCCTTCCTGGGTCCTCCATCATCCTCCCTCCTCTTCATCATCTCTCTTTCCTGGCTCCTAGCCTCATCCTCCCTCCTCTTCATCATCTCTCTTTCCTGGCTCCTAGCCTCATCCTCCCTCCTCTTCATCATCTCTCTTTCCTGGCTCCTAGCCTCATCTTCCCTCCTCTTCATCATCTCTCTTTCTCGGGTCCTCCCTCATTCTCCATCCTCTTCATCATCTCTCCTTTCTGGTTCCTCACTCTCTGTTCTTCCTCTTCCTCATCTTTCCTTCTTCCTCCTCCCATTCTTCCTTTCTCATCTCATTGATCCTTTCCACCTTCTTCAGCCTCACGCTTTAACCCTTTGAGCGTTCCACCTCCTTCAGCCTTTTGCTTTAACCCTTTGAGCTTTCCACCTCCTTCAGCCTTTTGCTTTAACCCTTTGAGCTTTCCACCTCCTTCAGCCTTTTGCTTTAACCCTTTGAGCTTTCCACCTTCTTCAGCCTTTTGCTTTAACCCTTTGAGCGTTCCACCTCCTTCAGCCTTTTGCTTTAACCCTTTGAGCTTTCCACCTCCTTCAGCCTTTTGCTTTAACCCTTTGAGCGTTCCACCTCCTTCAGCCTTTTGCTTTAACCCTTTGAGCTTTCCACCTTCTTCAGCCTCACGCTTTAACCCTTTGAGCGTTCCACCTCCTTCAGCCTAATACTTTAACCCTTTGAGCTTTCCACCTCCTTCAGCCTGATGCTTTAACCCTTTGAGCTTTCCACCTTCTTCAGCCTCACGCTTTAACCCTTTTAGCTTTCTACCTCCTTCAGCTTTTTGCTTTAACCCTTTGAGCTTTTTCACCCTTCCGCCTTAACTTTTTCAGGATTTTCAGCCCTACGCTTTAACTTTTTCAGGATTTTCAGGTTTCTCAGCCTTTCGCTTTAACTTTTTCCGCTTTTTCCCCCTTACGCTTTAACTTTTTCAGGATTTTCAGGTTTTTCAGCCTTACGCTTTAATATTTTATGTTTTCAGCCTTACGCTTTAACTTTTTCCGCTTTTTCAGCCTTCCGCTTTAACTTTTTCAGGATTTTCAGGTTTTTCAGCCTTCTGCTTTAATTTCTTTAGGTTTTCAGGTTTTTCAGCCTTCCGCTTTAATTTTTTCAGGTTTTCAGCCTTATGCTTTAACTTTTTCCGCTTTTTCCGCTTTTTCAGCCTTCCGCTTTAACTTTTTCAGGATTTTCAGGTTTTTCAGCCTTACGCTTTAATTTATTCAGGTTTTCAGCCTTACGCTTTAACTTTTTCCGCTCTTTCCACTTTTCAGCCTTCCGCTTTAACTTTTTCAGGATTTTCAGGTTTTTCAGCCTTACGCTTTAATTTTTTCAGGTTTTCAGCCTTACACTTTAACTTTTTCCGCTTTTTCAGCTTTCTGCTTTAACTTTTTCAGGATTTTCAGGCTTTTCAGGCGTAGGCTTTAACTTCTTCATTTTTTTCACCTTCTTCAGCCTTATGCTTCAAATTTTCCACCTTTTTCAGCCTATTAGCATTATAGTTGAACTGTTTCCGCCTTTGAGCATTATAGTTCAACTACTTCAGCTTCTTTAGCATTTCAGTTCAGCGATTTCAGCATAAACGCATTCACACTAGTTGTTACGGAGTAACAACTTTTTCTAGTCTAATATTGCTCTTGTATTCAAGATATAGTTGTAGTGGATTTCAGCAGGACTCCAGACGAATGTCTCAACTCATCACTTTTTTCTTAATCTCACATCACTGAAGTCTCCGTGTCTTTTAAAGAGACCCCATGAAGTGTCTCCCGGTATAAAATGAGTTGAATGCAGGTGTGTGTTCTGTGTACATAACCAGGTCTCCAGTCCCGCTGGTTGGCTGACACAGGAAAAGAGAGACAGATGAGTGGATCACTGTTGCCGGTTTATTTGCACTTGTGCTCTTGTTTGGATTGCACACAAAATACAAAGACAAACCAGAAACAAAGCGGTACAGCACATGCTACGTGACCTAAGATGTCTCTGCTGCTTCTAAGTGAAAACCTTGTTTCTTCAGAAAATGACTGATTGATGTCATTTCTAATATATCCAAAGGACAAATTGCTGTAACAGAATTCTTTAAAGATTTTGCATTAAAAATGCAAAGGATAAAAATAATAAATTTAGTCATAGTAACCACTAAAATGGAAACAGGCTTTTTCACTTGCTAACAGCAGAGTGTGAAGCAGTAGTCATGTCAAAGCAGTGCATTTTCATGGCCAACAATCATCTTAAAATCCTCTAAAGAATAAAGGCTGCAAAAATAAATATGCAGATTTTTTTTTTTTAGCTAAGCAGGAGTTTTACCAGCAAAGCAGCGTCTGAGCAATTTATTCAATAAATACTCGATTATTCCATCAAGTCATGTAAACAACATACTCCACTTTATTATGCATGAGTTCAGCTTATAGATATAGAAATGACAGATGCATTTAAGCAAGCAAACAAGAGTTTATTTCAACAGATACGATCTGCATTTGCAGGAAAATGAGGCCAGAGTAACTGAAAAGATCAACAATCAAAAGATTTTTATTACTGAAAATCAACATCTCCTATACGATACATTAAAAAATAGTTCACAAAATATTTCTGTCTGTGATTGAACATACTAACCAATCAGAACAAAGGTCCATGCTTTATAAGGTTTATGACAAACTATTAAAAACCATCCACCAAACCTGCTAAATTCCATCAGTCTGCTTTCATATCTTTGGTACGATCAGCCTGCAAAGCACGAGCGACTCTGCAGATATGTGCCGTGTCATCCTGACCACATCTCACCAACCTGTCTGTCAGCTCAGCAATCCTTCATGTAAACACAGTAAACTCAGAAAATCTGCTTTGATTTCATGACGTGGTTCATTCCTGCATTTTACTTCTGCTGCACAGACAGAAACACGCATTTTAAATGTAAACAAAAGACCACAAACGCATCAGTCAAGAGTGCAAGTCAGTTTCTGTAATCATCTGCCATGTAAATGCACCGGCTCGTTAAAAGAGACTTTCTGCATGAACTCTGGAGCTCTTGAATTTCTTTTAGAATGATTGTTGGAATCGGATTGGAGGCTGTATTCAGAAGGGCCAACTCTTGCAAACAAGAAAAAGAAAAAAGGCGCGTTTCAGGTTCCCTCCAATTATCACCGAAGTTTTTTAACATTGCAAAATGAGATGTTTCAACACTTAGATAAGAAATACTCTGACAGACAGGAGTTTGCGGTATGTACAGCGGCGTGAAGGAGGCGTTTCTGAATACAGCCGGGGTTTGGTTGCAGACAGAAGGACAGAAGCAAGTTTCAGGTGAGGCCGAGATCAGAGTGGAAGCCTTGAAGTTGAGGCTGGAATACAGTCGGATTGAGAGGAGAAAGTTCTTGGAAAGATTGGTGTCTGGGAAAAATGTGCTTCTCATTTGTGGCTCAATCTCATCTCTGAGATCAGTTCCAGCTTCTCATCGTGGTATCATATCATTCTGTGATAATTTGTTTCTGAATTACTTCTCTGAAGGGTTCCTTAGGAGCAAGAGGTGAGCTAAATAAGAGAAGACATCACTGAGACAAAGGAGGTTGAGTTGTGATAAATATTTGAGCCATACTTGAGAAGTGAGATAAACAGAAGAGATCTCAGAATTATCTGCCCCTGATCTCAACTATGTCTCAAGTAAAGCCTTGTTTTATGTCTTTATATATGACCTAGAAGTGTTTTTTTAAAAAATAAGTAAAAAATTTTTTTAAAAGAAAAGAAAATTAGTAAAATAAAAAAAAAAAATAAAAAAATTAAAAAGAAAAATATAAAAATATTATTTTAATAATTTTTTTTTTTTTTTTTTAAAAAAAAATATAACAAGGACAAAAAAAAAAACCTATTCTGACGAGATCGGGATTATATCTCGACCACATGTAACTGGTAATAATTACAGAACAAGAAGTGTTTATTTTGGACATGTGGACATGGTGCAAGCTCTTAAAGCATTGCTAACAACTGTCCATGAGTTATTTGAACACATTTGTCCCTGAATGATCATGTGCTGCTGATGGAAACGCAGCGCAGTGAACATATCTGCTAGAAGTCTGTGAACCTGAGTTAAAAACTCAGACTTCAGTTATCACATGTGAATGTGCCACAGAATAAACAGACGTCGGGAGGTAATTTATTTCTTACATGTGGTCCCGAGGTAATCCTGATCCCGTCAGAATAGGGCTTTAGTTGAGACATGATTGAGATGAAGGGCAGACAAGTCTGAGATCTCTTCTGTTTATCCCACTTAACAAGTATGGCTTCAATAGTTAACTCAACCTCCTTTGTCTCAGTGACGTCTTTTCTCTTTTTAGCTCACCTCTTGCTCCTAAAGAAGCCTTCAGAGAAGTAATTCAGAAACAATCACAGAATGATACCATGATGAGAAGCTGATCTCAGAGATGAGCAGCACATTGTTCCTCTGAGTGATGTAGAGGGACTTGAATGATACCTTGATAGCTCTTGATTCATGTCTAAGTAGGTGAAATAATCTGGCTTTCGGTCTTGATAATGCATTTTTGACATAGTTGGGATTGTTTCCGGATTTTATGATTTGGGTTTGAAGTTTGGAGTAAATTTGCAATAAACATTGGATCCTAGAAGAATTCAAGAGTCCATCAGTAATCTGGTTTCTTCTGGGGTGGGACTGAGCCACCTGAATTAATTGAGGAAACACTGAAATCTAAGCTAAAAGAGTTTGATGGTTCTAGGAGATTCAGGATGGGACATGGAGGTAACTCTGAAAAGTTCAATTCTACTGTTTTCCTACAAGAAGCAGGTAAATGGATGCTTTCTCGGAGCATGTGCAGAGTTTGCACGTGAAGAGGAGAAAGGAAAGCACTACATCTAGGAGACAACACATCTCTGCTGGGACCTAGCGTCAGGCTTGGAGATGTTTTCGGTCGAGGCCGTGTTTACCATGCTCTCGGACAGGGCCTGAGTTCTGGCTGTGCCCAGAGGTTTAGATAAAGCTTCAGATGAACTTGCTTCTGCGGTGTCAGTGGAGCTCTCAACATCCTGAAGAAACATGAGCAGGGTTAGAGGATCAGTCAGGTCAGTCAGTTACGGTACATCAGGTAACAGCAAGAAACATCCCACAGAGTTACTGAAACACTCGTTTTATTATCGAGGAATTAAGAAAGAAAATGTTAAAGTTCACTTTCTGTTATGGTTTTCAGCTGTAAACAAATCTCAGTCTGATGCCACTTCCTATTAAATGCTTTCTGAAGCCAGATTTCTGCCTCTGGAAGATGTTTTTTTTTTCTTGAGAATGGCTCAGCTCAACTTCTGTCCCTCCGGCTCTTTGCGGAGTCAAGTTCTGCTACTTTCTCTTTCTTTGGAAATCCCCACAGAAAGCAACTCTATCAGCTCCCCCTGATCAACTGCTCAGTCCCACAAATATCCAATGCCTGGATCAGACGACATGAATTCAGCCCGATGTTGACCCGACAAACACGTCGCAGACAATCGCGCGCTGTCGTGCCTGATTCTGTGTTGTCAGATCACAGAATGTCGCGTCTTTACTCGTGTAGTGTGAGATAATCAACTATCGCCAATTTGACATTTAGGATGCTTCACGACCATGA
The DNA here is from genome assembly GCA_023101725.1 of Atherinomorus stipes. Taxonomy (NCBI): domain Eukaryota; kingdom Metazoa; phylum Chordata; class Actinopteri; order Atheriniformes; family Atherinidae; genus Atherinomorus; species Atherinomorus stipes. The sequence goes on from JALJCO010009080.1 coordinate 247,975, forward strand.
CACAGAAAGTCTGGCGGCATTTTTTTTTTTGTGCTACATGTCTCTAGACATTGACCAATTGGAAATTTGAGTGCTCCACTGCCAACAGACTGCTACATGGTGCACAGAAACAAACATCAGCACAGTGGTTTAAACAAGGTGCGCAACGTTGGCTCAGGCGGGATTCGATTCCACAGACTTCCAGGTGAGAGTCAAGCAACGTCAGCCAAGTCAGCCAAAGGGATATCCCTGTGGCCAGCCAGGGTGCATGATCTATTGGAGGCATAGTGACAGGACCCCACACTGTCACACAGCTTCTGTCTGCAGGATGAACAGCCCATAATGCCTTCTTAAAAACATGTTTATACTTCTTATTCATGTTTATGATCATTAACGAGCATTAACTTTGGGATCAGAGTGATCGGGGAAGTTTTACAGGAGCCGAAGTCATGCCCCTTCAGTGAGGCAGGGACTTTAGGGACGATGAATATGGAGTCAATGGTGAGAACATAATTACGTCCTGGTCCCACAAAGAACTTTGATTATTTAGGATTTCTTGAAGCCGCTTTGCGGACTACAGCTCTCGCCACAAGTGATGATGTCGCTAGGTGTAACTGGTGGGAACCAGACCGACCATCATTTCATTGGCGTAATGGAAAGGCTGGACATGTCCTGACTCATAATGGTTTTCACATCTGTCGATGCTCTTTTTCTGTCCCTGATAAAAAAGCTGTGACGTTCTGGAGTAGAATCGCCATGCTAGCGCACCTTGGGCAGCTGGTGGTGCATATCACTCGCAACAAGAGCTGTAGTCCACAAAGCGGCTTCAAGTGAAACCTGAAATAATTTAAAATCTTTGTGGTATTTTATTTTTTCTTTGAAAGAAAAATTTTCATTTAAATCCACAAACATATCTGGAATCCAGAACAGAGAACGACTGAGACCAGGAGATAATCATGTTCTCCCCTTTGCCAAGTGATTGGGCGTGATATCATTCCCATTCCGACTTCCCAGTTCGAAGTAAAGTGAATGCACCATTAAGGTCCCATGGGCCGGAAGTAGATGGGCATGACTTCAGCTCTCCATTGGCCCATTTGAAAAATCCCCAAACAGCTTTTTGCAGTGAGAGGACAACAGTATGCGGACATCCTGCAAATTCTTGTTGATGAGTAACCATGAGTAATTTTGCAACAAGACAAGCTCCGTACGGAGCCACCAACCACCACCCAAAGTGCGTCCCCTTCCATGATTGATTGACAGCTGCTTGTCCCACCTCCCCATGTCAGACCTTTGGGTGCTCTTGAGGACAGCATCCACTTTGTGGAGTGGTCACTCGCCGGTCTAAGACACAACAAATTTACGACACTGTCTGTTAATCTGAATAGCGACTGTCATTAATGACGAAAAAAAAATCATGAGTCTGATCCAGGCATTATCAGCCAATCACATGGCAGCAACTCTCACATGTAGTCATGAAAACATGAGAAGGACGACTTGCTGAGCATCAGAATAAGGAAAAAAAGGGGATTTAAGTGACTTTGAACGTGGTTGTTGGTACCAGTCAGGCTGATCTACTGGGATTTCCACCACAACCATCTCTAGATTCCAGAGATGGTCTGCAGAAAAGGAATCTCCAGCTGGAATGGTGTGGGGGACATTTTCTTGGCCCACTTCAGCCCCCTTAGTACCAGCATGGCATGGTTTACCCACCGCGGCCTACCTGAGGATTGTTGCTGACCATGTCCATCCCTTTGGGATGAGGTGGAACGGAGATTCTCATCATGGATACAGCAACTGTGTGATGCTTTCATGTCAATATGGGATATACCAGGAGATGTTTCCAACACCTTGTTGGATCTATGACACCAGTTCTGAAGGAAAGAAGGGGTCCAACCCAGTACTAGACGGTGGAGCTGATAAAGTGGATGTTGTGGGGAGAATTAAATGATAATGAAAGAAAAAGAAAGTCTCCTTGACCCAGCAGTTGTAGCAGGAACAGGAGTAAATATGTTGTATATTAACTCCTACAGACGGAAGTGCTGGACCAGTCTCTCTTATCTAACTCACCATTATCAGATTTTGGCTTTGAAACAAGTGAGAACAAACGGTTTCAGTAAGATCCAGACCAGAGACGTTACCTGTTTCTCCTCTGCAGTGCTTTGTCCTGCAGCAGCTTCCGTCTCTCCTGAGACAACAAGCAGAGGGACCTAACACCAACAATGACAAATATCATAACTGTCTCCATTAACATGCAAGCTGCAATGGCTGGAAGAGAAAACATGCTTGATTAACTCTCACGATTCATCAAAATGAACTCGTATACAAGGCTGTCATACTGTGAATGCTGTTTCATGCTGCCATCTAGTGGAGAAACAACAGACGTGGAGGGAAAGAAGAAAGAAGAGGAGGGAGATAAGCAGACTGAGGAAGTGTGCGTCGGATCAGGAGAGGGTTTAGGAGGAGGGAAGCAGTACGAGATGTTAGAAGGATGAGAGGACTCAGGAGAACCAGTGGAGATCAGAGTGACCCAGGTCAGAGATGAATCATCCAGCTGTTTAACCGCAAGCATAATAATCTTATCTCAGCCATTTGGTATCCGCTGGGTTAAATCTGATCTCAGAAGACAGGAGATGATGGACAGGGTCACAGGACAGAGGGAGAGAGAGGAAGACAGGGTTTCCACCCAGCTGATAATCTTTACCTCTGGTGACACTCCCAGGAAAGCATCCCAGAGCCACCACAAAACACCTGGTCCAGCATCTTCTACTCTCAGCTGCTCACTCTCTCTAGTGTGACTGGCCTCTTCAGCCTGGAGCCCGCCCTGATGCCCCCGCTGCTGACATGGAAACATGATCATGTACCGCTGCTGACATGGAAACACGATCACGTACCGCTGCTGACATGGAAACACGATCACGTACAGCTGCTGATATGGAAACACAATCATGTACTGCTGCTGACATGGAAACACGATCGCGTACCGCTGCTGACATGGAAACACGATCACGTACCGCTGCTGACATGGAAACACGATCACGTACCGCTGCTGACATGGAAACATGATCACGTACCGCTGCTGACATGGAAACATGATCAAGTACCGCTGCTGACATGGAAACACGATTACGTACCGCTGCTGACATGGAAACATGATCACGTACCGCTGCTGACATGGAAACACGATTACGTACCGCTGCTGACATGGAAACACGATCACGTACCGCTGCTGACATGGAAACACGATCGCGTACCGCTGCTGACATGGAAACACGATCGCGTACCGCTGCTGACATGGAAACACGATCGCGAACCGCTGCTGACATGGAAACACGATCGCGTACAGCTGCTGACATGGAAACACGATCGTGTACAGCTGCTGACATGGAAACACGATCGTGTACCGCTGCTGACATGGAAACACGATCACGTACCGCTGCTGACATGGAAACACGATCGCGAACCGCTGCTGACATGGGAAATACCGCTGCTGACATGGAAGCACGATCGTATACACGTGACCGCTTTTGACAGTGCTGAAGAAACACGATCACGTACCGCTACTGACATGGAAACACGATCACGTACCGCTGCTGACATGGAAACACGATCACGTACCGCTGCTGACATGGAAACACGATCACGTACCGCTGCTGACATGGAAACATGATCACGTACCACTGCTGACATGGAAACACGATCACGTACCGCTGCTGACATGGAAACACGATCACGTACCGCTGCTGACATGGAAACACGATCATGTACCGCTGCTGACATGGAAACACGATCACGTACCGCTGCTGACATGGAAACACGATCACGTACCGCTGCTGACATGGAAACACGATCACGTACCGCTGCTGACATGGAAACACGATCACGTACCGCTGCTGACATGGAAACACGATCGTGTACTGCTGATGACACGGAAGCACGCTCGCGTACTGCTGCTGACACGGAAACACGATCGTGTACCGCTGCTGACACGGAAACACGATCACGTACTGCTGCAGACATGGAAACACGATCACATACCCCTGCTGACACGGAAACACGATCGTGTACCGCTGCTGACACGGAAACAAGATCGTGTACCGCTGCTGACACGGAAACACGATTACATACCACTGATGACACGGAAACAGGATCGTGTACCGCTGCTGACACAGAAATATGATCATGTACTGCTGCTGTCATGGAAACATGATCGTGTACCGCTGCTGACACGGAAACGGAATTACATACCGCTGATGATTATCAGTCGTGTTTGATAGTCAGCGTATTTGTCTGCCTTAAATCTTTGTTTTGCATGTGATGTAAGATTTGGGGAGGTCATAGAGGAGAAGTCAGATTTAAACGTGCCTTGCATTTGTTTGCAAGCTTTGTTTCTACTCAGGCAGAGGAAGGAAGGTTGAGTCCTGCAGGTGTTAGATGTTTCCCTGCTTTAACACACCTGACTGACATGACGTGGATCCAGCAGCTTGTTGGTTCTGCTCAGTGACTCATTCATTTAAACCAGGTGTGCTAAAGCAGGAAACATCTAAAACCTGCAGGACTGCAGCTCTCTAGCATCAAACTTGCCAACTCCTGTACTGTAGTTGAACTTATAAATTTGATCCCAGCATGATGTTTTACTGATTCAACAAATGATTTCATGTAAACACATCTGAGATGTTTGGGAGGTTTTGTGGTGAAGGAGAAAACGAGGTGTCACATACAGTAAGTCAGATTTAGTATTTAATTTCTATAATCAGCAGCTGGGTTTCCGTTACACCTGGAATTTTGCATAACCTAAATATCGCTAATGGAAACGCCTACATTTAAAAAAAACTCTCAAATATCATAAAAAAAGCTTTTTCAGATGTTTTAATGAAGCAGTTTTTTGCAAAAGGTAATGGAAACACTTTCACATCACGCCATCACGCGACGGAGGGGGAAAAATCCAGTTCTTCCTGCTTGATTATGATGTTTATGATAATTTACAAGCATCAACTTTAGAATCAGAGTGATGGGGAAGTTTTACCATCATGCCGATATGAAAAATCCCAAAAGTAAGATGTTCTAACGTAAGATGCAATACTAGGTTACGCCAGCAGAGGGCGCTTGGTGTTTTGGGTATCAGTAACTGACGCCCGTAGAAGAAGTCTAGTCAGTACGTGATCGGAGCAGATGCTGCATCAAGCTCCCGTTAAAGGTGTTATAGAAGATGTTTCGGCATTTCAGAAAGCAGAGACTGTTAGCGAGTTTTTGAATAATGCGCACGTGCAAGACCAACGTGCTAGATTCACAGCTCCCTCCTTCGGCCACAGAATAATGTGCATGAGCCGCTCCGGTGTTTAGCAGACGGCAGGTACAGATTCTCCATCATGTCACAAACGCAAGTCAACGGAATGTCATTATCTGAACGTAGCAGAATGATGTTAGCTACCTGCTGGAAATGTTTGACGAGTGCGCGCAGCTTCCGGGTCGCAGCATTACTTTCGCCAATCAATCACTCTCATTGATCAGTCTCGCCTAATTCCCGTTCTTACTATGGTGGGTAAAAGTGATTGACGAGCCAGTAGACAAATGATAAAGTTAAGGAATGCAGAGATGATTGGAGGATGTTTTTCCAGCCCCATTACTTTCACAGCTGATGTATAATAGGATTTATATATTTAAAGCTTTTAATTAATCATAGCGTATGGGGTAGTGAACCCAATTTTACCAAATATTGCAAAAATTGTTGAAAGAAACATCTTCTATAACACCTTTAATATTGTTTCTTTGCATCTTTTGTAGGTACGCTGGTTGGTAGAGACACACGGATTCTGTACAGTAATGATTCTTAAGTACCTTAGAGAGTTAAAGGCAACAAGCCGAAATGCATTTGGAAAAGTTTGAGTGAAAAGCGAGTCAGCCACCACATTGTGAATCTAACATGGCGGACGTGTGTCTAGGCAGGCTGCCGTGATAAACCAGAGTACAGTTTAATAGATTCAACATCATAAACTAATGAGCCTTTTCCACTGCACATTTTTGTAACCCTTCCACACGGCACGCTTTATTTGTGTTTCCTTTGGGAAAACCCGTTACGAGCCGTTACGATTTTTCGCATCCATTTCAGAGGTAGCTCTAACTGTGCTACACAAATCATGACGTACGTGACGGCTCTCCACTGATTGGCCAAAGGAAGTTGTTGTCATACGCGTCATACATGTTTCGCCTCGCCTCTTCTGAGGCTCTGTTTTCGGTGACTACAAGCCACAGAGAAAACAACAACAGCAGTAGCACCTCCACATCCTCCCATTCCTCCATTATTGTTTTTACTTTACTGCTCACCGCGTGGCACGGCAGTGACATCACGGCAGTCTCGACCGCGTCTACTCTGCCCACTTCCAGGTAGTAGACTACTACTTCTTCTGTGTGGAAACAAAAACCATCCTGGTCGTCTTTGGCGTGTGGTGCTGTACTGTGCTGTACCGTGCCGTGTACAGCTGCAATGTAAAAGGCTCATAAGTGCCCAGAAGTGTACAAGACCATTGTCTGTCATCGTTTATGTGAAAAGACATGTAAAAACAAACTTTAAGAGGTTTTTGTACATAAGCACATAAGATGTGCCAGGCTAGCTTATAATACATATAGGGGTCCATTCCTAAAGCTTCCTGAAGCTGGTTATTTCAAACCATAAGTAACGGTGAGGTTAATGTGAGTCGGAGGAGACAGGTAATGTGTTAGAACTACAGTTTGGGTAATGACAACATAAACACTGTCCATACTAAGAATTCATGGTGATTAAAAAGGTTAAAAACTAAAAAGGTTTGCTGAGTTCATAAATGCATCTGTGTAAACTGTACAGGGAGTGCAGAATTATAAGGCAAGTGCATATTTTGACCACATCATCCTCTTTATGCATGTTGTCTTACTCCAAGCTGGATAGGCCGAAAGCTACTACCAATTAAGCACATCAGGTGATGTGCATCTCTGTAATCAGAAGGGATGTGGTCTAAAGATGTAAAGATTGTTTAACTGGAAATTGATATATTTTGTTATTTTGAGAAATATTACGACTATAAGTGTTGGCATCAGTAGCTGACGCCTGTAGAGGAAGTCTAGTCAGTACGTGATCTGAGCAGACGCTGCATCAAACTCCACTTAATATTTTTTTTTTTTTGCATCTTTTGCAGCGTGAATAAAGAAATCAAATATGTTGCACCCAGAAGGAGTTGGCCCATCTTCCTAAGCTGTGTTACATATTAACAACTGGCCATGAGCTGTTTACGTCGTTTTTCACACGTGTAACACTATGACTCGGTTATGTCGTTCCCAGGTGTTAATTATATGTCACCAGAATTTAATAATGTGTGACCACGGATAACATCGTATGACTGCGCCTTCGTATCAACAGTTGCATCACCACATCAGTCAGGAACTGGTGCCGGATAAAAGTGGAATACGAGATCAAGAAATGAGATCCACACGCCAGAAGTTGATCCTGAGGGGTTTTTCATCTGTGCTACGTTTCGGGCGTCTGTTCTGGAAGTCTCCACGGGTGTTTTTTCCTGCTGATGTGATCAGAGGCTCCGTACATACGGACTTTACCTCTGAATCATCATCCGCTGCTTTCATCTCCTGAGGAGCAGCAGCAGCTCTGAAACACAACAAGTTTCGATCTCCATCCTCCTCAAAGTGGAGTCTCGCGGGACGGGACTTTATAAAAGTACAGTTGTACTTTTATAAATTTAGGAAATATCGCTTTTATTTTTGGAAAACGTGTGATGAAAACCAGCTGCTGATGAGCTGTCCTCTGAACTCTACTCAATCCTTCAGTATGATCTTTACTTTGTCCATCCTCTCTCTCAGACTCAGATGGAATGATAGTTTTGTTCAACTCAAGGCTCTAATTATCAAATTACTTTCTGAGGCTTTTTGATGATGAAAATGAAAACAAATAGGAGGAAAACTGAAGCTGCACCTGATGCACCTGCAGCAGATTTTCTGAATCTACATGAAAACACATTTCAAATGAGGAAATTAGTAGAAACATGCATGCAGAAGGGAAATGATAACACTGACGTTACTTTAAAGTGCTTGTTAATAACACAAATTGGTTCTGCATGCAGACAAGTCCGGATCTGGCCCAGTCTCACAGAAAAATGTGGAACAGGGTCATCTGTCCACATATGTAAACTGCTTGAGCACATTTTTCAGCGCTGGAAGCTGAGCTCATATTCATGTACAGTGACAAATAGAAGACTTTCCATGTGTGAGCCGGATCAGGAGGAAGGGACGGCTTCTTTGTGTCCTCACCTGAATGTTCCCGGAGGGCTGGCCCACAGTCTGCAGGGTCCCCCCAGATCTCGCCACCACATCCTCTTCAAAATGGACGATTCTAATTTGGCCCTGCAAAGTGAAAGGAACAGACGGCTCAGAAGGGTTCATTCTGTTTCACTGTTTCCTGTTTCAGACCAAGTTTATGTCATAGATGTTCTCTCTGCTATATCAGCCATGTTGGATCATTGCAGGGAAAAAAAACACATCCTGGACCGGTACGACACCAGAATCACAGAGAAAAACACAGATGTATGACAGAAAACCAGCCAGGGACATCAGGAACTGGAACGACCGAGTTTTTATGTTCTCTGATAACAGGGCTATCTCCTCCAGACACCAGAGATGAGCGGGGGAGAAGGGGGGCATCCTGGTGGATCAGGTCCACCAGGGTGACCACGCCCCGGAATAACAGCTGATGAAGACACGTCCCAGCCGTCAGATGATGCTTCAGACTGCAGACGCCAGGAGGAACATGTGACGGTAAAAACGAACATCTGCAACCTGAAAGAAGAAACGGTGCATGCACAGCTTGAATGATCAAATCCGGTTTACTCCACCTCATGACTCCAGAGTTTCAGCGGTTTACTCCCCCTCACGACTCCAGAGTTTCAGCGGTTTACCCCCCTCATGACTCCAGAGCCTCAGCGGTTTACTCCCCCTCACGACTCCAGAGTGTCAGTGGTTTACTCCCCCTCACGACTCCAGAGTTTCAGCGGTTTATTCCCCCTCATGACTCCAGTCTCTCAGCAGTTTACTCCCCTTCACGACTCCAGAGTTTCAGCAGTTTACTCCCCCTCATGACTCCAAAGTTTCAGCGGTTTACCCCCCTCATGACTCCAGTCTCTCAGCGGTTTACCCCCCTCACGACTCCAGAGTTTCAGCAGTTTACTCCCCCTCACAACTCCAGAGTTTCAGTGGTTTACTCCCCACCATGACTCCAGAGTCTCAGCAGTTTACTCCCCCTCATGACTCCAGAGTTTCAGTGGTTTACTCCCCACCATGACTCCAGAGTCTCAGCAGTTTACTCCCCCTCATGACTCCAGAGTTTCAGTGGTTTACTCCCCACCATGACTCCAGAGTCTCAGCGGTTTACTCCCCCTCACGACTCCAGAGTTTCAGCAGTTTACTCCCCCTCATGACTCCAGAGTTTCAGCAGTTTACTCCCCCTCACGACTCCAGAGTTTCAGTGGTTTACTCCCCTCACGACTCCAGAGTTTCAGCGGTTTACTCCCCCTCACGACTCCAGAGTTTCAGCGGTTTACTCCCCCTCACGACTCCAGAGTTTCAGTGGTTTACTCCCCCTCACGACTCCAGAGTTTCAGCGGTTTACTCCCCCTCACGACTCCAGAGTTTCAGTGGTTTACTCCCCCTCACGACTCCAGAGTTTCAGTGGTTTACTCCCCCTCACGACTCCAGAGTCTCAGCGGTTTACTCCCCCTCACGACTCCAGAGTCTCAGCAGTTTACTCCCCCTCACGACTCCAGAGTTTCAGCGGTTTACGCCCCCTCACGACTCCAGAGTTTAGGCGGTTTACTCCCCCTCACGACTCCAGAGTTTCAGTGGTTTACTCCCCCTCACGACTCCAGAGTTTAGGCGGTTTACTCCCCCTCACGACTCCAGAGTTTCAGCGGTTTACTCCCCCTCACGACTCCAGAGTTTCAGCGGTTTACTCCCCCTCACGACTCCAGAGTCTCAGTGGTTTACTCCAGCGCACGTTGCAACGCAGAACTCAGAATAAGAACCAACTTTAATCAGCACTGAAGCAAGCATATTATAGTTGACTAAAACTAACTGAACTTTAAAACAAAAAGTAAAAACTAAATAAAAACTGAAACTTATTAAAATTTCAAAACTGTGATAACCTTTGACCAAAGTCATAGCAGAATGCTCTGGATGAGTCGGGGCTTTTATTTAAGGACAGAAACACGACAGTGTTTTGTCCGGTCCAGTCTGACAAAAGGCTCAGACCTACCTCAGCCTCCTCAGGAAGCGACTTCTGGAGTTTGGCTTGAGTCGGAGTCGGAGGCTGCTGAATGAAGAGAGCCGGAACTTTCTACAGAGAGAAGGAGGAGTCAGAAAAGATGCACCTGGTTTAGCTCGCTAGCTAGCTGACTGACTGCTGACTGACTGACCTTCTCCAGTTCCAGCAGCAGAGTCTGGAGCTGGTCCACGACAGCAAACACAGTCAGAGTGTCTTCGGCTCTCTCTGGCAGACAAAGTCCCGGTTTACACTTCTGGATCTCAGCTATCGTTCTCCTCATCGGCTGGATCTTCTGCTCAATCCTCTGCGCAAAAAACACACAGAACAAACAAAAATAACTATCAACAACCCTTACCAAAAAGAAATATTTTATAAGTAAATGATATAAAGTATACTAAAAAAAATTAAAAAAATCCACAAAGTAAATTAAATAAAAAAGAAAAAGGCAATAATGAAATTAACAAAAAAATAAAAAGAAAGTTTGGGAAGAAAAAGGTGGAAAAAAATAATTAAAAAAAATAATAAGAATAAAAAAAAAAGTATGTGAGAAGAGTGGGTGTTAAATAAAAAAAAAAGAAAATTTTAATAAAAAAGGAAAAAAAAAAAAGAAAGGAAAAAAGTTAAGGAAATAGTGAGAATAAAAAATTAAGAAAATATTATGAAAGGAAAATTTTAAAAAAAAAGGAGTTTTAAGAAAATTTAATTAGGAAAAAATAAAAGCCCTTGGAAAGAAAGAGCTTTGCAATAAGGGGGAGAAGTGCATAGGAACGCAAAAGAATAGGGAAAAAAAGAGGTGCGATAAAGGGAGAGTGATGGGGGGGAATAATAAGGGGGAAATAAGGGGGAAAAAGGGGGAGTGAAGGGGGAAAAGATAAAAGGAGGTGGAAAAGAGGAGTAGAGAGAGAAAGAGAGAGAAGGAGGGGGAGGGGGGGTGAGGAGAGAGGGAGGGGGGGGGAGGGGAAGGGGGGGGAGGGGGGGGGGGGGGGAGGGGGAAGGGGGGGGGGGGGGAGGGAGGGGTAAGGAGGGGGAATAATAGGAGAATGAGAAAGTAGAGAAGGGAGAGAAGAGGGGGGAAGGGAAAGAAATGTAGATAATAATTATAAAAAAATAATAAAAAGAATTAATAAAAAAAAATATAATATTTAAGGACAGTAGTATAGTTTTTGTATGTGTGCTTAAAAATTAACAAGTTGACAAGTTTTGTAAACCTTTTTGGCTAAGATAAAATAAAATGAATCTTTTAACAGTTCTCACCTTGAGCCTCTCCTCTCTGGGTTTGGGAAGAGACTCTGGAGAGGACAGTAATGTCTTAATTTCCGCCACATCGCTCTCCATCCGCTTGACTTCACTCTCAATCGCCTCCACCTCCTAAAAACAAACAAAGAATTTTTTTTTGTTTGTTTGTTTTTTGAATAGAAACGACAAAAACATGAAGGCTGATGAGGAAAGAAAGTGATATTAAAGACAATATGAACGAAATAAAGTAAATATGAAAGACTCACGGCTGCGGCGTGCTCCAGCTGAGACAGCGGAACCGTGAAGCTGTCCTGAACCTCGGCCACCTGCCGGTCCGCTGCAGTCAGCTGTTCCTGGAGAGCTGTGATGTCACAAACCTGCGACATCTCCTTCAGGACGGATTTGAAGCCCTGCAGCGTGCTTCTGATCTGGGCCGCATCGTTCAGCACCAGCTGCACGAAAAAACACAAACTTGTTCCAACATTCACCCCACCGTAAAACTTACTGGCATGACTTTAAATACAGTTTACACACTCATGACTTATTGTTCAGACAAAGCCCAGCTGGCGCCCTCTCCAGCCCGGCGAGTAAAGACAGAGAAAGTAAAGAACAGAGCGGTGATCGGCTGACCTGCAGGGCGTTAACATGGCTGCTCAGACATTTAGCTGTGGTGTAGGTGCAGGGAGCGGCGAGCCACGACTGCGCCTCCGCCATCCAGCTCTTCGAGCTGTTGATCATCTCTTCGTGCTCTTGAAGCCAGGTGTGTATCTGAGAGGAAACAGACGCCGTCAGCCACTGATGTTACATCACAGGTATCAGAGCTGTCAGATGAGAAACTACAATGAAGACAAGACTAACGCTGCTGACAGTAATCTGGTAACCTGAGGGGTCCCCACCTTGCTGAGGAGGGTGGTCCTCTGCTCCGCCCGCTTGGCCAGCAGGGCGTGCAGCTGCTGGACCTCCACCAGCCTCTCTGTCAGGACCAGCGCTTCTTCGGGATTCTCCAAGTCCTGCATTTCTACTTCCAGAGCGGCCAGGCTGGTGTGCCACATGTCCAGCTGGTCCCACACATGCTGAGCAAACACAAGAGGACATGTTTATTTACCGAGACAACGTTTCACACGGGGAACGGGACCCACTGACTCAAATACAGAGCTCAGCCTCTCAGGGCATTTACCTCTGAGAGACTAAACAAACATAAATTATTTAAGATGTGAACTTTGTTCATATTCATGTGCCAGTTAGACCATCAAGTAGGGATGCAAGATGTAATCGGCCCCCTATTGGTATCGGCCTATGTCAGTCTTAAAACTGAATATCAGACATCGCCCACCGATATTTACCCAATCAGCCCGCTGTTTCTAAAGTCTTAAAAACAAACAACTTCTTCTTCAAAAAACTTGTTTTTTTACAGACTTTAAAACTTCTAAAGACTAGGGGTGGGAAAAATATAAATATACTAAATTATAGCGATATTTTCACATGCTGATATCATATTGATATTTAAAAACGTGGTTTCAATCTATTTTACTAACAAAATCTCGAAATATTTCATCGTTCTGTTATGAAATCTCGCGAGAATTGATGAAAATTTTGCGATATTTTCATATGCTGACATCATATTGACATTTAAAAACGCAATATAGATCATTTTACGAACGCAATCTCACAAGAATTCACGAAATATTGCAAGAGTTTTTAAAAGAACAATGAAATTTCTCAAGATTTTGTAAGTAAAATAGATCGATACTGCGTTTTTAAATATCAATTTGATATTGACATATAAAAATATCGCGACATTTCAGTTTATCAATATTTTTTCCCACCCCTATTTTTTAAAGTGTCGGAAACAGATAACAGAACTGCTATTTGCAATGACTTTGATATCGGTATCGATATCGGTTATTGCCCACATGAGTTTTAAAATATCGGCATATCGTCTATCGGCCGAAATTCCAATATTGTGCATCCCTACCATCAAGGTTTTCCAGTCTGGACATTTCTGACCAGCAAAAAAATCAACTGACATTTTCTAGAGTTGTTTCATTTAAATCTTTTAAAATTTGCCTTATGGGGCAACTATAGTTATGTGATTAAAATGCAGTTAATGGAGATTAACTAATTACAAAGCTTCTAATTTATTAATTTCTATATTTAGTATTTTATAATCCTGCTTGTTGCAGGTTGATGTGAACTGTGGTTGTTTGTAAATGGGCTATACGAATAAACACGGCTGTGACCTCTGGGGTGATGCGTACAGAAAAACACACCTTCTGCGTGGTCTTTGCCTCAGTCACGGTGGGGCTTCTTTCTTCCAGAGTCGTCTGAACTGATCTCAGGCCAGCTTGGATATCAGACAGCCTCACCCCCAGACTGGAAACAGGACCCCTCCTCTCCACGGCCTCCCCCACCTACCGGTCCAACCACAGGTAAGAGCTTAATTAAAGCAGCTCATATCAGATGTGCCGAGAACATTTAAACAGGTGTGAATAAGGCAGCATGGTGTTAGCAACCGACCTGACGTCCTATTTCTATGAAAGTCCAAAAGCAAGCTTACAGATTTCAGCACAGCAAAGACGTGGAAACAGATTACATCACAGTCACGGATACAGAAACATAAACCAGCTGGAAGAACAACCAATCAGTCAACACGGAAACAACGTTCAGTGATGTAAGCTTTATATGAAGTTTAAGGATATTCGAACTCAGTGAAGCTGTAAAAGAGAGTATAAAACCAGGAATCAGGAACCAACAGTAAGAATAAAGGGGAAAGGAGACCTTACTACACTGTTTGAATTGAACATTTACAACAACACATCTTAGATCTCAATGAATGAAATATTTCAGTTGAAAATCTTTATCAGATATACACAGTCGTACATGTGTCGTCTAAAAACCGATCAGTGTAATTCAAAATGATCCCATGGAGGTCTGGATTCAGAACCAGACTAAAGGTGGGAATCACACTGCAGGCAGATCCGACGTCAGCAAAAACACAAGTCTTGATGAGGCTCAGGAGTGTGTGTGGCCTCCACGTGCCTGAAGGACCTCCCTACAACACCTGGGCATGCTGCTGATGAGGTTCTAGAAACTTTCTCACCACAGCTGGAATGGGCTCTAAGCATGACTCCACTTCCTGATGTTAAACCAGCTCCTCTGCTTCTGTCTTTCATTACTGGACAAGCTGATTAATCCAGGTGTGTCTGGCTTGTTGTCATGGTTACTAAGGTCAGACACATCTGGATTAATCAATTCATCCAGCAATGAAAGACAGGAGACAGAGGTGCTGCTGAAGTCGTGCACGAAGCCCATTCCCTCATTCCAGCTGTTGTCTGGTTCATTCACACCTGGTGCTGCTTCTGAACTGGACACGTTGATTTCACACGCGTGTGATATATTTGGACTTCAACTGTGTTGTTTGCTTGTTCCTTTTATTCTTTGAGCAGTAGTTTATATTTAGAAAAATATACAGTAAGTTGTTTTTTTTTAAGGGGTTGAAGTTTCCTTGTTAGCTCTGAGTGATCAATATAAGATAAATGAGGCTGATCAATTAAAATATGTTTTGTCCTTATGAAAAAAGAGGAAACAATGAGAATAGGGGACTGTTCACAAGAGGACAATTGCGGGTAAAAATGGCAAAATATTTAATTGGAAGTTCCTTTCGTTCACACGGCAACAGCGTTTTTCTGGGTTGAAGACGCAAAAATCTGAAGACTCATTCCAAAGTGGAATTCCTAAAGACACGAGGCTGAGACGTTCTTGTCCTGATGGTGGACCTGCGCATGCAGTGCTCACGTCACATGCGCATTGACGTCACACACAAACAGGAAAACCAACAATGTTGGACGACGTAAACCAGCGGATCTAGGGTAGATTTTACGCATGCACGCTGACATGGTGGAGTTCTATCGCAGCACCACCTAACGGCCTGGCGTGCAGATCCAATCCAATTCCACACACTCTTGCATCCTCATTTGCACGCAGATTTCTTCATGACGACACTCGTGTAAAAACAGATGAAAAGATGAAGACGAGACGCCACTTTTGCATCTTCTCTTCTGATCGTTGCCGTTTGAACGTAGCCCAAGAAGTTAAAATTGAACTGCTGCGCAACTTGTGAGCATGTGATGGATAATTTCTGGTTTCACATCGTTACAGGCTTTCTATGGTTTTGTGTAATAGTTTTCAAATTGTGATTCTGCAAGTTGCCGCAATAAAAAGAAAATGAAAAAGTGGGGACAGTTCTAGTTTCAGGGGTGTGTGTTATATTTGGAGTTACATTGTGATGGTTAAGTGTTCCCTTCATGTGTTTTGAGCAGCGCAATAAGATTTAGTTGGAGAAACTAAATCAGTCGCCTTCTTTGCTCTACATGTAGAACCCTTCGCTCAGACAATAAGATAGACTGGAAGATGTTACTAGGAGGCGAAGAACAAAACCAGATCCATGTTTCCCAAATCTGATGAATTTTCTTGATGTATATCAATCTTATTCAGGGTCAGAATCCAGCGTCAGCTAAAACAATGCTAACGCGTTACAGCAAAAGCAGAAGTTGACGATAGTACGTTAGTACTCGTTTGTTCGTTATACTTAAAGTATTGGTGAAATGGAGTGTAGCTGCAGATGATGCAGTCGCTGCAGGCGACTAACATAAATACGGTCTGACGGAGTCAGAGTGATGCGGAAACGTTACTGGTGAGTAAATGCACGTATAAACTCCCAGAAATAAGGTCGAGGTTGAAAGAAAGGAAAGCTTTCCTTTAAGAACATGTCTGAATGATGTTATATTAACAGACTAATGGAGCCGTTAATGTTTGTATTCAAAATCCTGTAAAAATATTCTGTTTATTTGTCTGTTTAAACTGTCAATTTTTCTTCCATCTACAATATATATATAAAAAAAATCTCTTCCTGCAGAGGTTGAAGTAAGCAACACTAAGAGACTGGTCATTTATGGTCATTAGATTAGAACATATCTCCCTGAAGCTCAAAAACAGGTTTTCCATCATTTCTTAAACGTTCTGTGACTCAATCTTTTGTACCTTAAGCTCCACTTCTTCCATTGACTTTGTGACCTCCTGCAATTGGCCTTCTATCTCAGCTGGGACCAGAGAATACATGTCAGAGTATTTCATCTTGATCTGCTCCATGACGCGCTGCAGGACGGACTTGTGGACGTTCAGCTGGCTGTAGATTTCCTGAACGCAAAAAGATAACGTTAATGAAGAGGAGCAGCTGCAGCCGTCAACACGTCCACCACAGGAACACCTTCATCAGGACGGGTAGGAATCCTCTCCAGAGCAGCGCTCTCATCATGGAATAACCTTGATCTGATCCACCAAGCTGTCAGCTCTCTAACTGCGGTGCTCTGATCCAACAGAGCCAATGTCCTCAAGTTAGTAGAAAAGAGAGATCTCAAAGAGGTTTCACTTCAAAAACTTACACATTCAAAGAAACAATCTATTTCCAAAGAAAGAAAAAAATCAAACCAAAATGTGAGAAATGAAGCGGGAGAGGCTGTTTGGGTTGGACTGGATGGGGTGCATCCTGTTATCTCGAGGAGAAATTGAGCTGGTGGGTGAGTTATACAGAGGGAGGGAGGGATGGGGGGGGGGGGTGCAGACAAAGTTTCTTTGCATGAAAGAGCAGGAAGAGTGAGTTGGAGAGTGCATGCTTTGTGTTTGTGAGGGTTCGTACAGCTAACTTTGTGGGGACCAGTTTGTGTTTCTATAGCAGAAAAGGAAGAAGTCGTGTTGGTTAGAAAGTTCGGAGACATTCAGACCGGAAACACGGCATCTTAATAACAGTCTAACTCTAACGTCACCCTGGAACTAAAGCTAAATTTGTGTCGGGGAGTCCGTGAACTGACATGGCCACAACGGGCACCTGAGAGATCCGCTTACAGCAGAACAAAGGTGTTTGGTAGAGAGGAGGGGTGAGGGTGGTGGGAGTGATGGGAGAGGGGGGTGATTAGGTCCTTCAGGAACAGACTTTCTATGAAAAAGGGGAGAAGTGCTTGAATGAGGAGAGAAAGTTGAAGTGGATGAGACGTTGGCCTCTGCTCAGGTTTCAGGACAAAGGCAGGATGAGTGATGGCGGGAGGACAGAGCCAATCAGCCGGAGGGCCTGACGCCAGTCCAACGGTCACATTCTGTTACACAACACCGTCAACAGCTCGCAGCGTTCTCCAACACCCGTTTCAAGAACACAGATACAGTGTGTAAAATCAAATGTAAATACAAATAAAATATAAGGATTCCCAAATCTCCTAAACCCATATTTTATTTCCAATAGAACCAAAACAACTTATCAGACATGTTTATGAGCTCATATTGAATCTGATGCAGCAGCGTGGTCGTTAAATGTTGCAACAGGAGCAACAGAAAGTGGAAAAGTAACAACTGGAGGAGACTTTCACAACTAATCAGGTTAATCAGCAACAAAACATGACTGGGTATAAACGAGCATTTCAGAGGTCTGTCTGCAGTCCAGAGTCCAGCTACTGAACTGGTCTGCCTGCAGTCCAGAGTCCGGCTGCTGAACTGGTCTGCCTGCAGTCCAGAGTCTGGCTGCTGAACTGGTCTGCCTGCAGTCCAGAATCCGGCTGCTGAACTGGTCAGCCTGCAGTCCAGAGTCCGGCTGCTGAACTGGTCTGCCTGGAGTCCAGAGTCTGGCTGCTGAACTGGTCTGCCTGCAGTCCAGAGTCCGGCTGCTGAACTGGTCTGCCTGCAGTCCAGAGTCCGGCTGCTGAACTGGTCAGCCTGCAGTCCAGAGTCCGGCTGCTGAACTGGTCTGCCTGCAGTCCAGAGTCCGGCTGCTGAACTGGTCTGCCTGCAGTCCAGAGTCTGGCTGCTGAACTGGTCTGCCTGCAGTCCAGAATCCGGCTGCTGAACTGGTCAGCCTGCAGTCCAGAGTCCGGCTGCTGAACTGGTCAGCCTGCAGTCCAGAGTCCGGCTGCTGAACTGGTCTGCCTGCAGTCCAGAGTCCAGCTGTTGAACTGGTCAGCCTGCAGTCCAGAGTCCGGCTGCTAAACTGGTCAGCCTGCAGTCCAGAATCCGGCTGCTGAACTGGTCTGCCTGCAGTCCAGAGTCCGGCTGCTGAACTGGTCTGCCTGCAGTCCAGAGTCCGGCTGCTGAACTGGTCAGCCTGCAGTCCAGAGTCCGGCTGCAGGCATGTAAACATCACCCTGGAACTACTTTTTAAAGATTCAAAATTAGTTCATATTTTTCATGAAACAGTAAAATGTCAGTTTCAAGCTCTGACATGTTGATGTTATATTGGGATAAAATCCTGTAACGGTGAATTAGATTTGGAAATTCTGGCTTTGTTTTGTTTCCCACTGTTTACAAACTTATTTGGAATTGGGGCTCTACTTCCATTCAGATGGGCTTCACTGATTTATTTAAAAATATGTTATTTAAGACTAAATAAAGACATGTTTAATGGCAACAAAGAGCGGAACTGTACCTTTAAAGGTCATACACTTGTATCATCATATTTGTGTCCTTCTAAAATGCTTCTAGCTGCACATGAAAACAAGAGCATCTTTATAAAAGTAGCAGTAGCTGTGATGTCACACTCAGCACAAATACATCATGTTTCAGCTCAGATGGGGGAACTGTCCAGTCTCATTACAGCTCATTACTTCCACTGCAGTAGGACTGAGAGGGGAACTCACACTCTGAGTGAGCACACTTACATTTAGTTAGATAAGATGCAGGTTTATGGCCCAAAACGGTCTTTCAAGCTAAATGTTGTTAAAAGACTGTTATTTGTTTGAAAAAATCCAGATCACTGAGTAATAATAGAGATAGTTAAGTTTAAAACTGCTCCTTAAAACTCCCCCAACCAAAAACCAATGATCTCACCAGCAGCTCCTGTGTCCGGCTGCTCTTCTCCATGTCTGACAGGGGACCTTGTGCTGCCTCGAGCCAGCTACAAACCACCTGCAGCTCCTCTCGAACCTTCTCTCTGTCCTCCAGCTCAACCCTGGCTGCCAGTAGACCTTCATTACTCCTCTGCTTCACACTGTGAAAACACACAAACAGCAACGTAAACAACTCTGACGCCTCTGATCTGAGAAACGCAGAAAGAAAAAGAGAGAAGAAGCTCCAGGATTTCATTCAGACCATCTCTGATCAGGAAGAGCGATGAGCTCAAGGTAAATCAGCGCCTCACCTGTCGTATCGGCCCTGCATCACCTGCAGCTGCTGACACAGTGGAGTGGGAGGGGCCTGTTCTAGGTGGGCGGGGACGCCCAGCAGCCTGGCTGCGCGTAGCTCCAGTGCAGACAGCGACCGATGTTCGCAGTCCAGTCTGTCCTGGTAGTGTTCCCAGGACTGCAGCAGGTCCTGGAGCTCCTCAGACGTCTTCAGCCTGGAGTTTCCAGGAAGCTCTGCCTCCACCTGCTCCAGTAAAGCAGAAGCTCTCTCCACCTGTAGCCAGAGATTTCCACATATCTGTGAATATGTTGCTCCTGTTACGCACACTTTGATGTACTCCGACAATGTTTCATGTTTGCATAGATTTTCACTCATTCAAGTAAACTTAAAATCAGAAACAAAAACATTTGAATGAACTGACAGCTGACCACAGCATCCATTTGTCTTGTTTGGACCACTGTGTTGGCATAGAAAGATCTGCACTGGATCAATTTAGGTCTTATTTGTCTGAAAGAAATGTTGCGTTGACTACACATGTGGAAAATGTTGTTGGTACCCCTTGGTTAATGAAAGAAAAACCTACAGTGGTCACAGAAATAACTTGAAACTGACCAAAATAATACATAAAAATTTTATGAAAATGAACCAGTGAAAGTCAGATGTTGCTTTTCAACCATGCTTCAACAGAATTATTAAAAAAAAAAAAAAAGAAACTCATGAAACAGGCCTGGACAAAAACGATGCCCTAGTAAAGACTAAAAATAATGTGAGCAAAGGGACATGTTCTATCCAGGTGAGTCCACTAATCAGCATCACAGGTGTCCACAGTCTGTAACCAGTCAGTGGGTCTATAGGGCTGCAGGTGGTAACTGTGCTGTTGGTGACATGGTGTGTACCACACTCAGCATGGACCAGAGGAAGCCAACGAAAGATTGTCTCAGGAGATCAGAAAGAAAATTCTTGACCAGCATGTTCAAAGTAAAGGCTATAAGATCATCTCCAAGCAGCTGGATGTTCCTGTGACAACAGCTGCACATATTATTCAGAAATCTAAGATCCATGGGACTGTAACCGACCTCCCTGGACGTGGCCGCAGGAGGAAAACTGATGACAAATCAGAGACGGAAAATACGAACTGTAATAAAAGGGCCAAGAAAAACTTCTACAGAGATTAAAGGTGAACATCAGTGTCAGATCCACCAGTTGAGACAAACATGGAACTTTTTACCAGGACACATCAGCTCTATGCTGACAGACGGAGAAATGAAGCATAAAGAAGAAAAGAAGACTGTCCCTACTGTGGAGCATGGAGGAGGTCTGTTATGGTCTGGGCTGCTTTGCTGCATCTGGACCAAGGGGTCTTGAATCTGTGCAAGTATGATGAAATCTCAAGACTATCAAGGATTCTAGAGAGAAATGTGCTGCAGTGTCAGAAAGCTTGGTCTCAGTCGCAGGTCATCGGTCTGCAGCAGCATAACGAACCAGAACACATAAACCAGCTGAGAATGGCTGAGAGGAAACACTGGAGTTCTGAAGTGGCCTTCTGTGAACCCGGACCTGAATCCTACTGAGCATTTTCGGAAGGAGCTGAAACATGCCTCTGGAAAAGGCAGCCTTCAGACATGAGACACCTGGAGCAGTTTGCTGATGAGGAGTGGACTAGAATACCTGCTGAGATGCAGAATCTCACTGACACTTACAGGAATCGCTGGATTGTAGTGATCACCTCAAAAGGTTGTGCAACTAAATATGAAGTTAAGGGAACCATCATTTTTGTCCAGGCCTGTTTCTCCATGTCTGTATGTCTTCATTAGCCCATCTTTCTAGCGGAGTCCCCCAGGGTTCTATACTGGGGCCACTGTTACTTTCCATCAACAGACTCCCCTTTGGTTCTGTCCTCAGGAAATGTGGTATCTCATCCCATTGTTATGCAGATAACACTCAGATTTATTTGCCATTGAAATGTAACAACTCCATTTCACAAAAAAAGTTAAACATTTCTGCCATTTTTTTCTTTTTCAAACTAAAAAACCCCAAACAGACAAAAAAAAAAATCTCTGAACATTTACACACATAATCTAAGGTTTCAAAGTTAACAAAGGGTATAGGATTAAGTGAAATGGGTATCGAGTAGTAATCCTTTTGTCCACTTAAGCATTGAATCTTTTTCAGCATTTCACATCAGGAATTTTAGAGCAATACAAACCATAAAATACTGATAACAAAAATTAACCATAGTGACATTAATACACATATGTATGCAGCACTGGAGACGTGTTCTGGCTTAAATGTGCTTTATAATTAAAATGAATTAGGTTGGGTTGCCTTAAATGGACTAGAGGCAGGAATAAAAAAAAAACAAACATGCATGTCCATTTTTTAAAATACTAATGGGTGATGAAGCGCTAAATACCAAAAATAACATTTCCACCCACGTTTCTCTCCGTTGACTTGAACAGGCTGTGTGCTGCAAAATGTGCTGCAATTCGGTGTCCGAATTTCCGGCGCTGCCCTGCGGATGTGACGTCATATGACCTACATCTGCAGTTTTGATACAGGAAGAAGACGGTCGCGGTAAATTCGAACATTGTAAGCGATAGTTATGGATTATTCTGCCGTCAGCAAATGATCCAGATCAACTGAAAGACACTAAAAAGTGTAACTATGAAGAAAAAGCTTAGTACACAAAATTATAGCTTCAGTTTGTGCACGCTCCCGTGACGACTTGGCTTGTGGCTGCAGTTACCTGAAGCGCCAGTCGCGAGTTTCGTTTCTTAATCTTGCCTCACGTCCCTTTAAACCTTATGTTAATCAATACTTTTAAAGCTTAAATGTAATATTTGACACTGATTTTCAGCTTCAGAAGCAAATCAGCTATCTAAAGTGAAGACATTTTTAACATTTAAAGGTGCATTGCACAAGTTTAAATGTTAATTACTATTTCTTTCTTTCCTCCACATGCTCTTACAATTGCCTGATGTTCAGAATGAGCTGATCTTTCTTCACTGCAGTTGTCTCAAACGGTGCTTACACACCATACGCGATTTGGGCGTCAAGGGCGTCAGGTTTACATGCAACGCAAGTCGAGAACGCGTCGAAAACCCTGCGGCGCGTTACACGCATCGGGCGTGGCGCGTGTACCCGCATTTTGCGTGTTGAGTTTTGAGACTTTGACGTGTGTCATGGGCGGCAGACGCTGGAGTTGGAAAATTTGAACTTTGGCATCTTGACGCAGGGCGTCAACCAATCAGAGCGACTCAATGTCATGACACAGACACACATTTTATGACAGGACGGGAAACACTAAGAAGAACCGGGGAAATCTCCTCTCTCACTGAAGATAGAGGATGATAAACTGTGATCTGCGTCCGGTCCCGGTTTCTGAACGGCAGTTTGATGACCTGCTGTGCTGATGGGATTTACTGGGCTGATAATGCTGCCCCGCATCAGGACAGCGGGTCATTAAACTGGGCTGGATCAGAAAGCTGAAAGCACCCCTTGTCAGTGCACAGCTCCTGGAGTAAATGATGAAACTCATCACACTCAGAACACTTTGAATCATCTGGTGAACCCAGACACAGAGCAGAGATCCCCGACGACGACGTTCCCTAGCTTTGTTTATCACATAAAGCCGAGCCGCTCTCTCTACTGCATCTGCCATGGTGCAAAAAGATCGGTGAAAGGAAAAAAATAAAAGGAGAGGCTTCTCCAGACACATGTTAAGCGCACCTTGGCTGGACATCCCTCGACATACGTCGGGGGCATCTTGACGCTGTTAATCAAGCGTCTGACTTTTTAGCGACCCGGCGTCAGGCGTGTTTTTGACGCCCAAATTGCGCTTGGTGTGTACGCAGGGTAATACTGTTTCTGAATGCTCAATGTGAGAGTTTTGGGTACAAAGCCTCAAGGGGGTGCCTGTGGGTGAGGCGAGCTGTGCGTTCTCGTTCGTCTGGCTGCACCGGTGTCGTGTATTCTGCCACCGCAGGTCCGCGCATGTCGACACAACACTGCTGCTGCTAAAAGATGGAGAGCAGGTGCCTCGCAAACCCCAACTCAGACTCCAATACGACAAAGAAGAAAA
Organism: Atherinomorus stipes; assembly: GCA_023101725.1. Taxonomy (NCBI): domain Eukaryota; kingdom Metazoa; phylum Chordata; class Actinopteri; order Atheriniformes; family Atherinidae; genus Atherinomorus; species Atherinomorus stipes. Next base: position 271,725 of record JALJCO010009080.1, read on the forward strand.
GTTTTGTCTTGTGAGACGAAGAGAACCAAACTGGAGTTTGACTAGTGTTGTGCCGTAAAACAACCCCCAGGGTAGGGGGGCGTTTTTCGGCACAACACCGGCACCGGGGCAAGACAGGAGGAATCAACAGAGCAGCTTTTTTTCTTTCCTCTTTCTTTTTTTTTAATGGAGGGAGCTCCGATCTACTCTGGGAATAAAACGGGACCCACAGTTGACTTTCTTCTCACTAACAAGGTAAATGTGATGTATGACGGAAATAATGATGCATAATATTGCAATGCTAAGTTTTTAGCATGTAAATAGCAGTATGACAGCCATATGACTGTTCCTGGAGAAGAGAGACACTCTAGCCACTTTGTTAAATTTAGATGATGCAGTAATTTTATAAGGTAATTGTTGTCTCAGCCTCTGAATTTGGATATTTGAACTACAAGCCAACGTTAGCCTGTTGTTACCGTTAGCATACAGTTTGTCAGTTTACTCAACGATCAAACCGTAAACAACCTGCAGATTTATAACTTCTACTTCAGTAGACATCGTGACTCTAACTCTGGGCTCAGACTGAATGTAATTTGGGTTAAATTAGAGACCAACGCAGTGGAAGCAGCTTATGCGTGTGCGCAACATTAGCGTCACTCCCTCTTGTCGCCAGAGGGGGCGAACTTCTGGAAAAAAGCTGGAACTTGTGCTGTACTTAACAATTCTGAAAGACGTCCTTCTGCTTTCATCACATCCCAGCTGTTTGCTGGGATATATTTCAGGATGAGCTACTGGGCAGCTGTTCTAACGTGCTTTCTGAATAAACCTGAGCTTCCGTGTGAATGATTTACTCACACTCTTGGTGATGTCGAGCCACTCTGAGATTCTCTGTTTGCTTCGTGTCATCAGCTCCTGTCTGCAGCGGCATAGTCTTGACACCCGTCTCCAGATGGCGGTTACCGCAGCTTCCCTGCCCCCCCGACAGCTCTGCTCTGGGCACCACTCCCTCAGCTCATCCAGCCGGCTTTGCAGGGCCTCCATCTCCTCGGACAGCTCCTGAACGGGAGAAGCCGGTGTCATACACATGTGCAACATTCAGGCGTGTGGATGAGGAGTCTGTGCGTACGCTGAGCTTTTCCTCGTGATCGGTGCTTTCAGCCAAACTGCTGACTTTCTCAGAGATCAGTTGCTGGAGCCTGCTCTCTGCACCTGTGATGCTCTGGGTGATGTCATCATGGGACTTGGTATAGTTTCTATACTGTTCTGCACACCTGGACAGGAAAATGATGTCATATGAACACAGCATTCTGTGAACAGACACCTTCAGTTCTCACAGCTTCAACAGAGTTCAATGAAGATTGGTTGAATTTTGTTCAATTTTCTAAACTGAATTTTTTGTTTGTTTGTTTGCACATGCAGTAACCTTCCATGAATCCGGACTCTGTCTTCCTCTCGAGTTTTTTACCTGCTGAGACACTCCAGTCGAACTCGGCCCCTTGCCTGGAGAGTGGACACCCGGACCAGGAGCTGGCTCAGGACCTTCTCCTGAAGCTGCTCCATCTTTTGTGGGGACAAGCAAGTTTGCAGAGCGGCCTGGTTCTGGAGCTGTTCCACGTAGGTCTGGAAGTGCTGCTGCAGGGAGGCCAAGGCCTGCTGGGTGTCCTCCAGACTGTCACAGCACAGCCTGGCAGAGCCCTGGGGGGGCAGCATGGACACCTCGGTGTCCTGCAGATAGCGAACAGCGTCGCTGACAGCAGAGGTGTAGCCTCTCAGACACTCCCTGGCCTGGAGGATGTTCTCCTGGAATGACACACAACACACTGCTGTCAAGATTAACCCTGTAATTACTGGGATGTTTGTCCTTTCAGGATAGTATCATTCCATCTTTAACATACATGCTTTAATTTACAATTTGTTTACATGCGATTCAAACTCCGGTTAGAAGACATCAGAATGTGTGTAGGTAATTATCAGCACTGCAAAAGCTGTCTGTTTAACCAACTCTACTATTATATATCCAGCCAAAAGTCATTTTGATCTTGTTCAGAGTGATAAAAATGAGCAGAATATGTAAAATTATTCACCATGTTTGAGACCTTTTTTGTCTGTTTTTTTTTACTCTGTCCTGTCCGGCATCATGACAAGCTGAACGGTGGATAGATATGTCCCGCCGAGGAAGCCGTCTTTTATCTACGCCTGCCCTTGATACTTCAAATCCTTTTTATTGTAACATGATCTTATTTGTGTATCTCATTTGCTGTGCCTTAAACTGACAAATCAATACTGAACCTGACGGGAGATCAGAGGGGAAAGAGAGTGCAACAAGAAAGGTTAAGAGAAGAAGAGTATTCAGACAACAGCAAAGAAGTAGAACGAGGAACGGGAAAGAGACTAAACTGGTTATTTCACACATATCTGCTTAAATCATATGACTGGGATTGAGGTCACACACTTATCTTCCACATCCAATTTAAGCTTTAAAAACGACACCACCCCGTATTAAATTATCTAACTATTTCTCTGGGCATTGTTTTTGCACATTAATGCATGTAACGCAAAAATAAAACAAAATAAAATAAAGGTTTTGGGTGATATGATAGCTGCTATAAACTGTAAATCTCATCTTTTATTATGTGTCAATCAGGAGTAGGACTTTATCACGTTAATTGCGCAAAAATTAAACTGTTAAAAAATTAACGCTTTTAATCGCAGTTTGCTTCAGAAGCAGAGTGGAACCTTTATTAGGGCAGAATTTCTGGTACAACAAGTTACGCTGATGGACACGGCAAAACTGTGACTGCTGGTACATCTAGGAGGTTTTCAGACCCCTCTGATTTCTTTTTTCATATAAAGTAGCTATAAAAAAAAAAGTCTAGTGACATTTTCTGGTGTTATCGGAGACGTTTAGTGACAGCCGTGAAAGAACGTAACATTTACTTAGCCCCTCCCCCCTACTAGGCCCCTCCCCCATCACACACACACTAGAGGCTGCAGGAAGCATCAGCTGCAGACACCAGGTGATATTCACCTCCGCTCCATGACCCAGACAAAAACTCAACGCTGCCGCTGATCATCAGATATTAATACGTCCTAATGAAAGATTGGACAGAAACATTTTTAAAAGTACTCTAACATGTTTTAGTCTCTTGATTAAAAAACAGCCAGTTTAATAGTTAAAGTATTTTAACTTTAGGTCTGATAATTTGTCTGATAATTTTCATTTCTTTTAAATAAAAGTTTAAAAATAATTAAAATCCTTTGGTCAGCCAACAATAGAGTTTAAAATCTTAAAATCTATGTCTATTATTTGATTCAGTTGCAAAATCGATTTCAATAAAGAAAATGTTATTTTGGGGGAGATTTTCTAATGTGATTAAAATGTAAATAGTAAATTAGATAATTTTTTTTATCGCCTTCCACCCGTAGTGTCAATTCTTTGTCCAGAATTTTGTTCAGTTGCTCTTGTTTTAAGATCTTTTCTTTCAAATTGTGAAAGAAACAACACTGAATAAATGATTAACAGGCTGCTTTTAAGGTTTTTCAAAGTATTTCATATAGGATTTGGAATAAGTGTTTTAGTATTTGTTTTATGACATTTGACTAAAGCCTAGATACTTTTCTTATTTCAGGAACTCCTACCAAGTTCAACTACCTGTGTATCTGCAGGTCATTGCCTGAATCTTTTGAGTTAAGTGTGTTTGGCCAAATATGAACTCTGGTTGTGTGTGCGATCATTTTTTATATTTTCTGCCAAAGTTGTCAGTAATTATGAGAAGTTAACATAACAGTGATGGTTAAAGATACTTGAAACTTGCCATTTGTGAGTCACATTCATGAAGGACTGCGTTCTTCAAGTCTGTCAGATCTTGAGCTCCTGGTCTTTCTCCGCGCCCCGTCCTCTGCTCCAGAACTTCCAGCGCTCTCATCTTCGCCTCCGCCGTCTGTTTCAGGACGGCGACTCTCTGGTATTCCCTCTCTATCAGCGTTTGATTCGGCTCCAGCGAAGGAAGCTTCTGTAGCTCACACTGGGTCTTTGAGAGGAAGCTCCGAGCGGCTTTCGTTTCTGATTCGAGGTCCAGGTCTTTGAGCGCGTCCAGCTCGATGAGCCTGAGGTTGTTGGAGAGAGCGGTCCTCCAGGTGTCGAGTTTCTCCTCGTTCTGTCTCAGCCTCTGCTGTTCTGTGGAGAGCTGGGAGGGGTAGAGGTCGGCAGAGATCCTCTGGAGCGCGGCGCGAGCCTCGCTGCACAGTTCCTTCATCAGAGGAAAGAGGATGAGGAGGGTGTGGCACAGCTTGAAGCTGTCCTCCAGGTCTCTGCTGTCCTCCTTGGTCCGGCGAACCTCCTCCTGAAAGCGCTCCCTGAGGTCCTCCACGCACTGCCTCGTGTTCAGGTACCTCTCGTGGTCTCTGGCTTTCCTTTCCAAGGTCAGAATTTTGTTTTGTAGTTCAGAAATGGCAGAGTTCAGCTCTCTTGTCTTCTCATGAGGAATCCACGGCATCAGCAGGTCCACCTGGGACTTGTGCTCCAAAATCAGGTGTTTAAAAGGTTCGTACGCTTGCAGAGACTCTCTTGTGACAGGGTAGCGATGTCTGTTCAGATCCACTAATATCTCCCGTAGGCTTTTCTCGACAGTCGCCAGGTTTTTGTGTCTTGAGTCGGCAGTCTTGCAGAGTTCGTCCAGCTCCTGCTTCTTGGCCTTCCTGCTGCTACAGACGGCTCTGATGTCCTCTTGGAGGTTTCTGATCTTGTCAAAAAGCCGACAGCTCTCTGTGACGCTGAGCTCAGAAGCGATGTCTATACTCCGGATGAGGAGCGCCTCGCAGACCGCCATCTGCCTCTCTGCCTCAGACAGCGTTTCCTGGATCTGCCGACCTCTGCGATCCAGCTCCGTTTGGCTCGGGAGGTCGCTGTCTGCGCTCCGCGAGGCCTCCGACTGCAGATGAGCCACAATCCAGGAGTCCAGATCTGCAATCTGCTCCCACAGCTTCTCCCGCGTCTGCAGTCCCGACTCTGCCTCCTTCAGAGCCCTGGACAGCTTCTCGGTGGTGGACTTGGAGAGTTCTTCCAGGCAGTCCAGAGAACTGTGAACGACTGGCACCTCCTCCTGCTGGTCCAGCTGAGGAAGGAGCTCTGTCACCTCCTCCACCAGCGTCTCCAGCTGGCCTTGCTTGCTCATTACCTCCGACTGCAGCTTCTTCAGGTCTCGGAGCTGATGGTGAACCTCCTCAGGAAGTAAAGGCATCCTCCTCCTCCTGCCCTCGATGTCCCTCTCCGTTTGCTTGGCCCACGCCAGCCCGTCCCTCATCACGGCCATTATCTTCTCCATGGTGGGGTTGCTGCTGCTCTTCGTCTGGGAGGACACCAGCTCCTCTGTCTGGGTGAGCTTGTCTCTGATCTCCTGGAGCTTGCTTTGTACCTCCTTTGCCTCCGTCTCCCACCGTGAGCCGTGGAGCAACTCCTCTGACAGCTGCTGGAAATGCGAGCACTGCTGCTGGACTGCTTTGACCTCAGCCATGGCCTGCATCAGCTGTTGAGCTTCCTTGCAGTTCCACTGACCGGCCGAGGAAAACGAAGCTTCTAGTTGTTTCCTGATGGTCTCCATGTGTTCCTGGAGACCCGACAGCTCTGACAGGAGGCCGGTGGTCTGCTGAGAGAGGAGCGTTGTGTGATGAAGACTGCTTTCTATACTTCTGTCCAGGGTTCTCCACTTTTCTTGGAGGGTCTTTAGCTCCGTCTGTGCAGCTTCTTGGTCCAAGCGACTCAGATGGAGACACAGCTTGGAATGGGTCATAAGCAGCTCCCCGAGCACGCTCCTGTTCTCCTCCATGCTTCTCTGTAAGGAGCTCAGCTGCTCTACTTCCTTCTCTCTGGTCTCCTGCGGAGAGCTGAAAGACAAATCATGACAGTAACATCATGGTGTTAACTGTAAAATAATAACAGATGTTCGATATTGGCTTTTTTACCATCTCTTCATACCAGATACTACCATATATCAGATACTAGAGGCAGTCGCAAAGTCTGAGGCAGTCTAATATAGATACGCAGGTACAGATACTACCATACAGAATATCAGATACTAGCAGGTATTAGTTAACATGTGGCTAATTCTAATGTTTCTGACAACTTGGTAACTGAACCAAGAACTTAAAATCAGACATATTATCAGCAGCTTCAAAGCAAGTCAGTCTGTAGCAGCAGCAGCTGCACCGTAGTCACATGACTCTGAAAGGAATGCTGGGATATGAAGTTCTTACAGGATAATAGGGACTTTTAGACATGCTGGGTGAACGCTGATGGAACAAGATCCCACCACATTTTATCAGTAAAAACATTCATCTGGAAAAAAAAAAAACTACACTGATACGCATTTTAATACCGATATTGGACAATAATATCTGTAGGCCGATGATATCGGACATCCCTAAAAATAATGGATCTACATTGGGACCTTAATACCCAACAGTACATACTAAAAATGTCCTGGGTCAAACTGCTGGGTTAGACAGGGACCAACTCATTTCTGGGTTACTTCAACCCAGAAATCTGGGCTGTTGACACAACTTCTGGGTTAAAATAAGCCAACATTGTAGTCAACACAACCCAAATTCTGGGTGAAATATTCAAAGTGAAAGTTGGGTAAAAAAAAAAAACAACTCATTTTTCTGGGCTGAAGTAAGCCAGAAATTAGTTGGTCCCTTTTTAACCCAGCAGGGGTTTTTAGTGTGTACCGATAACTGAAAAGGAAGCAGGTCACGAGGACTCACGTTTTCACAGCATCCAGTTCAGCTGTCAGTCTGTCTGTGGTGGTTTTCACTATGTGGATCTGTCTGCAGTAATCAGTCACCAGCTGCAACTGGGCTTGTTTGCTCTGGATCACAGCGGCTGCATCCTGAGCTGCGGTGCTCCACTGGTCCTCCAGGTAGTCCAGGGTCTCCGTGTCTGCAGCATCGGCCTCTGGAAGGTGAGGGAAGAGTGACAGCTGGTGCTGGGCCTGCTCCCTGCACTCCTGCAGAAACACAGAGGACAGATCCGGAGCTGATGCACCTCTGATGGACCACGGCTGTTTCACTGAAACAAGTTCACCTGTTAGCTTCGGTCCAGGTTCGGCCACGCCTCCTCTACACCTCTGGCATTCATCTTGTTCTCCATCACCTCGTCCATCCACACCTTCCTTCATCCATTCATCCATCCTCATCCTCCCACAGTTATTCATCCTCGCATTGTCTCACCCATCTATCCATCCACCCATCATCCATCCATCCATCCTCCTCCTCCCCATCATCCATCCATCCCACCTCCCTCCATTCACCTCCTCCCCCATTCATCCCTTTCTCACCCATCCATCCATCCATCCACCCATCATCCATCCATCCACACCTCCCTTTATCCATTCATCCATCCTCATCCTCCCACATTTATTCATCCTCGCATTGTCTCACCCATCTATCCATCCACCCATCATCCATCCATCCATCCATCCATCCATCCATCCATCATCCATCCATCCACACCTCCCTTTATCCATTCATCCATCCTCATCTTTCCACAATTATTCATCCAAATCCATCTCATCCTCCATCCATCCATCCACCCCTCCCTTTATCCATTCATCCATCCTCATCCTCCCACATTTATTCATCCTTCCATTTTCTTATCCATCCATCCATCCATCCATCCATCCATCCATCCATCCATCCATCCATCCATCCATCCATCCATCCATCCATCCATTCATCCCTTTATCCATTCATCCATCCTCATCCTTTCACACTTATTCATCCTGGCATTGTCTCATCCATCCATCCATCCATCCATCCACGCCTTCCTTCCTCATCCAGTCATCCCCCCTTTCCCTCCTTCATTCTTTTTCGTTTTCTTCCTTCATTTTTTCTTTGATCATTTCCACCCTCACCTATTCATCCTTCTTTTTCCTTTCTTCCCCCTTCATCCCCACACTTCATACCACATCTTTTGTCCACTCTCCCACATCCAACTTTCCTTCCTCGACCATCCATCTATCACCCCCCCACCCCACCCCCATCTTCCCTCCCAGCTCTATCCATCATTCATCCTTCCATCATTCTCTTCCCCCCTTATTCGCTTTTCCCAGCATTAATAGACACAGGTCCTCGGGGGTAGGTGGGTGGGTGGCAGGGGGTGTCAGCCTCACCTGAATCTCCTCCACCTGCCGGGCCATGGCTGCAGGACTGAGCTCAGCAGGACGGTTCTTGAGGCTCAGAACTTTAGAGACTAATCTGCTGAGTGGAAGGTCCAGGTGGTCCCTGGTGGACGTGATCACAGCCTCTGCAGCATCATCCTGCGGTTTACCCTTCACACGCAGACACACAAACATCACACGTTATTTTCTATCATAAAAACCTGAAAGTCCAGCCGACTGCAGCTTTCTACCTGAATGAGCTGACTCATGGCTCCGGTTCCTGCCAGCTGCTGGACCTCTGAGAACATGCTCTCCATGGCTGATTCCTCTGGAGGCTCCACAGTTGTTTTCTCACAAGTCAAAACATCTCCTTCATCTCCGTTTTCCTGAGTGGACAATCCATCCAGCTGGGCTGTCTCGCCCTGGACAACATCCACGGATGATTTCTCAACCGCCTGAAGGGATACCTCGTCAGCATTCAACCCCTTTTCCTGTTGTGGGCATGAAACAGCAGCATAGGGAACATTTGAATTTGGACCAGTTAGACATGTTCAACCCATCTGACTGGAAAATCTTAGAGCGTGTTAATTCTCTTTACTTGCAATCATATGACACAAATGTCTCAGGCTCATGTTTGCTCTGCATGCACTTAAAGTAAAAGAAGCTATAAACTGTAAATAAAAAAAGAAAAAATAAACACCTGTTCGCCTTCATAAAACGGCGTGAGTAAGCAGCAGCAAGTATGCAGGAGAATGAACATTTAAAGAAATGCACACATACTGTATGACCTCCCAACAACCACATCACATCTGTCTCCTTGAATATGCAGTATGGACTTTTAGAGGGAGTTTTATTTTATGATTGGTAGATATGATGAAAGCAGGAATTCCCATGTTAACTCTTATTTATTCTCATGCTGGAAGTAAGAACAGGTGGTTCTGCAAGACGGGTTATATACGGTATAAGACAAGTGGAGAGTAAGATCTGGTGAAATCATCACTTTAAATCTTTTTGTTTGGCCTTTAATTGCTCTCTTATGCATGCAGAATTTCAACATTTTACTTCAAGAGTCTGTTAGGACAGATCTGCACGGGTAATCTGCTGCTGGCTATTCTTTTTTTTTTTCTTCAATATGTGCATATATACGTATATATCTGTATATACATATATATATATATTCATTCATTCATTTTCTGTACCGCTTATCCAGTTCAGGGTCGCGGGGGTTGCTGGAGCCTATCCCAGCTATTATCAGGCGAGAGGCGGGGTACACCCTGGACAGGTTGCCAGTCTGTCGCAGGGTATAAAAAATATATATATATATATATATATATATATATATATATATATATATATATATATATATATATATATATATATATATATATATATATATATATATATATATATAAAAACCTGATTATTTAAATTGTAATTATTTAGTAAGAATGATTTAAATTTTTGACAATTTAATTATCTCACATACAGAAGTAAAAGAATAAATTTCAATATTTACATCTTAAAAATCTTTTTTTTCCCGCCACAGGCAGGAAAATGACCAAACATGGACATTTTCTGCCTTTACGGTTCAAAACGTCACAAGCAGCGGTGAATTGTGAGAAATATTCTTCAGCGAAGTCAGCGAGGATGCTGACTTCGCTGAAGTGTTGATTGAGGGCGGACAGGGGGCGGGGCCAACGTCCGCTCTGGAGGAATGGGACATACTACACCCCTAAACCTTCATGGGAACGTGGGTTCCAGGGGTGCGAGGGTGGAAGTGGGGGGTGGGGTGTTGGACTGGACCTTTGACCAGCAAGATGCCATATCAGGGAAGAAAATCCAGGGTTGCAAATGAGGCTTTTCAGCAGCGCTGAAGACGGGCAAAATTCAGAATCCAAGATTTATAGTACGACTTCTCCCCACAACAGTCTCATCACTCAGCACCCTTCAATAAAATATCTGAAGTCATATTTTAGCATCAGACAGCGGCAGATGAGCCTACCTGGAGCGTAGCGTCACCGCCGACCGTCGTGCTCGTTTGGAGTGCAACTTCCTCTCTGACATCTTCTCCCTCGGCCTCTCTCTCAGTGGCCTCCTGTTGTCCGTCAGTCTTCTCTGTCTCGTGTGTTGTCTCTTCATCCGCTTGGGCTTTAGGAAGCTCAGACAGGAACTCAGCGAAGGTTTGCCCCTCAGATTCTGCCCCATCAGGCTGAACTTCAGCTGCAGTCTCATCTTTGCTGTCTCCGACTGTGTCCAGCTGGATCCACAACTCCAGCTGGGAAGCGCCGCTCCGAGCCTCCTCCTGCCTGTCAGTGATCACCGTTTCCTCACCATCCTGAAGCTCAGCGGCAGCCGTCTCCGTTTCTTCTGCTGTAGTGATAACCGTGTTTTCTTCCTCGTCCAGGTTTCTGGATGAAGCGAGCACGTCAGGCTCCACCTGGACCCTCTCCGCTGTATCGGCTTTTCCTTCCAGACTCCTGGTTAGATCCTCGGGGACAGGCGTTAACTCTTCATGGTGTTCCTCTTGGACACCGTGCTCTGCCCCACAGCTATCCTCCGTGGTCGTCCCAGCATCGGTCTGGCCTGGACTCGGCTCATCCAGGGTTATTTCTATATATCTTATTTCGTGGGGTTGAACCGAGGTGAGCTGGTTTTCGGTCTGGGCTCCTGGCACAGCGACATCAGCCGACTCAGCGTCGGCTTTCCCTGGAGCAGCATCGGGCTGGTCTCCTCTGCCATCAGGGTCTTCCTCGCTGGTTTGTATGTCCAGCTGCAGAACACGCACCTCAGGCCGCATGTGAATCCTCTCCACCAAGACAGACGGCTCCTCCTGAAGACCGAGCATCTCAGTCCTGCTCACTTTCACCACGTTTTGCTCATAAAAGCTTATTTCCACTAACTCTGGTTCATGCTGCGACTCTATTAAGGACGAGTCTGTCAGATCGGGACGTTCAGGTACGTCTTCCCTCTGGACGAGTGCTTCAGAGACAGATGTCCTTTCTTCCTCCTCCAGACTGCTGCATATCTCTAACTGCAGAACACGAACTTCCGGCTCCGTCTGGACGTCCCCCTCGCTGTCCGGCCTAACCTGGACGTGACGCGCTGACACCTGAATATCGTCCTTTCCCTCTTCAGGTTGTTGCTTTACTTGTTCAGTCAGCTTGAGCTGACTTCCAGTTTCCTCCTGCTCCTTCTCCTCCTCCAGCTTCGTCCCTGTATCAGGCAGATCGAGGACTAAATATCTCTTTGGAGTCTCTTCTGTGTTTTCCCACAGCTTGTTGATGTAATCGGCGATACTTGTGTCGGCAGTTTTGGGGGAGAAAGGAGGCTGTGTTTCTTCACCAATCTGGTCTGGAGCTTCTTCAGGTCGCCGTTTCGACTCCTCCATCCCTGCATCGGATGTTTTAGGTGGTGTGATTGACCCGGGCAGAATAGCTGACTCAGGTGGATGAGAGCTTTCCACCTCGTAGGGAGTCTCGGCTGTTTGGAGGAATACTTCATTTACATCCAGAATAACGGTTGTTACTTTCTTTTGGTGGAGGTCCTGAGTAAAAGCAGCCCCATCAGTCCCAAAACCTGCAGATCTGGTTTCCGCTGCAACTCGTTGACTCTCCACAATGGCCGTCTCAGCCAGACTCATCTCCTCTGAAGATGGAGCAGGTTTCCCACGGTCAGCCTCTTCCTCGGCAGCCTTCCTCTCTTCCACTGCAGCCTCTTCAGCTGTCCGAGTCTCGCTCTCCTCTGCAGCAGCTGTCCGAGTCTCACTCTCCTTTGCAGCAGCTGTCCGAGTCTCGCTCTCCTCTGCAGCGGCTGTCCGAGTCTCACTCTCCTTTGCAGCAGCTGTCCGAGTCTCGCTCTCCTTTGCAGCAGCTGTCCGAGTCTCGCTCTCCTTTGCAGCAGCTGTCCGAGTCTCGCTCTCCTTTGCAGCATCTGTCCGAGTCTCGCTCTCTTCTGCAGCATCTGTCCAAGTCTCGCTCTCCTCTGCAGCATCTGTCCAAGCCTCGCTCTCTTCTGCAGCATCTGTCCGAGTCTCGCTCTGCTCTGCAGCATCTGTCCAAGCTTCGTCTCTCTTCTGCAGCATCTGTCCGAGTCTCGCTCTCTTCTTTAGCAGCTGGCCGAGTCTCGCTCTCCTCTGCAGCAGCTGTCCGAGTCTCGCTCTCCTCTGCAGCAGCTGTCCGAGTCTCGCTCTCTTCTGTAGCATCTGTCCGAGTCTCGCTCTCTTCTGCAGCATCTGTCCGAGTCTCGCTCTCTTCTTTAGCAGCTGGCCGAGTCTCGCTCTCCTCTGCAGCAGCTGTCCATGTCTCGCTCTCCTCTGCAGCAGCTGTCCATGTCTCGCTCTCCTCCACGGCCTGAGTTTTCAGCGTGTCAGGAGGTTCTGGTGAAGTCCTTTGTCCAGGGTCTGCATCCGGTGCTACCGGGACGTCAGTTGTCACACAGGTCTGGGAAAGGTCGTCGGTTTTTGACCACCTTCTGACTGGGAAGACGTTTGTTTCTTCAGTCGCAGCAGGTGTCGACTGGACGTCTGAGGAGGATTCATCTTCTCCAGCATGACTGAGAGGAACTTCAGGGATCTTGGACTTTCTCTTGGGTGGAATGAAGGTACTTTCAGCTGGATGTGAAACAAGCTCCCGAGGTGGCTCTTGTTTGGTGTCTGCGGACATGTCGGGACCCTTGGACCTCCTCCTGGCTGGTATCACCGTGGTTTTTTCCAGAGTCTGCTCCTGCATGGCAGACGTCTTGTTCTCTACAGCTTCTGCAGGACGTTCTGGAAGGAGCTTCTGGCCTTTAGATTTTCTCTTGGTTGGGGAGGGTCGATCTGATTTCGTGGCAGCAGTTTCGGCGGCTTCGGTTTCCGTCTGTGTTGACGACGCCAGGCTGCCAAGGATTTTCTGGGAAGCATCCTGTGGGGCAGGTTCTGCACTCTTTGACTTTCTTCTCACTGGAATGGGCTTTGTTTCTTCCAAAGGTCTCCGAGCTTTGGCTTCCTCCATTGTCTGCGCATCGGTGTGTTTCTGAGGAAGTTTGGGACTCTTGGACTTTCGCCTTGGAGGTAAAACCTCAGCTGTTTCTTCACCGAGCACATCTGAGGCTCCTCCAGCAGGAGTCGGGGCAGATGCAGGGACCTCCAACGTCTTTGATCTTCTCCTGGATGGTAAAGGGAAACTTTCCGGCTGTTCCGGTGCCTTTTGGACCGCAGCAACCTCGTCTGCTTTCACCCTTTTGCTCTTTGTTTCTTGGGAAATGCTGTAACTCGTGTCAGTCGTGACTTCCTCTACAACAGCAGTTTTGGTGACTTCCACGGCTTCTGTCCCACCAGGACTTTTAGCTTCAGCGGGAGCTGACAACTCATCAGTGGATGCAAATTTTTCTGTAAAGGAACTAGTTTGTTTCTCAAGTAAGCGCTTGTTTTTCCTTGGTGGAGCCACAACAGAGGTCTTTATAATCTGCAGAAAACAATGAAAGACATCAGAGAGCTAAATGTCAAGTGAAACACCCTATGAAACACTCAAGAACAAAAAATTAAAAACAATAGGAATACCATTAAGCTCTGTCTTAGAGAGGCGTTGTGTGTGTCTACTTCTCCGAGCATCTCTGAACTCTCTTTCTGCAGTTTCTCAAACAAGTCTGGCGTCAAACAGGCAGCTAGAAACTGCTGGTGAGAGAGGGCCTCATGCAAGCCGGTCTGCAAACGTTCTCCTTCCTCTAATGTCGCCTAAAACAAGGAAAAAAGCAGTTACAAATATGTTAAATTATCATTGAACTGCACTTTTTAAAAACTTTTTAACTGTACAAAATTACAACATGATATTGTCCTGAAATAAAATATTGTTTTTGAATTGTGGTTAAAAATAATTTAAAAAAACAAGGTTTGGATTTTTTCCACATTTACTGATACAAATCGTCATTTAAAAACTGCATTTTGTGTTTACTTGTGTTCTTTGTCTCACATTTAAATCTGTTTGATGATCTGAAACATTTAAGTGTGACTAACATGCAAAAAAGTAAGAAATCAGGAAGGGGCAAACAATTTTTCACTGTATAAAATTGTGAAAAATTGTTTGTGTGTGGGGTGTGCGTACTTTTAGCTGTTAACTATGAATTATATTTTTTCTTTGTGTATTTATAATTCTTTACTACTTTTGAATTGTAATTTTATATTTGTTTTATTATTTATTATCTGGCGTTATTTACTCTGCTCCCTGAGAGCTGGTTCTCAACCTACTTACCTGGTTTTAAATAAAGGTCACTACTACTACGACTACAACTACTACTACTAGGATTACTGCTGATAAATCTGTGTACATGCATCTGTGAAACACAGATGTATTATAATAAAATCTACTAATACAACAAGTATTGTACTGATGATGTAAAAAGGAACCTGCACAGATGAAAGTGAGTCTGATGGGCTGCTTTGGCTCCATTGCTGCAGGGCATGAAGACAGTCCTGCAGGTAGGTGGCTGTGTTGGTGGAGCAGGTAGCCTGATGTTCACACAGCCTGGACTTCAGACTGCACACACATTAAAGTCATATTTGTTATAAATGAAACAGTTTGCATGACAAGAGAAAAAAATTCAACCGCAGAATTTTCCAAAGAAGAATGTCACAGAACAGCTTGAAAATCTTTGAGGAAACAAAAAGAGAAAAATCTTTACATCAGGCTGCACTGCTATGGCTCCAGAAAGCAAACCTCATACCGATTATGAATAATAGAGAATAAAGTACAAGCAGAATAAATAAGAGAGAACTCTGCTTTGATGTAATAGAGCACGGTTAGAGTGACCTACTGAGGCATGCTGGCATGTCAAATAATTAAAAATCTAATTAAATACAGGAAAACCAGCTGAGGGGTCACCAAAAAATGTACTGAAGAGGGCCGACAGAGACCCAGTAGAGACGTGAAATCGTGGTGTTTTATCTGAGACTGGTAGTTTAAAGCAGAGCTGAATTTCCCAATCTGGATTAATAAAGTAAAAAATTAGTAGTAGTAGTTTTTTGCAGATGATTTAAGCAAATAAAGGTAATATATATAACTGGGCACAAACATAAGACATTTTAAGTTTAGCTGATTATTTCTTCCCTGTAATAATACCAGTTCGCGTTGTAGTGATTTCCACCGGTAAAAAATTGAACAGACCGATCACAGCAGGGGAGGCGGGTCTCTACGACACGTCTTTCTCTGCTACTCTTTTTCTCTACCCATGAACAGTCAGAATGGCGGCTACAGAGGAGCGACTATATAACAATGCCTTTTATGATGACTTAATAAGCTGCAAATGTCCTTAAGCCCGCAACAATTTGCTGCTCTGAAGGCTTTCCTACATGTTTTCCTCTTAGAAGAAGACGTTTGCGTCACTTTTGTGTTTCTCCGATTGGTTCCCTCCGGATCACTTTCCTCCTGTCTTGTCTCGTATTAGAAATCAGTCTCCAGCGGAGGAAATGAAATGAAATGAAAATGAAATGAAATGAAATGAAATGAAATGAAATGAATGAAATGAAAAATACTTTATTCATCCCCGAAGGGAAATTCAGTATTGTAAAAGCTCACTTTTTTTTTTTTTTTTAAATAAACAAAAAGTCAGTTAGTCTTGTTCTTTAGGGTGATGGTTGCTGGCAGGAATGAATTCCTGTATCTCTCCGTCCTACAGCGAACTTGACGCAGCCTCCCACTGAACACACTCTGTTGATTCTTCACCGTGTTATGGAGAGGATGGGAAGTGTCCTCCATCATCTTCATCAGCTTGTGAAGCATTCTTTTTTGAACGATCAGCTCCAGCGGCTCCAGAGTTCTCCCCAGCACAGAACCAGCTTTCTTGATCAGCTTGTTTAGTTTCTTCAAGTCTCTGGTTCTGATGCTGCTGCCCCAGCAGATGGCTGCAAAGCTAATTGCACTTTCTACCACAGACTTATAGAAGATCTGCAACATCTTGTTGCAGACATTAAATGATTTCAGCTTCCTTAAGAAGTAGAGTCTGCTCAGACCTTTCTTGTACATGTAGTCACTGTTGCATTTCCAATCGAGTCTGTTGTCCAGCTGAACTCCAAGGTATTTGTAGTTCTCCACCACCTCCACCTCCTCTTCCAGGATGTAGACATGACTATGCTGCTTATTCTTGCTCCTCCTGAAGTCAACAATCATCTCTTTAGTCTTGCTGGTATTTAAGATGAGCTGATTGTTACTGCACCATTTCACAAACTGATTGACAAGTTCCCTGTATTCGGCTTCTTGTCCATCACTAATACACCCCACAACAGCAGAGTCATCAGAATATTTCTGCAGATGACAGGACTCAGAGTTATACTGGAAGTCTGAGGTGTACAGTGTAAAGAGGAATGGTGAGAGTACAGTCCCTTGTGGTGCTCCAGTGCTGCTGACCACCATCTCAGACACACAACCTTTCAGTCTCACAAACTGTGGTCTGTTTGTTAGGTAGTCGTAAATCCAGGTGGTTGTGGAGGGATCCACCTGGAAGTTATGGAGCTTCTGACATAGCAAAGCAGGCTGAATAGTATTAAATGCACTTGAAAAATCAAAGAACATGACCCTCAAAGTGCTGCCTGACTGGTCCAGATGAGAGTGGGCTCTCTGAAGCAAGAAGATGATGGCGTCTTCAACCCCAAGCCCATTACGATATGCGAACTGTAATGGGTCCTGAAAGGTGTTCACTTGCTTGTTGAGGTGAGCCAGTAAGAGTCTCTCCAGGACTTTCATGATGTGAGATGTCAGAGCAACTGGTCTGTAGTCATTTGGTTCAGCTGGTTGTGGTTTTTTAGGGACTGGAACAAGACAGGATGTTTTCCACAGCACAGAAACTCTGTTCTGTCTCAGGCTGGTGTTAAAAAGGTGCTGGAGAACCGGACATAGTTGTTCTGAGCAGGTCTTGAGAACTCTGGGACTGACACCATCTGGACCTGCAGCCTTGTTCCGGTTCAGTTTTTCTAGTTGTTTCTTGACCTGGTCACAGGAGACAGTCAGGCTGGAGGTGGAGGCAAAAGAGGTCTTAGGATGTCCTGATGTGGAGGGAGATGAGGCTGTGTTCAGGTCCATGACTGAGGTGCAGGGTGACAGAGTGGAGGTGGGACAGGAAAGCTGTGAGCTCATGGAGGGTGTGTGGAATGTTGGGTTGTCGGCAGGGGGGAACTGAACCTATTGAAGAACATGTTCAGTTCGTTAGCTCTGTCCAGACCTCCGTCAGTCTGGTCCCCCTTTAACTTGAAGCCAGTGATTTTCTTCATTCCCGACCACACATCCCTCACGTTGTTCTGCTGGAGCTGGCTCTCCAACTTCTTCCTGTAGTCCTCCTTGCACTTCTTAGTCTGTGTTTTTCAGGTCACTGGTGATCCAGAGTTTGTTATTGGGGAAGCACCTCACTGTTCTTGTTGGAACGATGCTGTCCACACAGAAGTTTATGTAATCTGTCACACACTCAGTCATGGTGTTGATGTCATCTCCATGAGGTTCACAGAGGACATTCCAGTCTGTGGCCTCAAAGCACCCTCTCAGAGCATCTTCAGCCTCAGTAGACCAGGTTTTAATCGTCCTCCTAATGACTGGTTGCTGCTGAACGATGGGCTTGTAGGTGGAGGTGAGAAGAACCAGATTATGATCAGATCTTCCTAGAGGAGGCAGGGCAGAGGAGCTGTATGCATTCTTTGTATTTGCATAAAATAAGTCCAACATCTTATTTTCTCTGGTGGAGCAGCTGACAAACTGCTGGAAAGTTGGCAACGTAGCAGAGAGGGAGACGTTGTTGAAGTCTCCAGAGATCGCCATGAATGAGTTTGGATGCTGTGTTTGTAGTTTAGCCACGACGGAGCTGATGACATCACAGGCTGTCTCTGGTGCGGTACCTGGTATTATATAAACCGCTACCAGAATAACACAGGCAAACTCTCTGGGTAAATAATATGGACGGAAACTCACAGCTAACAGTTCAATGTCTCTTGTGCAGATCTTCTCCTTGACAGTGACGTGTCCTGGATGGCACCAGCGCTGACTGACCAGCACTGCAATTCCGCCTCCCTTCCGCTTCCCGCTGAGCTGTTTATTTCGGTCTGCACGGACCGTCTTGAAGCTGTGTACAGACGCATTACAGTCCGGGATGTGTTCATGCAGCCAAGTCTCGGTGAAACACATGATACTGCATTCTCTGTACTCTTTCTGAGACCTTGTTAGCACTTCGAGCTCGTCCATCTTGTTAGCTAGCGATCTCATGTTACCCATCACAACAGTTGGAAGAAACGGTTTAAATCTCCACCGTTTTTCTCTCTGCCTTACCCCTGCCCTGCATCCTCTTGTCTTTCTCCTTAACTCCACTGGGATTTGACGTGTTATTTCGCTGAAAATCTTGATTTGGGAGAGTTTTAACAGTTGATCACGGTGGTAAACCATTTTTCCGTTGCTATGGATACACATCATAACAAGCAGTGAAAAAAGCCAATATACGAGGAAAAATCTCCCGAATTGCACACCCTTCAAACCAGCATAAAAAATCCTCCAAGAAAAACCTAATCTGACGAATAATGTCGATAAAAAAGACAACTATATTAGAAAAAAACACAAAAGTTAAGGGAGAGCTTCACAAATTGCAGCTACCTAGCAGCGCATTCCAGAACCCAGTCCGACCTGCCATGTATCTCATACATGGCGTTAGTCAGGCTGGTGTACCAGACTATGTTATCGGAACCGACCCGACGCGACCTCAGTCGCAGTCAATCAAATGTGGGAAGGTATGCAACGAGGGCCCACAGACTCCCAGGTGACAGCCATGCACGCGTACCAGTCATCTAAAGGGATATCCCCATGGCCAAATAGCCAGGATGTATGATCAATTGGAGGCATAGTGACAGGACCCCAAACTGTTATACAAACATGTTTGAATACAAGAACTGACTACACCCGGGAGCTGCGCTGCAGAACTGCAGGGGCCACATGTGCAAAGAACTGCATGGATTTCCTACTGAAACCCAGCCTTCGATCAAATCCTGAAAATGTCACGTGCACAATAATTTTCAGATGTAATCTCTGTATGCTTGGATCCAAGTAGGTAAATTTCCTTTGTACATCCAAATAAACGAAGAATAGAGTGCACTGGGATTTTCCTCTCTGCACGATCAGAAAGACAAAATATGGAAGTGAAGAAAAATAGAAAATTTAACTGAGAACGAACTTGAAACTGTTTGTTAACGGGTAAAAATGTGTTCTGTGGCAGCCGTCCTCCGGCAGCGGCAGCCGCGCACACAAGCCGAAATAAGAAGTCCGACATGAAGTTGGATAGGAAGCAAAGATGGCTGCTTAACGTCACAGTGTGGCTAAAACAGGCAGAGGGAAGAAGGACCCAACAGCAAGCAAACAGGATACCACAACAAAATGGAGAAGAGAATCCGGAAGATGATTTGTCTTCTTCTTGTCTGTATAACGGCGGGTGGCACACAAGGAGTCTGTGATTTTCACCACCTCAGTCGATTGAACGATCTTGTCTGTGATCCCGTGGAGGATGCAGTTGTTCAATGTGTTATTCCCAATCTGGAATGACTACAGAATCCAGACTTTTCAAAATCGGCACCAACTATGACAGTCGTGTAGTGTGTCCCTCGCATTACAATGAGGTAGAACCTCTGAAGATGATGCCTCCCTCATACAAACTCCTGCTGTCCATCCTTGTTCTGGGTTACTGGAGGATTGGAGCCTCCCACAGTAAGAAAGAAAAATCAGTATTTTCCTGCTTCATTCATGTGCAGGGACCTCAGTAGCGTGTGGAGGATCGATGCGTGTGCAGCCACGGCGGCCTGGTTCCTCCACCTCATGCTGGTCACATTCTGCAGGGCATGGCGTCCCATTTTGGCACGTTTCACTGTATTTCTCAATCCACAGAAGCACCATCCTCACAAGTTCTACCTCATCTGCCTCACTGACCAGGCTGTAACGCAGCACCAATAAGTTTACAGCTTCATTAAGGAAGTTTATTTTGTAGGGCTGTTTGATATTGGCTTCTTTACCGATATCTGATATTGTCCAACTCTTAAATTCCAATATCAATATCAACCGATACGGATCTCTGCTGACAGCTGTGAGGTTGTAGCTCTCATTCTGAGAAATACATTAATACATAATTCTGCTCTGAGAGCAAATATCCCAAAATCTCCTTAACTCAGCCAAAGGAGTTCATGTTAAACATCTGGCTACCAGATGAGCAGGTATTAGCCAAAATGTGGCTAATTCTGATGTTTCTAACAACTTGGTAACTTAACCAACAACTTAAAACCAGACATATTATAAGCAGCTTCAAAGCAAGTCAGTCTGTAGCAGCAGCAGCTGCACCGTAGTCACATGACTCTGAAAGGAATGCTGGGATATGAAGTTCTACCAGGATAACAGGCACTGTGTCCAAATCCATACCCTGTCCCCTAAATAGAGACCTACAGTATTTAGGGATCACGCCATCTTGCAGGGGTGTCCGAGTGTCCAGAAAGAAAAAAGTACTGCACTCAAAATTACCCACAATGAAACTTGAAAACTAGTGAGCTTTGATGGTCCTTAGACGGGTCAATACAGACCACAATGCATTGCAGTCAGGAGCGCTGAATGGCGCGAGGTGTCGGACACATCGAGGTGGAAAAAAAAGAGAAAAAAAAACTACAGAAAAGAGATTAAACACAATAAAAGTAAATGAAATATTTTCACTTAAAATTACGGATTTGATTTAGAATGTCATGTTTTTGTGCATGGTGAGTGCCGCCGTGGTTTTTCCCGCCGTGGTTTGTGTCCGAATGAGGGCACTAGATAGTGTGCTATGTAGTGCAGCCATATGTAGTGAATGAGGGGTTAGGGAATAGGGAGGACATTCGGACACAGCCACGGACTTTTATACATGCTGGACACGCTGATGGAACCAGATTTCGCAAGATCTTGTTGTTCTGTTACGAAATCTCATGGAGCATTTTATTAGTAAAAATATTGGTCCAAAAAAAAAAAACAGATGTTTTCCGATATCACATTTCCTGCCAATATCGGCCAATAATATTGAACATCCAGATTATTTCGTTTATTTACAGCTGCCATGCATTAATATTTGCATTAATAAGGAAATCGTTTCTGCAGCAGGGTACCTGGCGTGCTGCTGGCATAACGATTCGACCACGCTGATGGTTTCTGCTGGCAGCTCTTTGGTGAAAGACGTGGATTTTACTTCCTGGTGCAGATCATGAACTTTCACACCCAAATCCTCCAGCGACTTCTCACAGTTCTGACAGAAAGAAAAACACATTTAATAAAACATCTGCAGGTTCAGCAGGAAACAGAAGTGCATTGAGCTGCAGAACACACACGGTCCTGCAGTTTTGTTTCTAAAAAACAGACCTGAAGGCTGGTCCAGTGCTGCTGCAGCTGGGCGATGTTGTTCTGGGGTTCGCTGTAAGTGAGCGCCTGGTCCAGAGAGCGCAGCTCCCATTGCAGGGCTGCAGCTCTGTCCTTCAGACCCTTGGTCATCTGGGCCAGCTCACGGTCCATCTCCTGTAACTGCATCTCACAGGTCTTCAGGCGTTCTCTCACCTCCTGCTCTGAGTCGGCACAGAGGTCGTGGAGGTGGCCGACCTCCAGGTTCAGCGCATCCTGACCTCCAGGAGTGCAGAGACTCAGCAAGCTGTCTCTGGCTGCGTCCAGCTCCTTCATCTCCCTCTGCTCCCGATCAACCGTCTGGAGCAAAGCCTGGAATCAGCGGAGGGGAGGGAGACAAGAACGCAAATGTTCAGGTTATCAGAATGAGACAGCAGGTCCTCTGGTTACATCATGCATCACGTCTTTAACAACTAAACTGATCATTTTACGTTGGTGTTTCCAGACAGGTGCTGCTACTTTCTGAGTCATCCCAGTAAAACCGTGTTGGTGTTTCAGGTTTTCTAACCTTTAGGTTGTTGGCAGCACTATGAAGACCATGTCTGTCTGCTGGAAGAGGTCCGAGGCCTTTCACCTGCTCCCTCAGCCAGTCCTGAGCTGCTTCATGCTGCTCTATCAGCAGGGTGCACTGTCGCTCAGTCTGAATGTCCTGCTCCAGCTTCGCCACAACGTCCTGACAACGAGAAGAGCATCTTTACAACTTTGCCATTAACTGACAGAAACTTTCTTTCCAGCTGACTCATTAAGTACCATAAGTAAAATACAAGTAACTATATTATAGTAAATGTTGTTTATCAGGACAGTTTACATTTAGTCCAGAAAAGACATCAAACAGGTCAATAACAATCCAAAGTTATGATTATCAGCTTTTTGCAGCCTAAAACTGATGTAACTTGATGGAGTCATTCTGAAGAGGAAACATCTTTGACTTTGAGAAACAGTGCATGCACACACGGCCAATTTATTAGGTTCACCTGTACAACCAGCCAATCACACGGCAGCAACTAAAGACATGTAGTCAGGTAGACGTGCTGAAGTTTAAACTGAGCATCAGAGCGATGAAGAAAGGGGATGATTCTCATCATGATGAGGGGGAACGGAAGATTCTCATCATGATGAGGTGGAACGGGAGATTCTCATCACGATGAGGTGGAACGGGAGATTCTCATCGCGATGAGGTGGAACGGGAGATTCTCACCGCGATGAGGTGGAACAGGAGACTCTCATAGCGATGAGGTGGAATGGAAGATTCTCATCACGATGAGGTGGAACGGGAGATTCTCATCGCGATAAGGTGGAACGGGAGATTCTCATCGTGATGAGGTGGAATGGGAGATTCTCATCACGATGAGGTGGAACGGGAGATTCTCATCACGATAAGGTGGAACGGGAGATTCTCATCGTGATGAGGTGGAATGGGAGATTCTCATCGCGATGAGGTGGAACAGGAGACTCTCATAGCGATGAGGTGGAATGGAAGATTCTCATCACGATGAGGTGGAACGGGAGATTCTCATCGCGATGAGGTGGAACAGGAGATTCTCATTGTGATGAGGTAAAATGGGAGATTCTCTTCAAAATGAGGTGGAACGGGAGATTCTCATCGCGATGAGGTGGAACGGGAGATTCTCATCGTGATGAGGTGGAACGGGAGATTCTCATCGCGATGAGGTGAGAGGAAGATTCTCATCGTGATGAGGTGGAATGGGAGATTCTCATCACTATGAGGTGGAACGGGAGATTCTCATCACTATGAGCGGGAACGGGAGATTCTCATCACGATGAGGTGGAACGGGAGATTCTCATCACTATGAGGTGGAACGGGAGATTCTCATCGCGATGAGGTGGAAAGGGAGATTCTCATCACGATGAGGTGGAACGGGAGATTCTCATCGCGATGAGGTGGAACAGGAGACTCTCATAGCGATGAGGTGGAATGGAAGATTCTCATCACGATGAGGTGGAACGGGAGATTCTCATCGCGATGAGGTGGAACAGGAGACTCTCATAGCGATGAGGTAAAATGGGAGATTCTCATCACAATGAGGTGGAACGGGAGATTCTCATCGCGATGAGGTGGAACGGAAGATTCTCATCGTGATAAGGTGGAATGGGAGATTCTCATCACAATGAGGTTGAACGGGAGACTCATTGTGATGAAATGGAACGGGAGGTTCTCATCACTATGAGGTGGAACGGGAGATTCTCATCACTGTGAGGTGGAATGGGAGATTCTCATCACTATGAGGTGGAACGGAAGATTCTCATCACGATAAGGTGGAACGGGAGATTCTCAGCGTGATGAAATGGAACGGGAGATTCTCATCACTATGAGGTGGAACGGGAGATTCTCATCACTATGAGGTGGAACGGGAGATTCTCATCACGATGAGGTGGAACGGGAGATTCTCATCGCGATGAGGTGGAATGGGAGATTCTCATCACGATGAGGTGGAACGGGAGATTCTCATCACGATGAGGTGGAATGGGAGATTCTCATCATGATGAGGTGGAATGGGAGATTCTCATCACGATGAGGTGGAATGGGAGATTCTCATCACGATGAGGTGGAACGGGAGATTCTCATCACGATGAGGAGGAACGGGAGATTCTCATCACGATGAGGTGGAACGGGAGATTCTCATCGTGCTGAGGTGGAATGGGAGATTCTCATCGCGATGAGGTGGAACAGGAGACTCTCATAGCGATGAGGTGGAATGAAAGATTCTCATCACGATGAGGTGGAATGGGAGATTCTCATCGCGATGAGGTGGAACAGGAGATTCTCATTGTGATGAGGTAAAATGGGAGATTCTCATCACAATGAGGTGGAACGGGAGATTCTCATCGCGATGAGGTGGAACGGGAGATTCTCATCGTGATGGGGTGGAACGGGAGATTCTCATCGCGATGAGGTGGAACGGAAGATTCTCATCGTGATGAGGTGGAATGGGAGATTCCCATCACTATGAGGTGGAACGGGAGATTCTCATCACTATGAGCGGGAACGGGAGATTCTCATCACGATGAGGTGGAACGGGAGATTCTCATCACTATGAGGTGAACAGGAGACTCTCATAGCAATGAGGTGGAATGGAAGATTCTCATCACGATGAGGTGGAACGGGAGATTCTCATCGCGATGAGGTGGAACAGGAGACTCTCATAGCGATGAGGTAAAATGGGAGATTCTCATCACTATGAGGTGGAACGGGAGATTCTCATCACTATGAGGTGGAACGGGAGATTTTCATCGCGATGAGGTGGAATGGAAGATTCTCATCACAATGAGGTGGAACGGGAGATTCTCATCGCGATGAGGTGGAACAGGAGACTCTCATAGCGATGAGGTGGAATGGAAGATTCTCATCACGATGAGGTGGAACGGGAGATTCTCATCGCGATGAGGTGGAACAGGAGACTCTCATAGCGATGAGGTAAAATGGGAGATTCTCATCACAATGAGGTGGAACGGGAGATTCTCATCGCGATGAGGTAGAACGGAAGATTCTCATCGTGATGAGGTGGAATGGGAGATTCTCATCACAATGAGGTTGAACGGAAGACTCATTGTGATGAAATGGAACGGGAGATTCTCATCACTATGAGGTGGAACGGGAGATTCTCATCACTATGAGGTGGAATGGGAGATTCTCATCACTATGAGGTGGAACGGAAGATTCTCATCACGATAAGGTGGAACGGGAGATTCTCAGCGTGATGAAATGGAACGGGAGATTCTCATCACTATGAGGTGGAACGGGAGATTCTCATCACGATGAGGTGGAATGGGAGATTCTCATCACGATGAGGTGGAACGGGAGATTCTCATCACGATGAGGTGGAACGGGAGATTCTCATCACGATGAGGTGGAATGGGAGATTCTCATCACGATGAGGTGGAATGGGAGATTCTCATCGCAATGAGGTGGAACGGGAGATTCTCATCGCTATGAGGTGGAACGGGAGATTCTCATCGCGATGAGGTGGAACGGGAGATTCTCATCGCGATGAGGTGGAACGGGAGATTCTCATCGTGATGAGGTGGAACGGGAGATTCTCATCGCGATGAGGTGGAATGGGAGATTCTCATCACGATGAGGTGGAACGGGAGATTCTCATCGTGATGAGGTGGAATGGGGAGATTCTCATCGCGATGAGGTGGAACAGGAGACTCTCATAGCGATGAGGTGGAATGGAAGATTCTCATCACGATGAGGTGGAACGGGAGATTCTCATCGTGATGAGGTGGAATGGGGAGATTCTCATCGCGATGAGGTGGAACAGGAGACTCTCATAGCGATGAGGTGGAATGGAAGATTCTCATCACGATGAGGTGGAACGGGAGATTCTCATCGCGATGAGGTGGAACGGAAGATTCTCATCGTGATGAGGTGGAATGGGAGATTCTCATCACTATGAGGTGGAACGGGAGATTCTCATCACTATGAGCGGGAACGGGAGATTCTCATCACGATGAGGTGGAACGGGAGATTCTCATCACTATGAGGTGGAACGGGAGATTCTCATCACTATGAGGTGGAACGGGAGATTCTCATCACGATGAGGTGGAACGGGAGATTCTCATCGCGATGAGGTGGAACAGGAGACTCTCATAGCGATGAGGTGGAATGGAAGATTCTCATCACGATGAGGTGGAACGGGAGATTCTCATCGCGATGAGGTGGAACAGGAGACTCTCATAGCGATGAGGTAAAATGGGAGATTCTCATCACAATGAGGTGGAACGGGAGATTCTCATCGCGATGAGGTGGAACGGGAGATTCTCATCACTATGAGGTGGAATGGGAGATTCTCATCACTATGAGGTGGAACGGGAGATTCTCATCGCGATGAGGTGGAACAGGAGACTCTCATAGCGATGAGGTAAAATGGGAGATTCTCATCACAATGAGGTGGAACGGGAGATTCTCATCGCGATGAGGTGGAACGGGAGATTCTCATCACTATGAGGTGGAATGGGAGATTTTCAGCACGATAAGGTGGAACAGGAGATTCTCATCACTATGAGGTGGAACAGGAGATTCTCATCATGGATGCAGCACATGAAGGCAATTCTGAATAAACTTGGTTCTAGAAAGTGAACCTGATAAAGTAGCTGGTGAGTGTGTGCAGTCAGTAGTTTGTATCTTGCCATCTCAGGATACCAAACTCACAGTTAGCTGTCTCAGCAGAGCAGGGATGGTCTCCTGTTTGGCTGTCCAGGAGGGATCTCTCCAACTTTGGTCCTGTGTAATTTCAAACAGCTCTGCAGCCTTGAAAGTGAAGAAAAATACAGCATACATCTGAATTTGATGCAATTCAACAATTGCTCTTGTTAGTTTTAACTCTCAGAAAAACAGTGCAGGAGAAGCAACACTCTGTCAGGCATCCAACATGGCCAATGTCTGAAATGTCTGTGGTCTTTTCTGTCTTTACCTGACTGCAAACCTCTGAGAGAACTGGGGCCAAGGCTGTGCTTTGGTCCACGAGGGTCCGGGCTTGATCCACAGCCTGCCTTCTCTCCCCGAGGCCCGGCCAGGGGAAGACGTGCGGGAGGCCGGACGTCTGCTTCTGGAGCTCAGCCAACCGGGCTTCAGCATGCTCTCGCTTGCACTGACAGGAAACAAGACGCTCCACAACACCCTGCAGGTGTCTAAGGGGCGACAGTTGGTAGAAAACAGAAAATCGGGTATAATCCTTTTTATTGTTCCTCCTGTTTACTTGTATTTTATTGAATCATGAACACCTGCAGAAGCTCAACCCTTCTAATTTAGCATAGACAATACATCAACTGGCCTATATTTTAGGCCAATAGTTTTTGCTGGTAATGGCATCAGGAGTGTTGGCCAATATCCCCCCCGGCATAATTTACAGACAGGCATCTATACAGACAGCAGATAATATACATATACAGTCCTCAAAAATATTCATACCCTCTGATTAAAGAAACGGCTAAATTCACAATAGTAATTCAAATAACAAGAAACTCTAGAGACTAATAATAAATAAAAATGTACAAAAATTATAGTTTATTGAAATAAAATATTTCTTTTGAATTGTGTTTGGAAATATTAATCTAAAAAACAAACAAAAATATCCCAGACACATAAGAATACATTTCCCATGAACAGTGGACCAACATGTCTGTCATGCTCCATCATACTTGTTTTATTTTTTTGTTTTTAATATCATTTTCAAGCGACAATTCAAAATCAGTGTCATGATTTTCAAAGAATTTTTATTCATTATTACTTTTGTCAATTTTATCTTATTTCACTGATAGATGATTTTTATATATATATATATATATATATATAAAGATAGATAGATAGATAGATAGATAGATAGATAGATAGATAGATAGATAGATAGATAGATAGATAGTTTCCACATTTTCCTCATTTCCAGTTATTTCTGCTACTATTTACCTTCTATCCTGACAAACAAATACCAACTCAGCTGCTTTTCAAACCATCTGATTGGCGAATATTTGGAAGTGGCTTTATCATAAATAGTGACTCAAAATAAAAGTCTTTTACCATCATAGTAGTTATATTGATATCTTTTTTTGCAGCAAAAGTGTGATCAATAATTATGTTATCACTCATTGTGGATTTACCGTACACTCTCAGAATAAACACAATATTTTGCAACTGCAACTACATAAACGTCCTGGTCCTGATAAATGCCTAAAACTGCCGTAGATCATGTAAAAGGTAAACTGTCCATCACAATTCACCCCACAGAGTTATAACTAGCGCTTCCTGAGATACTGTTGATGGGGGAGGGGAAGAGGGACAGAGCTCAGGGACACCAGGGTTTGAGAGGTTAAAGCAGCAGGAGATGAAAAAAAACTCCTTACATCACATCTTAGAAAGGCTGTAGATAGCTTTCTCTACCTCTGCGTCTCCTCGGCAGCCTGGACAACCATCCTCCACCGTGTCTCCGTGTCTCTGGCCGCCTGCTCAACTTCAGCTTTCTTGTGGTTTTCCAGATGTTGGTGGTCACAGAGACTCGCTGCTCTCCTCGTCAGCTCCGTGACTTGTGCATCTCCACTTGACGCTGAGCTCAGGATGGCCTGAATGCAGAGTTAAACACCAGCAGCGTTCAGCATCGCTGAGATCGTTTTATTCAGCTGTTTAAACGTAAAAGTTAAAATGATCCTCTCTTATTTTTGTTACCTGTGCAGCGTTCAGTCTTTCTTCGATGTCAGTCTTGCTGCCGACACTGCCCCCCCGCATGGACTCGGCTTGTCTCTGGAGGCCTTCCATCCAGGTCCCAGTGCTCCCTGCGTGGGTGTGGAAGGCCTCCAGCTCCCTGGACAGCGAGTACTGGACCTCAGCCTCCTTCAGAGTGTCCTCAGCAGCCTGCAGGATGCTCCCCCAGCGCTCCTCTGAGTCCCGTACCGGCTGCTCAGCCTCCCGTCTCGAGTGCTCGTCCAGGTCCTGCTGGTCCATCAGGTCCTGGCTGTGTCTCCTGAGATCTGCCAGCTTGGCGTCTCCCTCCGGCTTGCAGCTCAGGACGTTCTGATGATTAAGTACATTTCAGTTAATTCACTTTCAAGTTCAAATAAAAGATTCTAGCTTTCCTTGCTCATTCTTCCTCAGACCGACCTGGGCCGTGTTTCTGGCCTGTTCTGGATCAGTCCGAGCGTCCAGAGAAGCGAGGCTCTCCTGCTTCTCTTCCAACCAGGCTGTGGTGTTTTCCTTCAGGCCTCTGAAGTCCCTCAGCCGCTCATCCAGAGCGCACCGTCTCTCCGCTTGGTCCACGGCTTGCTTAGCGTCCTGCAGGACTCTCAACCACAGTTCCTCGGTGTCCCGTACTTTCTGCTGCACCTCTTGTTTTCTGTGTCCCTCCGAGTCCTGAGCACACAAACTCTCATCCTGTCTCCTGAGCTTCTGGATCCTGGAATCTCCTTCAGACCTGCAGCTCATAATGGCCTGAACATTAAAAGACAAATGTCAAAATTAATCTAAAAGATGAGCCAAAGCGACTTCTGCACAGGTTGTGGGAAATGATCCGAAACACAGACTCCATCCAACAGAAATGTCCTCTAGCAGCTGGGAGGCAGAAGAAACTCACGACTAACCAGTTCTCCATGCAACCGTCACATGTTCTGATGAAGCAAAGAAGTGCGTACTTCATACAGACAGTGTGTGTGCACCTGGTTCACGCCTCACCTGCGCTGCACGCAGCCTGTCCTCCGCTCTGCTTTGGTTCCCCAGAGACTCCAGCCGGCGTTGAAGATCTTCAAGCCAGCAATCAGTATCCTGACGATGGGAATCAAATTCTCTCCACTGTGAAGAGGAAGATGCTCGCATTTAGACAGGGCCGTTACAACAGGCAAGCAATTGCCTAGGGCCCCCAAGGTGGGCTGGGGCCCCAAGACAACAGCTGGCCTGGTAACGAACTGATTGAAACCGCAAACTGTGGAGTTTCTCTTTAAACTCAGAGATTATGGGTCTGTCCCAATACACCCAGGAGCCCTACTTTTTAGCCCTACCCCTACATTTTGTGCAATCCCATGAAGGTAGTGTTGTCCAAATTCCTCTACATGTAGGGGCATTGGACATAACGAGGAGTAGTGGGTATGAATCTAGCCCTTCAGAGCGAGGGACGTCAGATGCTGACTTGCTGAGGAAGGGCCAAAGAAAAGGGTTAGAGAGCTGTACGTCATTACGAATCAACAACAGCAACCTTCAAAGAGCGACAGGACTCGGAGAAGAAAACTCAAATGCACAGATTACACATTTGTTCGTATCGTTAGCCAGATTAGCCACGCTAGCTAGGCTAAAATACTGATGAAAAGCTTGCGATGGCTTTCCGTCAGTTTACAAGAGACAACAGTCGTCATGGCGATGTCTTCCCCGTGTGGTTGGTTTGTTTATTGATCATCTGAAGCAAGATGAAGCAAACCATTCGTAAATCAGGGACTATGTGTGCAGCAGAACATGTGAGCAGTATTTGCACTGTTTTGATAAATATTTTGATTAACACAAACAGTGTGTTTGCTGTGGTTTGTTTGATTCCTGCAGGTTTAGGAGGGTTATGAGGCAATTTCAAGTCCATTTTGCTAGGGGCCCCTAAATTCCTTGAAAAGACCCTGCATTCATAGTGTTTCCGTAGAGAATGTCTTTGATTATCCACCAAAAGGACCCATTTTGTTTGTGTTTACTTGGTGTGTGTGTGTGTGTGTGTGTGTGTGTGTGTGGGGGGGGGTGTTGTGTCAACAGTTATTGGACGACTAACATGCCAGGATTCTGCTAAAAACAAAGACTTAAAGGATAACTTTCTTTTTTTTCAACCTAAACCTTATTTCTAGGAGTTTATATGTGAAATTACACACCAGTAAAATTTCTGCATCACATTGACACCTTCGGAAGATATTAAGATGAAGTCTGCCTTCGGCGTGCATCCATATAACAGGAAAGACGGGGCAGCCTCTCTATAAGACATTATTTGCAGCACAACTCCTTCGTTTCACCAACGAACAACCAGTACTATTGTCCTGTGAGTTCAGAGTGAACTCTGTTAGCAGGTTAGCTTGGTTAGCTACAGGTAGCTCAGAGTTTAATGGGTGTCAATCGTTCGGCCCACGCTCTCAGCTGCCCTCTCTTTACCCATTTTTGGATTTTCCAGGCGTGACGAGACATGCAAAGCTGCCAAAATGGCTTCAGTGGAAACACCCACTGAGCTTCGAGTCTTCAAAAACCAAAGTGTGGCAACGTGACTTGTGATGTAAATGAGTAAATATCTAATATTAAATTAATAAAATGATAAGTTATGAATAAAAAATGCACATATTCAAATTAAAGATTTTCTAAACATATTTGATATAATTTATTGGATAGATTTACATAATTTGACAAATACTTATATATTAATTAAAATATTAAATATTTTTAATAGAATCATGTTTTTATGTATAATAAAAATATGAACATACATAAAGTTATGTAAATTATGTATTGCTGAAGTAAAACTAATTTTTCTAAGGAAACTTCAGGTTGTGTTTTGCTTTCTAAGAGTGCAGATCATTCAGCATAAACACCTTTATGATGCACTTTTACATCTATACACTAAAATAAAGGGGAAATCAGAAGTTTTCATTACTGATAGGTTATTCTGCTGTTATGTTACCGGTCCAGCCAACGGAAGATCAGGTTACGCTGTTCTGATCTAGGATGACTTTTACCCCCTGCTATGGAAGACGCACAGCTGCTGTAACTGCACCGAGCTTCTGGATGGTGACTTTAATGACTCGGCATAATTTGTGAGGTTCCTGCACCTGCAGCGTTCTCCTCTCAGCCTCCTCAGCGATCTGAGCCGCTGCAGCAGCTTCCAGCTGCTTGGCCGCCTGCAGAAGCGTCCTCCACCACTCCTCCGTGTCTTTGACCGTCTGCTGGACCTGGACTTTCCTGCCCTCGTCGGTATCTGTGTGGTCACACAAAGTCTGGCCTCGTCTCCTCAGGTTGTTCACCTTCACATCACCCTCCGGTCTGGAGCTCAAGACGATCTTGAAACACAAGAAACGCTCTGATGTAAAAGAAGCAAACAGACACGAGGTTCCATCAGCCCCTGACAGAAACGCACCTGAGCTGCTCCGCTCCTGTCTTCAGGTGATGCGTGACTGCCCACCGACTGCAGCTTCTGCTGCTTGTCTCTGATCCAGGACTCGGCGTTTTTACTCTGACAGTCGAAGTCCTCTGAAAGGCTGCGGAGCTCCGCTTGCCTGGCGGTCTGCAGAGCTGCTCCCCACTGCTGCTCTGAGGACTGAAGCAGCTGCTCCACCTCCAGCCTCCTGCCCTCCTCCAGGTGCTCTCGCAGACTCTCACACCGCCTCCTCAGGTCCCGCAGCCTGGACTCTCCCTCTGGTTCAGAGGCCATGACAGCCTGAAAACGAGGACAGACGAACAGTGAGGTGGGAACTTTCTGTTGAGAAAACTCTTCACTCTCATCTCTGTCTGCTGAGAAATGATATGTCCTCACAATCTGAGACGTGTAAGAGTGTGTGCATGCTCAGCTGTTTGGCCGGGTCAGTGAATGCTTCGTTGCTGAGTATCACTTTACACACAGCAGTGAAGCCTACGACTAGCATTGCTATAACAATGGTGTATTATGTCTCCATTCTCCAGTCCAGGATTGTCTCTCTAAGAAGCTGCAGTTTGCACCCGATTTTCAGACGTACTAAAATAGACGCAAAAATACAGCAAGGTAATGCGCCTAATGGTTAATAAATTACTTTGCTAGTACTAAATTATTTTATTTACATTTTCTCTGACCATCATGCGCACAACTGCATGAAAACGCCCCATATTGCACATTCATAACAGCAGAAGTCCTAAACTGATAAGAGGCGCTATTTCGCACGTTTGAAAGACCGAACCCTATTAGCTGTTAGTAAATCAGTTTGTACATTTTTTTGCGTGTGCAGTGAGATAGCTCACGTTTTTATACACGCAAACCTTTGACAGATCCGGCCCTATGTGTTGTATTATCTCGTGTGAGGGAAGTTTCACTCCGGACTTCAGTTCAGAGGTTTGTAGGAAAACCAGCTGCTGGTCAGCAGCACTGAAGCATCCGGGTATTCTCCACCTCATCCGTCCTGGACTCACCTGCACCATCTGCAGCCTCTCTTCAAACTGCATGTGACCACCAAGCACCAGCAGCTTCTGCTTCTGCTCCCTGATCCATGACTGGATTGTGTCGTTTTGGGCTTTGAACGCATCAAAGTCGGTCTCGGAGGCAGCTTCCTGCTCCGCCTGGTGGAGCGCCTCCTCTGCAGCCCGGCAGACCTCCCACCACCGCTCCTCTGCATGTTTGACTGCGTCCTGAACCTCCTGTCTTCTTCTGGAGTCCAAGTCCTGGTTCTCACATAGACGCTGGCCCTGCTGCCTCAGATCCTGGAGCCTTGACTCCCCGTGAAACCTGGAGTCCAGTACAGCCTGCAGAGAACAGATAGCAGACCTCCTCATCCTCAGAACCAGACCAACCTGATCCACATGCCCTCTACTCACGTTTGCGATCCGTATCTGTTCTTCCGCTTGCAGGTGCGCACGGAGAGACGTCAGGGTGGCGTTCTGGTCGTTGGTCCAGGCCTGGAAGCTTTCCCTGTGGGACTGGAAAGCTTGCAGGTCTTTGTCTAACAGCGCTCGTGTCTCGGCCGTGCTGACAGCCTCCTCAGCTCTCTGGAGGACGCTCCTCCACTCCTCCTCTGCTTCTCTGACGGACAGCTGAGCTTCGTGTCTCCTGCTCTCCTCCAGGTCTTCCTGCTCACACAGACTCTCCATTTGTCTACGCAGGACGTCCACTTTGGAGTCTCCCTCAGGTTTGGAGTCCAGAACAGTCTGGATAAAGAAAAGGTTTGAAGAGAAGTTCTGGTTTAGGCTATGACATCATAAACGCTGATTATCTGACATCAGATCAGCTCAGGCTGAAACTAACCATTGCTCTGCTCCTCATCTCCTCCATTTCCATGTCTCCGGCAGGAGACAGGAGTGGCTCTGACAGGTCCTGGATCCAGGTCCTGGTGCTGTCTACCTGGGTCTGGAAGCGGCTGAATTCTCCCTCCACGGCGATCCGAGCCTCAGCCTGCTGCTGCAGCTTAGCCTCCAGGTTTCGGTGGCGCTGGATCAGGTTGTCTCCGTCCTTCAGGAGGGCGTCTGCTCTGACGCCTTGTCTGCGCACCGATGCTAAGAGCTCAGTGAGGGTCTCAGCTCTCCCGCTATCATGTGAGAGACCGGAGTAAGCAAACTCATCACCCTGAGGTGAATCTGTATATATAAGCTTTATTCATTTCTCTAAATTCTACTTTTTTGTCACATTTAAATGTTTCAGATCATCAAACAGATTTAAATATTAGACAAAGATAACACAAGTAAACAGAAAATGCAGTTTTTAAATGAAGATTTTTATTAGTAAGGGGGGGATCCAAACCTCCATGGCCTTGTGTGAAAAAGTGATTGCCCCCCCTGTTAAAATATAAATTAACAGTGGTTTATCACATCTTTGGAAAACTGAGTTCAAATTCTCTAGTCACACCAAGGCCTGATTACTGCCACATCTGTTCTCAATCAAGAAATGTCTTGAATAGGACCTGCTTGACAAAGTTAAGTAGACCAAAAGATCCTCAAAAGCTAGACATCATGCTGCCATCCAAGGAAATTCAGGAAAAAATAAATAACAAAATAACTGAGATCTATCAGTCTGTAAAAGGTTCCAAAGCCATTTCTAAAGCTTTGGGACTCCAAAGAACCACAGTGAGAACCATTATCCAAAAAAGGTGAAAACATGGAACAGTGGTGAACTTTCCCAGGAGGGGCCGGCCGACCAAAATTACCCCAAGAGCACAGCGACGACTCATCCAAGAGGTCACAAAAGACCCCAGAACAAAAGAACTGCAGGCCTCACTTGCCTCAATGAAGGTCAGTGTTCATGACTCCACCATCAGAAAGAGACTGGGGGGCAAAAATGGCCTGCATGGCAGAGTTCCAAGACCAAAACCACTGCTGAGCAAAAAGAACATAAAGGCTCGTCTCAGTTTAGCCAGAAAGCATCTTGATGATCTCCAAGACTTCTGGGAAAATACTCTGTGGACTGACGAGACAAAAGTGGAACTTTTTGGAAGGTGAAGGTCCCATTACATCTGGCGTAAAAGTAACACAGCATTTCAGAAAAGGAACATCATAGTAACAGTAAAATATGGTGGTGGTAGTGTGATGGTCTGGGGCTGTTTTGCTGCTTCAGGACCTGGAAGACTTGCTGTGGTAAATGGAACCATGAATTCTGCTTCTACCAAAAAATCCTGAAGGAGAACGTCCGGCCATCTGTTGGTGACCTCAAGCTGAAGCGCACTTGGGTTCTGCAGCAGAACAATGATCCAGAACACACCAGCAAGTCCACCTCTGAATGGCTTAAGAACAACAAAATGAAGACTTTGGAGTGGCCTAGTCAAAGTCCCCACCTGAATCCCATTGAGATGCTGTGGCATGACCTTAAAAAGGCGGTTCATGCTGGAAAAGCCTCCAATGTGGCTGAATTACAACAATTCTGCAAAGATGAGTGGAACAAAATTCCTCCACAGCGCTGTAGA
Organism: Atherinomorus stipes; assembly: GCA_023101725.1. Classification (NCBI taxonomy): domain Eukaryota; kingdom Metazoa; phylum Chordata; class Actinopteri; order Atheriniformes; family Atherinidae; genus Atherinomorus; species Atherinomorus stipes. Next base: position 307,351 of record JALJCO010009080.1, read on the forward strand.
AGACTCACTGCCAGTTATCACAAACGCTTGATTGCAGTTGTTGCTGCTAAAGGTGGAACAACCAGTTATTAGGTTTAGGGGGCAATCACTTTTTCACACAGGGCCAGTTCCCCCCTTGAAAATAAAAATCATCATTTAAAAACTTTTGTGTTTACTTGTGTTATCTTTGTCTCACATTTAAATTTGTTTGATGATCTGAAACATTTAAGTTTGACAGGAAGGGCAAACACTTTTTCACACAACTGTATGTGTTTGTCCGTTCGGATGATGAATTCTGGGCGATACCTCTCACGCTGCAGATCTTCGAGGAGCTTTTTTACATTTTCGGACACCGCAGACTGTTTTTCTTTGGTCTGGAGCCACTCGCAGAAGCTGTCGTGCTGCTTCTGCAGACTAGAGGAAACCATCATGTGTGAGGAAACTGAACCTTTCTCTGCGGTTTGAGATCTTCTGTCATTGGAAGAAATAAAAGCGGCAATTACCAGTTCAAGTCATCAAGGAGTGACTCCATCTGCTTCTGCCTGTTCTGGCAGTGGGCTCTGAACGTGGCCACCTCCTCCCGCTGCTCCGTCAGCCAGCCGTTGATGTCGGAGAGCTGCTGGTGAGGGAACTGCTGGCTGCCTCTCTGCAGCTGCTCTTGCAGCTGATCCAGACGCCTCTCTGCATCCTTGGCCTTTAAGAAACCCTGAAGGACGCAAACAAAAGCATGAAGCCACGATAACCATCCAGCAGCTTCAAGCTGATCTGTCTCTATCTTCTTACATTTAGTCTTTGCAGGGAGGTTTCCACATCTGCTCTGCTTTCAGGGTTCTCAAAGCACTCGTTGACTAGCAGCTGCTGGTCCTGGAACCATTCCTCAAATGACTGCTTTTCATCTGCGGGTTGATCAGCACAATATTGATATGGACAAATTATCTGTAGCTTCAGCAGGAAAATTATTATCTAAAATGTAAAATATATGATATGAAAAATGTTCAAAATAAAAAAAATTAACTTAAACTACAAATAAAAAGAAATACAATGTAATATAGATTAAAATAGAATAGAATGTGAGCTCCAGTCCACCTGGAGAAAATCCTGCTTTTGTGCTACACCTGATCTTATCAACATTCAGTCGTCCTCAAAATTATTCATCCCCTCCAGTTAAAGAAGGAAAAACATAATCTGTCAGTGAAATAAGTTGAAATTGACAAAAGTAATAATAAATAAAAATTCCATGGAAATCATGACATTGATTTTGAATTGTGGTTCAAAAGAAATATCAAAAACAACCACAGAAAATAAAACAAGTAAACAAGCATGATGGGGCTCCGAAGCTAAAATGTTGTTGAGCAAAACTTTGATGCAATCACTGCAATCAGGTGTTTTCTGTAACGTCCAATCAGACGTCTGCACCTGTTGACAGGTATGTTGGTCCATTGTTTATTGGAAAGATGCTCTGATGTGTCTGGGGCAGTTTTATTTGTTTTGTTTTTTTTTACATCATTATTTCCAAACACAATTCAAAAGCATTATTTTATTTCACTAAATTAGAATTTTGTACATTTTTTATTTATTATTAGTTTTTTTAGTTTCTTGTTACTTGCCTTACTGTTGTCAATTTGGCTTTTATTTAATTGGAGGGTACTGAATGAACAATTTTGAGGACGACTGTACTCGAGTATTTGCTTGCACATCACAGTCACACTGTTTCAGCAACTTTCAGTCGTGATTTCTACATATCAGATATTTCTCTGATAGTGTGCAGCCTTAATTGAGACCCAAAATATGAATAAATTGATTACGTTCTCTTTTGTAAAGAAAAATAATTTGAATTATATCAAGTCAAATATGATTTTTCCTCTTTTTTAAGCAAATTTGCCTTTTTTAAAGGAAAAAAGTCATTTAAAGTTAGTTCCTACCTATAATGTACCCTTATAATTCTGTTTTATTATCTGGATGAACTAGATTGACGCGTTTTATTTTATTTTCTGACTTTATGTGCTATAAAGACAGTAAAACAGCCTTATTTATTTGATAATGGTACACTTGTAAACATATTTGAGCATAAATATCTAGAGAATCTGGCTTTAAATTTGAATGTGAAGCTTCTTCTGTGTGTAATGATCTCCATTAAAAACTTTTACTGGCTGGAGGGAATCACAGTACAGGTACGATACAAGGTGGATGCTAGTTTAGCCGCTGATAGGGGGTGCGTCACTGAGAACACTGCTAAAAGCTCCGTTGTGTGTCTTTAACTTTATTCTGCACCATCAACTCTTCCTAAAATATCTCACATTATTTTTCATCGAACAACATTGCCTCCACTGAAACTCACCGTTGATAACCGTGAGCAGGCCTCTGTCCCTCTCCTCTCTCTTCAGGTGGATCATGTCTTTGGTTCTGGAGACGGCCTCTCGGAGCCGGCTGCAGTCCACCGACAGTTCCTCCAGCACCCGCGGACTGGCCACGCTGGAAACCAGAGTCACCTCCTTCAACACCGCCTCGGCCTGCTCTTCCTGAGACTCCAGGTCATCACACAGATCCTGACATGACCAGAGGTTTGTGAGTTAATCCTAGCACGTGGAAGTGCTGTACGTTTGGTGGGAAAGGCTGCTCACCTGGATCTGGGCTTCTAGTTTGGCCTCTGAAGCATCGATCTTACTGAGACAACACTGGATGTTCTCTATGGCTGCTTGGCACTCTTCTATCTTCTCAGACAGATGTTTCCTCACTGCTACTAGCTCCTCAAACACGTCTGTGCAGTCAGTAAACAGCTCCTTCACCTGCTCCATCCTCTTCCTCAGCTGGGTCTCCATCACCTAGAAGGTGCAGAGATGATAGATGAGGTAAAAAACGAGCTATCTCAGCTCTGACAACGTGTTAACTCACCTGCAGCTCCAGAGGAGCCTCCTGACTCTGCAGCATCTCCTGGATCTCCACAGACTTCTTGTGAAAATGTGCGATATTCTCCTCGTTGGCATGAATCTCATCCTGCAAACCAGAAACATCTCTCATGACTTGTTTTATGGTAAAATGTGAAAATGATTGTACGTGTCCTAAAATTCAGCAGCTGCTGTTAAAGGTACAGTGTGTAGAATTACTGACATCTAGTGGTAAAGACGGGTATAGCAGTGATTTCATATCCCAAGCACTGTTGAGAATGTACGGTGGCAGTCAGTGGACAAAATTCTCCCAGAAATGAGGATGTTTTCATCTGTGAGTGGGTCAGTGGTCTCAGGTGTAGCTATGACTGGACTACAGGTAACTGAGGTCTTTTAAAGTGTTACTTATCCCCAACAGTGCTGCAGTTTTAAAGTTCAGAGTTCTAACTTCACACATGATGGTTGTGTCCAGATTCAGGGACGAGGTCCTTTGATGGACACGTCCTAATCGGTCTACGTAGATAGCAGTAGGCAGAAGTGACATGCTGTTAAATTAGGACGGTCTAGCTTCCTTGGCATATCTCTCGTTGCCTAGCAACTGTAACGCATTAGGGCTGGAATATGGGCGACACGTACACATCATGGCACCCACACGTCCCCAATGTACCTACGGCATGTAGGTTGCACGCGTTGACACAAGGTAACGTGACGTGGTGCAATACTGACTTGAACGCTAGAGGCGCTCATGAGCACAAATGTGTGCACACGAATCAGAAGTCAACACAATGCAGAGTTGTTCTGAAGAGCGCCGCTTGGGTTTTGTTGCAACTACCAGCATTAAAATGATTTTTTCTCCTGTTGCACAGAGACAAAAACACGTGTCTTTTAGTTGGCAACAGATTGGAAATGTATTGGACGATGACGCTGCACCAGATATGCAGATTGACCTTGTCATAACTTCAGTGTCCAAGCGCTGTGTCCTGTTCCTGGCGGGGACCTCCGGTATCGAGTGTTTTGGCCGTGACGTGCTACAGCAAATATGTTCACAACCGATGCAGATTGCTGCTTGTGTGAACGTTTGCGTTCACAGCAAGCAGTGTTGGGGAGTAACGGAATACATGTATTCAGAATAAGTACTTAGAATACCATTTATGAGTAACTGTATTCTGGTAAAGTTACTATTTTAAATCTGGGTATTTAGCAATCTGCACGGATTTAGCCAAGATTGTGATCTGCTTTTAAGGTGGCATCAATCAATTTAGGTACTTTGTCACTTTACTACAGAAACAGAAATGCAATCTGTACACTGTAATAAATATTGAAATTAATTTTGAACAAATTGGTAATTGTTTAATTGATTTCAAATAATGTTTATCAATAAAATGCTAGATTTTCCTGTGGAAGGAGCCACCATTGTATAATGTGGCATTTAATATACATAAATGCTAAGAAGTATTTAAAGTATTTAGAATACAGTACTAGAGTTAAGGATTGTAACGGAAGATGTTACAGAATGTTGCAGGATGTTACTGTCCTCCATGTATGTGGACAGTAGATAGTAGATAGAAATCTCAGTCTAAGAAAATAAACATACCAGCCACAGTAACGCAGCGATTCCACAGTTTTGAACTGTCTGACATTTTTCTGTCTTGACTTTTGGTTTTGTTCCACACTGCACCTTTAAGTGGTGATTTGTCTTTACTGTTTACGTCTTACCCTCATGGCGAGCACTTGCTGTTCGTTGTTGAAGGGATGGCTCTCTGCAAACAGGGCGAGCTTGGCTCCAGCCCAGCTGTCCACCTCCCCACCCAGCATCAGCTGCTTCTCCCACAGCTCCAGCCCCACTCGCAGGTTGTCCATGTAGGCGTCCGTCTTCTCCGTCACCTGCAACAAGTCGGCATTTAGTTATTCCACCACGCTGATGTAGTTTCTGTATAAATGAGGGGAGTAAATCATCCTTATTTTTGGGTGAATGGGTTCATACGTCGAGCCAGTTGTCCATCAGCGTGTCAGCCTCGGCTTCAAAGGGCGTCTCGCTGCAGTCTGGGAACTTCTTCAGTTCAGACTGGAGCTGTTTGCAAACACCCCTCATCTCTTCGATCTGCTCACCGAGACCACCCAGCTCCTCCTTAATGTCACACACCTGCATAAATGTACATGTGTTCGTAGAGAAAGCACGCCTGAGCGACATTTTCACCGTCTCTGTGAGTCTGAGACCTGCAGCGGCCAGTTTTGGACTCACCCTCGTCATGCTTCTCTGCAGGTTATCTTTGCCCATATACGAGGCCTGATCGCCGACCGTCTGCTCTGCCTTCTGGATGGTGTTGCTCAGGTGACTGCGGCACATCTGGAACTTCTTCAGAAGCTCTAACAGGACATTGCACTGCTTCTTCCTGCAACAGCAGAGGAGACAAAATCTCACGGCTTCACCCCAACCATGACCGGGCCACCTTGCTTGTATCTAAAGACGTTTATCTACTGAAGCTGAACTTGTGACATCACCTGTCAGAGAAATCTCTCTCTGTCTCTTTCCACTGAGCTTCCAGCTCCTGAAGGACGTTTTCTCCTCCTCCCTGCTTCTCTTGCAGCTCACGGAGGCTCTCGAGCTCAGAGTGCTGAGCCTGCAGCTGGCCCTCCAGATCTGACAGAGCACGGAGCCTGAAAAATGCACCATTATTCCATCATCATCACATCAGCAGTTTCAGTAATACACTGGAGTGCCTGATCTGTTCATAAGCATGAATTTAAGCCTATTTGACGTGGAGCCTTTTAAACTGAATTTTAAATATAAAGTCATGGATGACAGAGAAGTTCCTTCAGTTCTAACCAGGACAAGACTGAAGTTTTGATTATCAGTCCTGAAGGCGAGAGAGAGATCATTTACTGCAAACTGCAGAGACTTAAACCCTTTAGGGTTTGTTAGAAACTTCGGTGTTCATTTCAAATCTCAGCTGAATTTTATTCCATTGGTTCCCCGTGTGTTTCAGGGTTGAGTTTAAGGTTTTTTTTTAGTTGTTTCAAAACTGCCTTAATGGTCTTGAGCCTTCTTATTTATCCAATTTACTGAGGTCCTCTGGTCCCGGCCTTCTAATTGTTCTCAAAGCGAGGACTAAAACTCTTGGTGAGACAGCGTTCCACCACTACGGTCCCTGTCTGTCGGACGGCCTGCCGGTGAACTCGGAGACTGCAGAGACATTTGATGTTTTAAAGAGGCTCAAGACCTACATTTATACTGTAGCTTAGCTTTTAACTAAATTTTAATTGAATTTTATTTACATTTAAATCCATTTATTTTTATATATTTGATCTTTCACCATTTTAATAAATAAATTCCTTCATGAGTTTTTTGTCTAATCTATGTTTTATTGTGTCAGAGGTAACAAGCCACAGTTAATGGCTTGCTTGGTTAGTCATTACTCTTAGTTTTATAGATTTGTTTTATAGATATTTGTTTGTCTGTGGGTATGAGTGAGTGTGTGTGTATTCTATATACTTGGGGGTTTGACGACTTGTTTTAGTTTAATATGCCTTTAATATGTTTTATTGCAGTATAATAAGCACTTCATGTTGCCTTTGGCAGAAAAAAGCACTTTATAAATAAAGTTTGATTTGATTTCTCAGAATTTCATTATAAAGTTATCTTGCAGGTGAAACTGAGAAGAAGGAAGGATATGTTGGAAAGAAAACATCATGGACTTAAACAGCATGGAGAAAACTGTGAAAAACCTATGAAATGTTTCTGCTGTGAGATGCAGGAGCACGAACGCACCGTCACAGAGAAAAACCCCCACCTGTGCTGCACAGCCGGCATGGTGGGCTCTTTCAGGCCGTGCTTCTCAATCGTATCCTGCAGCTTCTTCAGCTCCCCCAACACGGTCCTCTTCCTCAGACCCAAGGATTTGCTTTGGGTCTCCTGCTGAAGGCCTTTCTGCTGGCCGGCCAGCCCACTGTCAGCCTCCTCCAGCCTCCTCAGCAGGGCGGTCACCATGTCCAGGCAGGAGGCGGGGACACCGGCCCTGGTCACGGTGAGCCTGGCTCCCTGCAGGAGCAGATCCAGCTGAGGAGCCTTCTCCTTCAAACTGTCGATGCTCTGCTTGATCAGGGCCAACTTGGAGCGGCAGTCCTGCAGGACTACAGAGTCGCTGCAGGGGGCGCCTTGGACCCCTGAAATGTCCTCATCCACAGTCCGCAGTGACATAAGGAATCGGTCCAAAGCACGGGCGGCCGCTTCGCTCTTACGGACCTGCTGTCGGAGTTGATCCAGGCTGGCTTTGTGAGTGTCAACCTCTCGGGTTAGAGGGAAGCGTTCTCTAGGGTCCAGATCGCTGGATTCAGGGTCCAGTCGGGCCAGCTGGTCCAGCTCACTCTGAATGTTGTCATCCAGCTCCTTTAGAGAGTAAAACAGAGCAGAGTGAACAATGTGAAAACGGAACTCCAGTAAATCTGGTTTCAACACAGGACAGAAAAGCACGCTGACGCCGGACCTTGATGTCCTTCAGGATGTTGGTGTTGGCCAGCGTGAAACCAGCGATGTCTTTGGGCTGTCGCAGGTACCGGTCCAAGCGGTCCGTGAAGTCCACCATGTGGTTCTCGGTGGAATCGATCTGTCTGAGAGCAGCGCTCAGAGAGCTGCCTCTCCTCTGCAGGTTCGTCTGCTGGCTACGCCACTGCTCCTGCAGCTCTGTCCTCTCCTGCTCCACTGACCCACTGCTCAACTGGGAGCACTGGTTTGAAAACTCAGACCACAGCTGTTCACTCTCCTGCCTCAAGAACTGGAATAAAAAAAGAGTTCAACTCAAATTTATTGCTCTCTTAAGGGTGTTTTTTGCATGCAAATGCAAACATGCAACTGAACTCCAGACAGCTTGTACCTGTATTTCCTGGAGCCGCGTATGCAGGCCTTTCAGGGAGACGGAGTCAGAAGGAACATCCTTGAAGTTCTGTTCATTTTTAGCCAGCTGTGCCTGCAGGGTCCTTCTACAATTTTCATACCTAAAGAATTTATGAAACAAAAATAACTGAAATCAAACCTAAGTATAACAATCCCAGAGCTGATTCTCAGTAGACTTCTGAGAATATGAAAATTAGGACTACAACATTTGCCCCACCGTTCAAAAGCTTCTTTTTTGGTGACTTCTTCCACTGACGCCTGCTTTTCTAGCTCCTTTCTCTCGTCAGTTATCTGTTCTGTCACCTGGGACACCTAAAAAACAGTAAAACCATAAACAAGTTGTATTTTACTGACTAGGGACTAATGACTCAGCTGTCTCTAAAACCATACATGGACATACAGTGCCTTGCGAAAGTATTCGGCCCCCTTGAACTTTGACCTTTTGCCACATTTCAGGCTTCAAACATAAAGATTTTTTTTGTGTGTGTGTGTGTGAAGAATCAACACCAAGTGGGACACAATCATGAAATGGAACAGAATTTATTGGATATTTTAAACTTTTATAAATAAAAAACTGAAAAAAAGGCATGCAAAATTATTTAGCCCCCTTGAGTTAATACTTGGTAGCCCCACCTTTTCCTGCGATTACAGCTGCGAGTCGCTTGGGGTATGTCTCAGTTTTGCACATCGAGAGATTTACATTTTTGCCCATTCTTCCTTGCAAAACAGCTCGAGCTCAGTGAGGCTGGATGGAGAGCCTTTGTGAACAGAAGTTTTCAGTTCTTTCCACAGATTCTCGATTGGATTCAGGTCTGGACTTTGACTTGGCCATTCTAACACCTGGATATGTTTATTTGTGAACCATTCCATTGTCGATTTTGCTTTATGTTATGGGTCATTGTGCCTCATGCAAGAAGTATTCGTACAAACAAATTCTTTTTTTAAATGGTTCGTACGAGTGGTTTAGGAGAAAATGCCGCATTCACCAATTTTCTCGTATTTCTAATCTTCTGTCAGGCACGAACAAATTTGCACAAATATTGCGCAATTAGTCTGCTGTTATCCAAACCTAGTTTTACACTAAATGACTATTAATCATTACTTAGAAGCAACTGTGTATTTTAAAATCCAATATGAATGAGACTACATCATTATGTATCACTCTGCAATCATAAATTAAATTTTTATGGGCAGATTGAGCGACTATCAGCCACTTCACTTGCAGCCAGCATGTCAGTGAGGGGACGATGGTTTTATTTGTTGTCATTTCGTCAAAAGAATGTGCAGAATGTGCACTGAGATAAAGCTCCTATAAAAATGAACTAACATCACAAACAAAAAATGGATAGAAAGTTCAGAAAGGAGGTTCAGCAACAGCAACCGCCGCAACTCTTCTAACAGTAAGTCATGTCACTTCATGGCGCCTCAGCTTCATTATTACACAAAATGTGGATGTTTTGGTCTGAATTTGTTAAATTAGAGTTTCACCGTTCATATTTTTATGTGCGATGTATGAGAGAGATGGAGAGGACGATGAAAGGATGACAGATGTGGTGAATTCTGCTGCCCAGATCTCAGTCAGAACTTCCATCTCCAAACTGGTAGTAAAGTTTCTCTTCTCTGTCTTCGCTGCCATTTTTCTGAGTGAACACCTTCTGACAAGTGTGGGAAGTCGTGTCCTTATATGGAATTATCGGGGTGGTAATTATGCAGATTTACAATCTCTCCTTCTGACATACGCACAGGTGGAATTCAGTTTACGAGGCTCATTTACACAGTTATCTAAAGTTGAGAACGTTTGTTGAATCTGACGTGGTGCATTCGTAGGAGTCCACGGTAGGAGAAAAAGTAAGAGAAATATACGAAAAAAATATGAACATGTTGCAAGAGGCCCATTGTCTTGTTGGAAGACAAATCTCCGTCCCAGTCTCAGGTCTTTTGCAGACTCCAACAGGTTTTCATCCAGAATGTTCCTGTATTTGGCTCCATTCATCTTCCCATCAATTTTAACCATCTTCCCTGTCTCTGCTGAAGAAAAGCTAGCCCAAACCATGATGGTGCCACCACCATGTTTGACAGTGGGGTGATGAGCTGTGTTGCTTTTACACCAAACATAACATTTTGCATTGTGGCCAAAAAGTTTGATGTTGGTTTCATCTGACCAGAGCACCTTCCTCCACATGTTTGGTGTGTCTCCCAGGTGGCTTGTGGCAAACTTTAAACAAGATTTTCTTTATGGATCTCTTTGAGAAATGGCTTTTGTCCAGTCACTTTTCCATAAAGGCCAGATTTGTGCAGTATACGACTGATTGTTGTCCTGTGGACACTCTCCCACCTCAGCTGTAGATCTCTGCAGTTCATCCAGAGTGATCATGGGCCTCTTGGCTGCATCTCTGATCAGTCTTCTCCTTGTTTGAGATGAAAGTTTGGAGGGACGGCCGGGTCTTCGTAGATTCGCAGTGGTCTGATACTCCTTCCATTTCAATATTATCGCTTTCACAGTGCTCCTTGGGATGTTTAAAGCTTGGGAAATTTTGTGTATCCAAACTGGTTTTAAAGTTCTCCACAACAGTATCTTGGACCTGCCTGGTGTGTTCCTTGGTCTTCATGATGTTCTCTGCGCTTTAAACAGAGGCATTGATACGGGGACTCGTTTACTCACAGGTGGATTCTATTTATCATTATCAGTCATTTAGGTGAACATTGGATCATTCAGAGATCCTCACTGAACTTCTGGAGAGAGTTTGCTGCATTGACAGTGAAGGGGCTGATTAATTTTGCACTCCCCACTTTTCAGTTTTTTATTTCAAAAAAAGTTTTAAATATCACATAAATTTCATTCCATTTCATGATTGTCCTACTTGTTGTTGATTATTCACAAAAAAATTCAATTTTACTGTATATCTTTATGTTTGAAGCCTGAAAAGTGGCAAAAGGTTGAAAAGTTCAAGGGGCCGAATACTTTCGCATGGCACTATAAAAATTCAGCTCTACTTTGGGGATCTCTGACTTCTACTTAGTCCTGGTTCACAGACAGCTTCCAAAGCATCTCACTGGTGAAACGTATAGTCGAGAGAAGGGTTTGAAAACATTCCAAAGCATTGCATGTGCTCTAGTTCCAATATTAGATTCACTTTTGGCCCCAAACCTTCAGCCGCCTACGAGAAAGCAAAAGCTGAAGAGGAACTTCATCATGACAATGATCCCAAACAGCAATAAATCAACGAAAAAAGAATTCACCAGAAGAAAATGAAAGTTTTGGAATGACCTGATCTAAATCCAGCAGATCTGTGACCTGAACAGGGCTGCACACAAGAGATGTCCTCCAATTCTGACAGATTTGGAGTTATTTAAAAAGTAAAGGGAAATTTTCCCAAGTCAAGATGTTCCAAACTGACAGACTCACCCAAGAAGACTGAATGCTGGGATTGCAGATGCTTCAACAAAGTTTCACTTTAAGGGTATCCACAGTTATGCAGCCAGTTTTGTTGTATGTTTTATCCCCCACCCCAATAGATTTGTTTTTAACTCAGTTTTAGGGGTCACTAAAGGTGTGAAAAGTTTTGAAATGATTTATTTAGGTTTCATTTTTTTAATATCATAAAATCCTGAAATTTTAGCCGGGGTGTGAAAGCTTTGTTATATCCACCGTATGCATATACCATGTAAACTGTGGAAAAGTGGCTCCAAGTAGTCAAAGACAGCTAGTCATACCTCAGTTATAACCTGAGGCTTATCGCTTGGCTTTTTAGGTTCCTTGTGTGCAGTCAGATCCTCAGAGAAGGCAAGCTGAACTCTGTAAAAGAGAAATAATCAGAATTCAACACAAATCAATACAACACCATCATCTTCTAACTTAAATGACAAACTGCCTCTTAAATATTTAGTTTGATTAAATGGATGAAGAACAGTGTATATTGTGATTTCCAAACATTAGTGAAATTACTTATATGAATATTATGATCAGGTTTTCTATTAAAAGTGGAAAAATTAAATCTACCACAGACTCACTGTAGATTTTATTCCTAATGCTGCTCCAGCAATGAAACACGACAGAAGTGGAAGATGACACAGGTCTCACCTTGCTTCAGGATGTGACGTGTCCTGGTCTCCGCTGAACTGGCGCTGGATGGCAGCCAGCCTCTTCTCACACTCCATCAGCTGGGTCTGGGCCAGGCGGTGAGCATCCTCGGGACTGAGAGTGTCACACAACTCTCTCAAGGCTTCCAGGTGCTGTCCTGCCTCTGCAAAGTCCGCTGAGAAGCAAGCCTGGTGGAGGTTGATAGCATGAAAGTCAGTGATGCTGCAATAATTCTAATCTTTTAGCTTCTTATTTTACAACAAAAAAAATGATGTGTTTTTATACATTTTTCAACACACCAGCCAACGCTCAAGTGGCAGCAGCCACTGATTTGAAAAGCACAAATGAAAGAATGCTGTTTTATCTTTTCATGGCCCACATTCAAGATGGTGTTGGCTTGTAAACACAACCCTACAGAAATCAGCAGGCTTAAAAAGCCAGAGCTGAATATATCCCAATCACTGTTTTCCACCAGGTTGGAGGCATACACACAAGAGGGAGAGAGGGGTTGAAATAAGCAAAGAAGATAAACTAAGCAGCATACCCATCCAGATAGGCACACCTACACAGAGTAGCTGAACTAGCTTTGTTCAGTCTCTTACTGTAAATGTGCCTCACACTCCAGGACAGCAGTAGGAAAATATATCCTGGTTGAATTTACATTTTAATTCTTGCAAAAAGCCTCTCACAACCGAGGAAATAACATCAACACACATTACACTGTAGATGGTTCCAAAGTTTACGAACACTGATGTTTTTGGTGGGCGGAGCTTAGCCTGGAGGCAAAAGCAGAGGCTAGGCGCTATGTTGACCAGCAGCAGCTAACAACTTTCAGGGGCATTTTTGTAAATGAAGAGTTTTCCGACAAGTGTTTCAGTCTTGGTAATATATGTTCATTCTATGAACCATAGCAGCTGTTTTAGTAAATTAACTCTAGCAGATGGAAGCAGGCTGGCTGATCCAGACAGGAGAGGCATGAAGATCTGCCGACGGTGGAGTGACCAGACATCTAACCAGGACACATACAGACACAGCTAAGGAAAACTAAAAGCGTATTTGCTGGATACTTACAATTATGTCAGAAATGGTCATATTCTGCTTATAAACTACTTCAATTGAACGTGCGGATCTTTGTGTATTGCAGTCTGAAGTTTTGCCGAGCCAGGTCAAAGTAAGAAGAATGACATGTACGACACCTGGGTCATTGTAAATTGGGAAAATAATACCATTTTAACAGAAAACTGCTCCTGCATGGCTGGATAAGCTTAAGCTAACAGAAACGCTGTTGCACTTGTTCAGTTGTGTAAGTCTGATAAGACGATGTATTGCTCTTAGGGAAACGCATAAAATATCTGACATTTTCAATTTTTTATTGCACACTACGGCTGCAGTCATGCAAAAGCAGGATTATTGATGATCATCTCCGTTCAGTCTTTTAACCATATTGCATTCATCCATAACTGTCTTCATTTTCTCTGAGCACTTGTGTCCGCTAGTATCCTGAAAAACTTTAATTTACTGCCACAAACATTGTGGAAGTAAGGATTTTCAGATTTTTTCTGCAGTACCCCCCTCCACCACACACTGATCGATGTATATGTATATGTATATTTATTGATTCTTTATCATGTAAAGATTGAAGTTTCATCAAGCTGGAAGATAAATCAGGTTTTCTATTTGATTTAATCTTCATCTCATTCTCAGCTGAATTTAGAGGGTGGAGAGATAGAAAATGGTCATTTATGATAAATAAGGAGGATCCCATAATTTTCTACATCAGGTGAACTGATGATTTATCAGCGTGACGACACTCATTCATGCCTGCATTAGATAAGTCTGGTTTGAAGTCTGCTTAAAAAGCAGCAGTAGCATCTCTCCCTCTGACTTCTAATTTTAAAATTCCAACTGTGGAGATTAGCTAATGTCCCAAATAAAAGTAAAGTATATTTATGTGTGACTCATAGTCACCGCCATGAAGCAGAAGCATATTTCCCATATTCAGGTGTATGGAACGGTGTTACAGCTAAATCAGGATTTTTCATCTTCTCAGCCCACATCGCGCTTGTTTTCCCCGAAGCACAAAGTCCGATAAAACCCCACTGATTTCCAGTTAAATCAGACGGGCTTTTCACTGCAGTCTGCTGATCATTGCACTGCAGAGCTTAAGACCTGCGATGTGAATGCAGAAACTACAGGGGTTAGACAATGAAACTGAAACACTTGGTTTTAGACCACAATAATTTATTAGTATGGTGTGGGGCCTCCTTTTGCGGCCAATACAGCGACAATTCGTCTTGGAAATGACATCTACAAGTCCTGAACAGTGATCAGCGGGATTTTAAGCCATACTTCTTGCACGATAGTGGCCAGGTCACTACGTGATGCTGGTGGAGGAAAACGTTTCTTGATTCGCTCCTCCAAAACTCCCCAAAGTGGCTCAATAATATTTAGAACTGGTGACTTTGCAGGCCATGGGAGATGATCAACTTCACTTTCATGTTCATCAAACCAATCTTTCATCAGTCTTGCTGTGTGTATTTGTGCATTGTCATCCTGATACACTGCACCGCCTTCAGGATACAATGTTTGAACCTTTGGATGCACATGGTCCTCCAGAATGGTTCAGTAGTCCTTGGCCCATCTAGCACAAGTCCTGGGCCAAGCGAATGCCGTGATTTGGGCAGCTGTGGTTTTTACGTTTTTTGGATACAATCCGGGTTAGCACCCGAACATCCCGTTCAGACAGCTTCCTCTTGCGTCCACAGTTAATCCTGTTGGATGTGGTTTGTCCTTCTTGGTGGTATGCTGACATTACCCTGGATGCTGTGGCTCTTGATACATCACAAAGACTTGTCTCGGTCACAGATGCGCCAGCAAGACATGCACCAACAATTTGTCCTCTTTGAACTCTGATATAATGTTGTATGCATTGCAATGTTTTGAGCAAAAACTGTGCTTTTTACCTGCTACTTGAACCTTCACACTCTGCTCTTACTGGTGCAATGTGCAATTAATGAATATTTGCCACCAGGCTGGTCTAATTTAGCCATGAAAACTCCCACACTAAAATGACAGGTGTTTCAGTTTCATTGTCTAACCCCTGTAGTAATTGTACTATTTTATTTAATTTATATAGCACAAATTTCTACATCCAACTGAGTGCCCTGCAAAAAAAAAGCGCAATAAAAAACAAACAAACCTTTGAACGATGAATTATGAAAATGGACCAAGGTTCAAATAAAGTGGACCAACAGTGTCAGTGTCAATACACCCTTCCATTGTAGAAAAAAAATAAAGAAAAAAAAAATTTGCAAAGGTCGAACATTAATTTGCGTTACAGCACATCTACGGTTTGTATCCCCCCAAAATATAAATATCCCACATTTTACAACAAAACTGTTTGGTTTGTATCGTACCCCCCACTGCGTCCTGACAGACTGGGTGAAGAACTCCATGTCTCTGAGCTGTGAGGGGGTACAAAAGGCCTCCATGCCCTTGGCTGCTCTCAGGAACCCCTCCAGCAACTCTGGGTCAAGAGTCCTCAGAATCTCCTGCAGAGTAAAGTATGCATTTAATTTCTGGATTAAATCCATGCAAATGGCTTTATTTCATTATTGTAATGGGTAAAGAAGAGAAGCAGTTCACCTGTTTTGTCAACTTTTAGATCAAACATCTCCTCTTTGAACGTATAACAGCACACATCTCTATCACCATTAATTTACTCTTTAAAAGTTATTAAAATACAAGTGTCATTACAAGCGATTACATTTACCTCTTTAACTGACGTCTGCTCTGGTGATAGGCGTTTATCTTTAAAAACAGTGATGGCGTCCATGATGTGCGCCTGCAGGCAGTACTTGGCCTCCTCGAAGCCATTCCTGGCCAGAGCCTGGGCTTTGTTGTAGGCCTCGGTGTAGGCCTGGGGAGGAGCCTGGGCCAGGGCAGGGGGTGTGATGCAGAGGTCTGGTGATTCAGGCTGGATCTCAGGCAGTACTGTGACCTGGGAGAGCACAGCAGTTGGGGGTTGAGGTTTGGGTTGCAGAGGAGGTTGGGGGTGAGGTTTTGACTGTGGGGGAGGCTGAGGTCTGGCCTGTGGTGGTGATTGAGCCTTGGACTGTAGCGTGGTATGGGCCCTTGGCTGTGATGGTGATTGAGCCTGTGGTTGGTTCTGGGCCTGAGACTGGGTTGGTGACTGGTCTTTAGGCTGAGCTGGTGAGGTGATTTCTGCCTGCACCTTGGGTTGCAGAGTTGACTCAACCTCAGATTTGGTTGACGACAGAACCATGGGCTGTTTGGGAACCTGGTGGTCAGGTACTGGTTGGGTAAGTAACTCAACCTTTGGCTGAGCTGATAACTCAAACGCTGCTTGGGGTGCAGGCTGGGGCTGAGATTTGGGCTGAGTTGATGGCTGAATCATTGGTTGCATCTGGAGTTGGGACTGTTTGGGCTGTGGAAAACTACCCTGAGGCTGAAGAGTCTTAGCTTGGGGCTTAGCTTGTAGCACTGGCTGTGTCTGGATGTGTGTTTGGGACTGGGCCTGTAGAGTCTGAAGTTGGGCCGGTGGATGGATCGGGTGTTTTGGGTGTGACTGGGGAGTTATCTGGGCTTGCAGCTGAGGGTGATGGGGCGTTTGGGGCTGATGCTGAACTGGTAAATATTGCGGGGACTGAGGCTGGTGATAAGGCTGGGATTGAAGATGTGCTGAGGCCTGAACCCATGTCTGTTGCTGAACTTGGACTTGATCTGTCTGAACCATACTGTAGGCTCTTATTTGGGGGGGTTGTTGCATGGGACTTTGGGGGGTGATCTGGGGTTGTGTTTGAGACCAGGATTGGACGGGTGCTTGCAAACGCATTTGAGGGGGATATGCTTGACCCACATGAGAGTACCCATGGGGGCTGATCTGAGGCCCCTGCTGGGTCCACTGCTGGAAAGCCTGAGTTGCTGCATAGGTCTGGGGATGGGAGGCTTGACCAAAGTGTTGTGGGTATGGTTGGGGAATGGGATGCCCCTGTTGGACAATAGCTTGATTTTTTGGCTCTTGCTTGTCTGTCCACTGCTGGGGTGGAAACTGAGATGGGGAGTAACCTTGGGGATAAAGCTGAGGTTGAGCTGGAGCCGGGTGAGGCTGGATAGACATTGGGGATGAGGATCTGACTTGTGTCATAGCCTGCAGCTGACCCTGGGCATTGAGTCCTTGCTGGAGTGGTGGCTGAGCATGAGTTCTAGGGTCAGGCATAGAATGATCTTGACGATGGAGAGCAGGCTGAATTTGGGCTTGGTAGTGAGTCGGTGGCTGGACCTGATTCGACCTGGCTATTGACTGACCATGGGTTTGAGAACCAGCCTTTGGCTGATGGTGAGTTTGGACCTGGCTGACTGCCTGGGCATGAGGTTGAGGATAAGTCCCAGACTGGGGAGAGACTTGAGCTTGGGAATGGGTTTGATGCTGGAGCCTGGACTGAGGATGAATTTGAGAATCAGCCATTGCCTGAGCTTGAGTTTGGGCTTCAGACTGACCATGTGTTGGTGGCTTAGGTGAAGGGGGCCTAACGGGGGCCCAAGACTGTGGATGGCTACGAAGCTGAACATGGGATGGCATTGGAGGCTGGATTTGCCCTGGAAGTGGGACTTGCATGGGGGAGGAGGGTCTGACTGGAGCCCATGTTTGAACTTGAGAAACAGCCAGACCTTGCGGCTGCATGGATGTCTGAGGTCCAGCTGGAACAAATGTCTGGGGCTGGAGATACTGTTGTGTCTGTGGCTGGGTCAATGACTGTGTTTTCACAGAGCTATGGACTATCTGACTTTCACTTACGCCCGTTGCTTGCTGTTGGGTGTCTTTGGAGAAGTGGGACATACTTGTGGACTGTACTTGCAGCTGGACAGCTGACTGAAGATTAGACCTAGTGTTAGCTTGTGACTGATTTGGAGCCTTTGTTTGTGTTTTAGGCTGAGCCTCAGTTAAAATCTTTGATTTAGTCTTGGTGTTTGAGTCTGCTTGTGTCTGTCTTGCAGCTGAGTGCGCTTCCTTTTGATGTGCTCTCTGCTGCGGTTGTGATTTTTTTGGCTGCTGCTCTACATTTTGAGGTTGTGGCTTCTGCTTTTTCTGTTCTTGCTGCTGTTGATAAGTCTGCTTGGCTGATTTTGCAGGTGCTTTGGGGTGTGTCTTACCCGTTGATGTCTGCTGTGAAGCAGCCTGAGAAGTTCTCACCATTTCTTTCTTTGATTGTGACTGGATCTGTCGAGTCTGAGCTGGATCTTGAGAGGAATCTTGTCCTGGAGCTTTCTGTTCCTTTAAAACTGTTTTCTGAAGCCAGGGTCGGTTCTTCATAGCCTGCATCTTTTTGTTTTGAAGCTCTTGTGAACTTAGAGGTTTCTTCTTTAAAGCTGTTTGCTGTTGTGAAGCCTGCACACGAGTCTCTGGCATCTGTTTAACTTGTGTTTCAACTTGTGAGGTGGTAACTGCATGCTGCTGAACTTGATACTGACCGACCTCTACCTGATGCTGATCTACCCGTTGCTGGTAAGACTGGGGTTGCTTTGGCTTTAGCTCTTGTTCTTGTGCGTCTAGTGGTTGCTCATGCTCCAGCTTTTGAGATTTTTGTTCATCTGCTTCATTTGTCATTTGTGTGGTAAGTCTTTGATGCTCCAGCTCCTGCTGTGAAATCAAAGCTTGTTCCTGAATCTCCTGCTGTTTCTGTAGAGCAGTCTCTGGAAAAGTCTGAGGCTGGTCCTCTGTTGGTGACTTTGTCCCAGTTTGCATCGTAGGTTGCACTGCATGCTGCACTGGGGGAGGTGACATTCTTTCTTCACTGTACTCTTGCACTACTATCTTTGGCACAAAGATTTCATGAGAGAGTTGCGACTCAGGCTGTTGAGTTGGCTCCCTGGTGTCTGACTGCCTCAGATGTTGAGGTTTGGCTTGAGCCTGGATGAAGACCTTTGATGGAGGGGCTGTTTCTGGAGGGCTTCTGCTTCTGTCTCTTCTGGCTCCCAGGCTGCTAAGCATGCCGATTGCCTCCTGGAATCAAAATCAAACACATGAGCAAAACAGACTTTCTAGTTATACTGTATTTCAGGCTGGTTTTCTTTTCCTGCCTCTTTCCTTTATTTCCGTCTCAGGTCTCAAGCCCAGAACAAGCTGAATTTAACAGCTTGTTAAGAAATGAATAAAGAAATTAACTAGCCTGTGACTGAGCAACAGCAGCTCGAACTCGTTCCTGCATGGCAGAGGCATGGAGATACTGGAGGGGGGAGTTCTTCTGGCTTGTCATAATTACAACCTGCAGATCTTGTTCTTCTGTGACCACCTGACCCTCCAGCTGTAGACCACGGGATATGATGACCTGGAAAAATAAAAGATGTGGAATACTTAATCAAATAGTTCTTCACGAGAGGACATTAATCAGGGCCACCCCTCTGGTCAGTGGATTAGCGTACCCTGGCTCTTGAGTCTTGACCCTGGTGTTTCTGCTGCCTATCCGTGGCCCTCAGCAGCTGGTAGAGCTCCCTCGCCTCAGCTTCCCAGTGCAGGAGTTCAGCTAGTCTGCTGTCCAACCCAGACACACTGTGCTGCACCTCTGCACACAACTGCTCTGCCTCAAACAAGGTCTGCATTACCTGGTCCGGATAAAAGAATTGAGGACATTAAACAGATAAACCAGAATCACTTGTTCTATATTCAGAAGTAGAACTGCTGGTGGACACTTATTTCAAACAAATCAACAAATGACTTGAATCTTGAATGTGTGTAAATAAATCTGGAAAATGCATCATTCATACCTCAGGTGTTGCAAGTCTCAGTTTCTGCAGCTGATCAGAAGAGCATTCAGGAGACGGATCTAAAGCTTCCAGGTCCACTTCCTTTATTTTCCTCATTATGAACTAAAGGACAGAAACCAAACATTTAATTCAAGATAAAACTTTTTAGACATCAAATGAAAACAAGCATCACGTGGTGTAAAAATAAATTGAACCCCGTTTTGGTCCAACCTGTAGTCTCTTCCGGTAGATGCGTAAGGGGCCTGCCATGGCCTCCAGAGGCTCTTTGAGGATGAGAGTGGCCTCTCTGATCAGTGCTTGGAGGTCTTGTGCGGTGGTCTGGATATCTGCACTAGGTTCAGATATGCTTTCCTGGCAAAAAAAATGACAGCGCAAGTATCCATGTTCAATTAAAGAAACATTACAAAATATAATTTATCTGAGAGGCATTCAGTGGTAACTGTTAGCAATGGATACAAGATTCTTCATCACACTTGTTTCTTGGACACTGGTACCGGAGTGAATATGATACAGCAGTTCTTGTATGCAGTGTCAGAAATTCGGATGGAAAGTCAATTCATTGAGTTTCAAACATTTTTTTTATTGTAATGTCAAGTTAACAGTGTGCAATAAGCTCAGATGACGGACCTCAGATTACTGTGGGGAATTTGGAGTCAAAGTAAAGAGAAAACACTTTAGACTTATTAATATGTGTAAATATCAGCATATGTTGGGCTTAAAATGCACGTTTGTGCTTGTAAACTTGGCGCGGTGCACCTCATTTTTGGCTGCAGGTCTAAAAAGCCAGTAACTTGCAGTGTTGCCAACTTGGTGAACGTTGCTATTTTTAGCAAGTATTCACATGTGGCGCCACTTATTATTTTTTAAGCAACTAGCAATAAAACAAGCGACAGTTTTCCTTCACAGTCACAGCAGGAGATCTTCACCTCTGCGCCCCATCCAGCCCAAAAATTAAATGTGTACTTGCAAAGCTGCAGCTTGCTGACCTGTACTGGCTTACGGACAGAAATTACCATCCATTAATAAAAACAAAACATTTCCAGGAGGAATCTGAACATCTCTTTACAAGATATAGCTCCAACGCTCCAGTGTGAATATGTAAACATCTCTGAAAAGGCCAGCGCTGATACAGAAGCAGATCAAAATCAGAGATTTTACTGGGCAGTTTGGTCCAGTTTAGCCATCTCTTCCCAACATCCCCCAGTTGGGCCGGATTTTCAAGGGTTAAATACCTGCAATCCCTTATTATTTAAAGGTAGAATCCAGATATTTCACCCTGAAAATAAACACTAGCCTTGTGCAAGTGAAATTCATCTCAATCTGCAGCTTTGGGCCTCTACTCTCGTGTGGCAGTGACTTTGTTTGCAACTCCCCTCCCCTTGGCTGTATTTTTTTCCCCCTCTGTTTTGGTGTGTTCATGATGTTTCTGGGCGGAGGTTTGCATATTTGCTTCCAGCCAATGACAGAGCTAAGGGCGTAGCGTTCTGTGGGGATAAACTCATCGACTGGAGTAAAAACCAGTCACACGAACTCTCAAAAAAAAAAAAGCAGACAGAGCGAAGAAAAAGGAAAAACTCTGCAGCCAAAAGAGCTTTACATGGTGCACGCTAGAAAACCAGGGCTAATGTTGGTTTGGCTTTCACCTGCATATGAGCTTTGAAGGAGAGGCTTGGGGCTAAAAAGCGATGCGGCCATTCACCTGGGGAGGGTCTCTCAGTTTGAATAGTGTTTACAAACAAAACAGGGATAAACTCCGGATACTACCTTTAATGTCAAATAAAAACTTAAAGGAATAGTACACCCACAGAATGCTTTCAGAAACAGCTTTCCACCAACTTTCACATGATGGAGTTCACCGGCGCTCAAAACAAAAAAGGTCCATAAAAGTCCACAACAACTTGTCAATATTCCTCCATACTGCTCATCCAATGTAATCCAAGTGTCCTGAGTGGGTAGCGTCCATAATTTACTGGAAACCACATCATTCAGTAGATTTTTATAGCCTAAACAGTAGAACATTGTACTTCCACGAAGCGCTTCCATGCGAGTTTATAGCACTATAGAAGCCAGTAGAAAATAAAGGACCATCTTTCTGTGGGTGTACTATTCCTTTAACCTCCTCAATAAAAAAGCTGCTCCCTCTGGTAGAAATCACTGGGCAGAAAGTTGCTTTAAATTAAACTGCGAGTGACATGATTCAAGCGTTTGACCTGCACTTCTTTGTGGAAGAAACATAGTGATTCTTGCATATTGTAACATGAAAAGAAGTTAAACAGCATGTTTGGAAAGTGGAAAAAAAACAGTTTGTGTTGGTTTTAACTGGAGCTGCAGTCATGTGATCTCTCACCAACCAGTTCACCTTATTGTTAACTTACAAAAGTGTCTGTGTTGACAAACTCTGCCCAGTGCATGTTGACTTTCCGCAGCTCCTCGGCCAGACTTCGACTGGTTTGAGGATCAGTTGACTCAATCAAGAAGCCCCCCACCTCGTTCAGGTGGGCATGCCGAGCGCCCCACTCAGCCATGGACTCCGACGTCACCTGGACAAGAACATTAACCACCAGCAGGCGTTGAGAGGATTGGTGTAAATAAGACTTGTACGGAGGGAAGGAACATCAAAGGCAACATTAAGTCTTCATGTAAATGCATGAGCACGATTATCATGACCCAAGTTGTAACAAAGCAAGCAGGGGATCTTTTATTTATCAGTCCTACCAGTGGTCTGTTGCCATGACTGCGTGTTGCAGAGCCCTGCTCCAGCCAGGCCTGCAGGGAGCTCAGGCAGTCGCTGTACGAGTCCCAGGCGGACAGGACGCGGCCCATGATGCCTTTGACTGCTGATACTTCCTCCAGAACCACAGCAGTGTCGTCCTCAAGCTGCTTCACCTGCTGACTGACATGATGGTAATCTGCAGCTGAGGAGCAAAAAACAGCAGATAATCAGACTGGGAAAGAAGTCGAAGATGAAGTTATATCTGGAATGCACAAACACGGTACTTACCGAGGGCAGATTTGCTTGAGTACTTCTCAGAAATTTGCTTCAGCTTACGGAGAGCCGCCTCCAGCAAAGATGGCAGCTCCTGAGTGTTTACCATTTCCTGTGTTCATAAAAACAAAGTCTGAGACAACCACGGTCATCACATTACGTTTTAGATGGATAAGTCAAAACTCAGTGATCTTTTCTGAGATAATTAAGCTGGTTTGTCCACAGAGAGGTTTTTATGGGGATTCATTATAAACTGCTGAGGAGTCAGCACAAAAAGCCCAAGGAAATGGGGGGAGAAAAAATGAATAAATAAAATAATATAAACAGGGAGAGGAGAAAAATAAAATAAAAAAAAAAAATAAATAAATAATTAGGGGGGGGAAAAAATAAAAAAAAAAAGAAAGGGAAAAAGGAAGGGGAAACATCGGGGGGAAAAAAAAAAAAAAATAATTAAAAAAAAAAGAAAATCGAGGAGAAAGAAAAGAGAAAAAAAAAAAAAAAAAAAAAAAAAAGGGAAGAAGATTGGATGGAAATGGGAAGGAGAAAGGAAAAAGAAGAACGGGGAAATAATGAAAAAAAAAGCAGGAAAAAAGGTTACAATACACAAAAAAAGAAAATGAACGGAAAGAAGAAATAAGAAAAAAGTAAGAGGGGGGGAGAGAAAAGAGAAAATGGGGTAATAAGAAGGCAAAAAAAAAACAAACAAAAGTAGAACAATAAGAAAGAAGAAATAAAGTGGTTAGAGGGAGGAAGGAAGAAAAAAGAAAAAAGAAAATACAAAAAAAAACACACACACACACACACACACACACAAAAAAAAAACCCCCAAACCAAATTAAAAAAAACAACCAACAACAACACAACACAAACACACAAAAAAACAACAAAATACCACAACCACCAAACACAAAAACAACACCAACAACAACAACACACACACACAAAATACCACCACACCCACCCACAAATATCCCACAACAAAATCACCACCAAAAAACAATCATATACCACCACCCCCAACACCACCCAAACCCCCCCAAACACCCCCACATCATCACCATCACCACCATCATTGCCATCATTGCCATAATCATCACATCACCAACATCATCATCATCACCATCACCATCACCATCACCGTCACCATCATCATCATCACCATCATCCCATCATCACCATTGCCATAATCATCATCACCATCATCATCATCACCATCATCATCATCACCATCATCATCATCATCATCGCCATCACCCCCACCACCACAATAATTACAATAATCATCACAATAATCATCACAATAATTGCAATAATCACAATAATCATCATCACAATAATCACAATAATAATCATCATCACCACCACAATAATTACAATAATAATCATCATCATCACCACCAAAATCATCATCACCACAATAATAATCATAACAATCATCAACACCACCATCATCATCATCATCATAACAATAATAATCATCACCCCACCCTCATCATCATCATCATCATCCTCATCATTATCACCACCACCACCATCATCATCATCACCACTTACCTGCCATTCCTGCAGCAGGACCCGGACCGCCTCTGGGGAGATGTAAGGCCTCTTCCAGATGTGGAGCTTGGTCCGGATCTGGCCCAACAGATCCAAAACTGTGTGGCGGTGCTCACGGTACTCCAGCTTGATCCCATGGTACTTAGCGGTCACTCTTACGCTGGTGAACCTGGAGAAGGTGGAAAAGTTTGTGGATTTACACAAGCAAAGAAAAAAAAAGAAAAACTATCTGTTAGAAAACTCCAAACTTGATCAAATGTACGGATGAGGGATGGATGTCATTGATGAAGGTGTTTGTGCTTAGATTTCATGTCTTGTGAGTTCAGCTTGAGCGGTCACCTCCTCTTCAGCTCGTCCATCTTGTCAGCGGGAACCATCATGTTTCCGTACTCATCCGTGTTCTGGAAGGACTGGAAGGTCTTCAGCTGCTGCGGCATCTCCTCCAGGCAAACCTACAACAGCGAGCAGAAGGGTCATGCCCGGGTCGGTCTCCATCCGTATCAGTTTATTCTTCACCTAAAACACGGTTTCACCATATAACAGTAAATTCTAACATGGAACAGCTGAGATCATTTCATCCAGGAATGTGACCGTTTGTGATTTTATGTTTAAGGTGTTTACTTTGAGTAGCTCCTGCTTTTCTCTGGCTTCATCAGCAGCACAGCCGTGATCCTGGGGGTCCCCCTGCTCCTCGGTCAACACCCCCTCACTCCTCAACAGCCAACGGGCTACAGTGTCCAAGGGGGCTGGAAGACTCATGTCTAGCTCCATCTTGTATTCACGAAGCTAAAAAAAAAAAATTCAAATAAATCTGTTATTATGTGTAATTCTCTGATACCCTACAATCAAAGAAAAGGCTAAATAAAAAAGTAATAAAATGAAAAAAAAAATACAAAATTATAATTTAGTAAGATGAAATATTGCTTTTGAATTGTAGTTGAAAAGAATAATTTAAAACAACTGTCCAAGGAGGGCAAAAAAAGGCTAAATTCACAACAGTAATTCAAATAACCAGAAACTATAGAAACTAATAATAAATAAAAATTTACAAAATTATAAATTAGTGAAATTAAATATTGCTTTTGAAGTATGATTGGAAATAATAATAATTTAAAGAAAGCAAAACTTTCCCAGACACATTAGAGCATCTTTCCCATGAACAGTGGACCAACATACCTGTCAACAGGTGCAGACGTCTGATTGAACATTACAGAAAACACCTGATTGCAGTGATTGTCGCAAAGTGTTGCTCAACAACATTTTAGCTTCAGAGCCCCATCATGCTCGTTTACTTGCTTTATTTAATGTGTTTGTTTTAATATTTTTGGTAAACCACAATTTTAAAAAAAAATCATAATAATTATTATTATTACTATTTTCAATTTCAGCTAAGTTCACTGAGAGCTGATTTCTTTTCCTATTTGATTGGAGGGATGAATAATTTTGAACATGACTGTAGATTCAGTTTCTGTGTAACTGAAATGTAGACAGAAAAAAAAAAGGGGGGGAAAAAAGGAAAAATAAAAAAATAAAAAGGGGAACAAGGGGGAAGGGGAAAAGAGAGGAGGAGGAGGGGGGGAATTAGGGGGGGAGGAGAGAGAGGAAGAAGGGAAAGAGAAAAAAGAAGAAGAAGGAGATGAAAACGAGATGAGGGGAAAAAGGAACCATTAAAGGAATAGTCCACCCACAGAATAATGTAACCTTATTTTCCACTTACCCTCATGCTGAGCAGGACTCTGGAGCACGTTTTTAAAGGAGTGATGACATAGCAGTTAAAAACTAGTTTATGTTGTTGGCATTACTGCATATGTAAATACTCCAAAGAAACAAACGGCATTTTTTACAGCGGAGTATTGTTTTGAAACGCCAGACCTCACTTCCTCAGTAATACAGTTGGGTCCAGTGATGATATGGAGCTTTACCCGGAGACCACGGTGACTTCATTTTGATTGGCTACACCTTATTTGGCTATGACCTTATTTGGAGAATCTAGGTCAAGCTGCGGTCGGAGTTTGCTAAAGGCTAACTGCTAGCAACATGGGCACTTCAGACAGTGAGCTAAGTTTATCAGACAAGACAGCATTTAGAAAATAAATAAACTTACAGGTAATGACAAGGTTGTGGCCCCCTCCCTCAGTGTTGCTGCAGAAGTTTTCTTTTAAATCCATTTGTTTGAAAACCAGACCTGACTGCACAGAAGTTACTACTAGCTCCATACATGCAGCTGAATCAGACAGGGAGGGGAGGGGGGAGCGGACGGTGCGGACCATTAGGAGAGAGAGAGAGGGGGGGGGGGGGGGGCGCTGTTTACTTGATAGTGTGCTCTTATTGGAGCAAATAAATTACGTAGAAAAGAAAAAGATAGCCTGCTGTCTGATTCAACTGTTTCTGAGCAGAGAGACAAAGCTGACAGACCATAAACAGGAACTTTGATTCTCACTCTGGACATTCACATGGCCTCATCAGTGCACAATAGATCATATTATACACCCAAAACCCCAGAAAAGTGAAATTTGATGTCATGGCACCCCCCCCCCTTTAATAAGGTTTATGCCCGTCCGCCCCCCCCCGTCAAATGCAGCTGTAGATCTGGGAAGCTTCTTGTTATCTGCCGACATTCAAATAATGGAGGTCCCCAAAAACCAAAAACATCCATAAAAGTCCACAAAAAATTGTCAATATTCCTCCATACTGCTCATCCAATGTCATCCAAGTGTCCTGAGTGGGTAGCGTCCATAATTTACTCGAAACTCGACATCAGCTTTAGTATTTTCCAAATTTAGAGCCTAAACAGTACTATATCCTTTTTTTCCTGCAACGTGCGCCGATGCTCCATGACATTACGGAAGCCTCTGCGTTCAGAGCCTACTCTGCAGATAATGCAAGCGTAGAAGAAGAAATTCACTGTTTACAATGCCTTGCTAAGAGTGACAGAGCTGTTGACAATAAGGTCAAAAAGGGGTTGGATATTGACCTTTAAAACAAAGAAAGAAAGACAACGCGCGATCTCGTCTGCCGTGGCTTCTGTAGTGTTTTGTCAACGCGCATCGGCGTGCTTGCTGGAGATGAGATGTAGTACTGTTTAGGCTCTAAAAAATACTAGATGACGTCATTTCCAGTAAAAATTACGGACACTACCCACTCAGGACACTTGGATTACATTGGATGAGCAGTATGGAGGAATATTGACACGTTTTTGTGGACTTTAATGGATCTTTTTTGTTCGGGCGCCGGGGACCTCCATTATTTGAATGTCGGCAGATAACAAGAAGCCTTTCAGATCTCCAGCTGCATTTGAGATATCAAAAAAGTGCTTCAGAGTGTTGTTCAGCATGGGGGTGAGTACTCTTCCTTTAAGCTATAACAAATGTTAACCAGTCCTTCCAGGAAGTCACAGTGTTGCAACTATTAATGCAAATCCCCAAACTGCAAGTTCAATGCAATTTTAACAAATCACGAGGGTGATAATTCCAGTTGGAGTATTCGAACTTGAATGTCATTTAATTGTTATTAATGTTCTAGATAAATTAAACAATATCTTCAATAATTTCCAGGTGATTTTGCAAGATAGAAGATGGAAATGAACAAATTTATACATACACACACAAAATATATATATATATATATATATATATATATATATATATATATATATATATATACCTTGTTTGAAAAAAAGAAAAAGTTTAATAAAGTGAATAAAGTTCTGAAAGGAAGACCAGCAGAGACAAACCTTTTCACTGAGGGTGTCCCACGCCTCTCGGAGAGCCCGCTGCTCCTCGCTCAGCTTCGGAGTTCGTCTCATTGCCGTCAACAAAGGCATGATGGGCCTTCGCTGCTCATTGAAGGACACCAGAAAGGTCTGAAACACCTGAGTAAAGAAAATGTCTTCTCTAAGTGGTCACTCAAACTTAACTTAAATAGAAAGCTAAAAAAGTTATGAGACAGTGAAAGTTAAAATTTTAAGGTTGGACAATGGATGCTCTGTAATAACATGGATGCTTGAGGGAAAGTCATCAGCTGCATTTTGTAATTAGCCTGTGCAACACACCAGAATGAGACAGATGATGCCTGAACTCATCGGCATTTTTTAATCATGTACTGTTAGTAACACTGTACCTAATCAGCCAGTTATTTAGTACCACAACACTTATGCATTATTAATCAACATGTACACAATTTTCCAGGATGGGTCCTCATCAGGAGCTTACATGGTATCTCTCTGAGTAGCTCTCTCCCTCGGTGGAGTCCCATCCCTCCAGCAGCTCGTCGTAGGCCTGAGCAAGCCAGCATGTGACTTCCTGAGCCTTACGGTCGGGGGTAGCCTGGAAACCCCACAGAAAAAAATACACCTGTTCACTTTAAAAAGCCAGAAAACAGTATTTAACTTCATCATGTCAAACGCACGTTTACTGGGGATCATCGTGATGGGCTGAACACAAACATGTTTTAAAGTAAACGCCCCAACTCAGTAATAACCCAATGAAAACTGGAGTCACTAATTTTAGAAAAGTATTCAAAGTTGAACAAAACCCTGTTTGTGTAGAAGTCAAACTCTGCTTTCTGCCCTGCAACAAATCTTGCAAAGTCACTTCGGGAAAAGACTACTTTAGGGATAATTTAGGAAAGAGAGTGGA
Source organism: Atherinomorus stipes (assembly GCA_023101725.1). Lineage (NCBI taxonomy): Eukaryota > Metazoa > Chordata > Actinopteri > Atheriniformes > Atherinidae > Atherinomorus > Atherinomorus stipes. The sequence goes on from JALJCO010009080.1 coordinate 336,149, forward strand.
CTGAAATCTCCAACTCATAAACATGAAAATATCTGGTCAGAAAGTGATGAATGTAGACTCATGAAGACTTCATACGTCTCACAGGAGGAAAACACCTGTGTGCGTAACGTTGGAAGCTTTCCCAGAGAACAGGGCAGACTAGTTTGATCCGGCATGATCAGTCAAGCTTTTACCCACCGTGACGCAGATATAATCTAAGCTTTGAGCAACTGAAACTAACTGGAAGTAGCTCAAATACCATCCCAAATATACACTTTCCCAAGCATGTCTGTAGGGGACTTAAACATCAAAATATAATCTAAAGTTACTTATGTAAACCGCAGAAGTTTGGTGCAGCTAAACTAAACAATGTTACATGACAGTGACGAAGCTGACAGCTGAAAACTAAGAAGCCAGAGGGGTTTTCCTGAAGTTCAGGGACAGAAAACATAAATACTTAAGTTTTTTTTAACCCGCTGGCTGTAACGGAGGACTGAAACAGAAATTCAGACCCCATCAGAAATCATTTAAAGTTGTTTTTCATCTTTGTTATAAGCTATTTCCCTTAAAACCCTGCAAACCTGGTCCCAGATACCGCCCTGCTTTTTTCTATCGTTCATTCAGTTCATCAACTTTTGCTTTATAAAAACTGGCATCATCAACATTTCTCGTCAGCACCTCATAAGTCTGCATGAACGCATCCAGGTGAAGATGTGAGTCATCAGTGAAAGGTGAGTAAGGCGTGGGAAAAGCGGGAGGTGGGCTGCGATAGGTTGGTGTACCTGTCGAAGAGGCGAAGCAGAAATGGCAGGAGTGTAGTGAACAGGCAGGTTGATAGGTGAGAGACTTTTGGGGGGGGTCAGGTACTGTGTCTGAGGAGAAAACCAGGAAGGAGGGAGAAAAGAGGTGAACAGAGGGGAGCAACAAAAAAGGAGCAACAAAAAGAAGTGGCCAAGTTTGGCCACTAGGGGCACTAGTGGCCCCTAGTGGATGACGTTTTGGAATCGTGCTTGCAGACCACTTTGATCAGCTGATAGCAAAGTCATTAAACAAATAAAGAAAAGTAGGTAGCAAAGGTCACATGATCCAATGACAGATGGATCCGCTCCTGCAGTTACAGTGTCTGGTTTTAGAGGACAGCCCCCTCAGCACCAACAAGTGCTGTTTATTGACCCCAGAAATCATCTGCTATGACTTTCATTAGGCTGATGTTTGGGTCAAATATTACACGGTGTACATTTAAATACAAATACTGAAGGTAGAAACCCTCCAGACTTCTTTTGCAGCATCTCCCAACTCGTAAATGTTACCTGAGTTCAATTAATGGAGGATAAATGAAAAACAAAATAACATGTCATGATAAACACAGGGAGCTCCTACATCCCCTTTTCTGTGAGTGTCTCCACAAACAGCTTCTTCACAGCTGAAGAAATTTCACTCTAGAAATAAAATGCTTTCATTGTTAAATAAAGTGCCTCTGGTGTCTACCCTCTGAACACGCTTTTATTCTGAATTATTTCAGCTTGTTTATGTGTCGAGTTATGAAAATGTGGAGTGTTACACAAGAGATTAAAGCTATTTATAAATCTGTTCATATTGGATCAAATAAATAAATGTTTTGTTAAAGGTACCATGACAACAGGTGCCACTTTTCTGTGGTTTTGGGGTATAATGTGATCTATTCTGCACTGATGAGGTCATGTGAGCATCAGAGTCCCCGTTCATGGACGGTCAGATTTGTTTCTTTGTTCAAAAACAGCTGAATCAGACAGCAGTTTATTATTCTACGTAGGTTGTCTTTCTACATAATCCATACTCTCCAATTAGAGCACACCATCAGACAGCCCTAACCCTAACCCAGGGATAGTCATTTATACTAATATCTAATAAATACTAATATAATAATATCAAGGATGCACGATATTGGAATTTTGGCCGATATCTGATATGCCGATATTTTAAAACTCATGTGGCCGATAAAGATATTGATACCGATATTAAAGCTAAAAAAATAAGCAGTCATTGCAAATAGCAGTTTTGTTATTCGTTTCCAACACTTTGAAAAATAGGGGTGGGGAAAAATATCGATACACTAAGATATCGTAATATTTCTATATGCCAATATCAAATTGATATTTAAAAACGTGGTATCAATGCTATTTTACTTACAAAATCTTGCGAGATGTCATCGTTCTGTTAAAAGTTCTTGCAATATTTTGTGAATTTTCGCAAGATTTAGTCAATAAAATAGATCAATATTGCATTTTTAAATGTCAATATGATATCAGCATATGAAAATATTGTGATATTTCAGTGTATCGATATTTTTCCCACCCCTAGTCTTTAGAAGTTTAAAAGTCTGTAAAAAAGAAGTTTTTGAAGAAGAGGAAGATTCTGGGTCTTTTTAGACTTTAAAAAAAGTTGGCTGATCGGTTAAATATTGTTTAAATATCGGTGGGGTGGTCGATGTCTGATATTCATTTTTAAGGCAGATATAGGCCAATACCGATAGGGGGCCGATCATATCGTGCATCCCTAAATAATATAATGATAATATCTGTGGAAATGTGGTGCTTGAAAGTTTAAGATGGTTGGATTTTCATTGAAGTTTAAGAGGAGATAGTTGGACTGGGAGACGGCTTTGACCACGTTGTGAGACAGAAATGATAAAAATCAGAAGATTAAACAGAGTGCAGCTCAGAACGTCTCTCTGCCCAGCACTTTCTGTCAGGTAACACGAGGAGGTGCTAGATTCAGCAGCCTGTCAGCTGCAGCTAGAGACAGGTTTGATCATTTGCTTTAGGTTTTTAGGTGGTAATGGTGGTTCAGTCTCCATTTTTCTAGCATGAAGGAGCTGCACTGCATTCTGTGGAAGTGAACCGGACTTTACTGTGGAAACTGGTTCTCTTTTTAGAAAGGAGGATTATGGCCTCGTAAACTGATGGAGCACCAGACGGGGTTTAGAGTTATGTGTAGCTTATAAGCAGTCACCACATACACACACTTCTCTGCCTCCATCAGTGCAGATCTGAAGGAAACAGGTGTTGGAGACCTGCAGGATCAGAGCGGTAAGATCCCCCCCTACAGAAGTTTTTCTCCTCTAACAGTTTGCTTTTGATTCATCTCTATCCCAACATAAAGCAGAACTCTGAATCCTATCAGGCTCATTATTATAAAGCTGTGTTCTGTCATATATGTCTACATGTTTTTTCTCTTCAAAACTCCTTTATGCATTTATATTTAAGTATTCATCCAACCCTAACCTGTCACTCTGTCAGGCTGATAATTACACACATCAGTCCTCATCCATGTTTGTATTCTTATTTTTAGCTCTGGATCCTCGTAGAAAATTCCTTTACATTAACACTTATATATTTAAAACGTTGCTTTTATTCTAATATGTACTGATTTGCATGGCAGAGAGTGAACTGAAATGTTCTTGTCCATAACATTTCATTGCATTCACTATGAATGTGAATCTCTGCAGCTACCTCACTGCAGACCAAAGACTGACATGAAAACACTTTAATGCTACTGTGGTGCAAACATAAACCTATTTGTTAAAAAAAAAAGTAAGAAAAGAGAAAAACTTGTTGCATGTGATTAACTTGCAAGTTGCACGTGTAATCTGCATCAAAGACGTACTTGCAGAGCTGGACTGACTTGGGGTAGCGGGAGTAATTATCGTCTGCAGCATTTGCAGTGGAAGCTTCCATAAACATGATGATCTCGTGTAAAACTAACTGAAATGAAAGTGAAAATATCTGATGTTTGTTTAAACATAGGACCGCGTACACACCTGCATTTCCTCCTCCGGCACCGGCATGTCTCTGGAGTACTGCAGGAACTGCGCCACGTAGGTCATGATGGACTTCTCATCAGGGTCTCGGACATCCACATCTGCATCAATATCACAATCCTCCATGATCAGTCTCAGTTTAACAGTTGGAGCCAACACAAGAACACGCTGCTGAAGGTTTAAATCCCGTCTGCTGGGTAAATGTCTGCTAATAAACGACCTGGCAGAACGGATTAAACAAATGAGGGTTTTGTAGCACACAAGCAACGAGCCAGTCAGCAGATCACCAGGTCGTCATTGGACTCTCCCCCAGGCTCATTGGGGATGTCTCAGTCATAGCAGTTCTCCACACACTGCACATTTAAACGGCACCAAGTCAGAGGCAGATAAAAAGGAATCTAATTGATAAAATTGGATAAATCGATTTTAAAAGGAGGGTGTGTTGAGCAGAACTCCTCTCAGTGCAAGTTCGAGTGTAAAATAACCAACAAGGCCTTCCTGGAAGATGAAGATGTAGAAGACATTCAATCATTTTTAACAAGTAAACAAATGCTCATCTAAGGCGTCCTGAAATATTATGACAAGAATAAGAAATGATATTTAACCTGAATTTAAAGATCAAATCATATATGCAGAGTTAGTGACCTAAACAACTTGATTTTACCCCGCAGAAGAATGGAATTATTCTTTTAGACCTGGGGTGGCCAAATCCAGCCCTGCAACTACAGTAGGGATGTAATGATATAAAAATTCAATATCACAGTTATTGTGAACAAAATGATCACTGTTATCATTTTTATCGCGGAATTATAGAAATACCCCCCAGCATCTTTAAAAATATCCAAAATGGGTCTAAATGTCTATTTTGTCCTTTTTAAAGGGGGGAAAACCTCAAGAAAGCCGTCCATGTGGGTGCCTTTGTTGCCTTCCGCCATGTTTTCATAAATTAAACATTGCAAACAGAGACTGTTGCTGCTTTTCCAGCCAATGAGCAGCATCACTGGGAGTTTTTTCAGAGTGCAGTAATCCGTCATGGTTTTAATCATAATTAAAATTTGAAACAGTATTACTAATCGTAGGGAATTTTATCACGGTTAATCATTTTACCGGTTATCGTTAGATCCCGACCTGCAACACACCTGAAAAACCTGCATGTCAATGAGCGTGTAACGAGCCGTCTACCTGATCCAGGTGTGTTGGAGATCGGAGCTTTGTTTTCTACGAGTCCCGTCCAGCATGGCAGCAGCAGAATGATGATCGGGCTGCCTTGTTGTGTTGAACAGATTTCCTTTGCCAAGAGGAACTTTATGAATAAAAGGCTTCTGTTGATATTCTGAATTTATTTATTTCATTTCTTTTTATTCAATTGAATGTTTGTTTATAGTGTAGTGGGTTTACATAATTCACCCCCGGAACCTTAGAGAGGTTCCCTGTTTCGTGGGGGACGGTTACACAGTTTTGAGGTGTCTTCTTTTATTATTCCGGCTTGCTGTTAATTAATGTTGTCGTGCTACGAGCTAGACGAGTTGAGAGGTTTTCCTGCTGTCGCTGTTACACAAATATAAATGCCAATAAAACAACTGCCATTGCACCGTCGTTTTGACACTCCGCCTCCGACTCCCGTCATTGCACGCCACATTGGTGACCCCGACGTCAGTCCCGCTGAAGATTCCGAGACTGAACAGAATACCGAGCGAAACGACATGGCGCAGTCCGCCGTTCTCAAGTTGCCTGAGTTTTGGGAGACGTCCGCAGCAACGTGGTTCGCACAAGCAGAGGCTCAGTTCGCTCTCCGCGGCATTACGGATGATGCCACACGCTACTACCACGTCGTCTCAGCACTCGGGAGCGCCACCGCAACCAGAGCAGTGAGTTTTATAACGTCTCCTCCTGCCCAGGATAAATATGTGGGACTCAGGGCCTACCTGCTCAAGGTTTTGAACTGTCGCGATCTGAATGAGCCCGACGCCTCCTTGCTATTCAAAAGAGCACATGGAAATGATGTTAAACCTGCTGGGGGCGGAGGAGCCGAATTTTCTTTTTATCGAACTGTTTCTGCGACATATGCACGCCGCACGTTCAGACGGCGCTCGCAAATACGACGATTACCGAGCCACGTGCCCTGGCAGAGGAGGCGGACAGATTTTTCTTGGCGACCCAGCGTTTTACCCCTGAACTGCTGGCCCCTACTCACAGCTACACGTCTCCGGGCGCCAGCGTTCCTCCTGATAAGGGGCGCACCGCCGTCGACAGCCGTGCCAGCCCAGGTTTATGTTACTTCCACGCACGTTTTGGTGCCAAGGCTAAAAGGTGCCGCTCCCCTTGCAGCTTCAGTGCAGCGGGAAACGCCCAAAGCCTGCGCTCAATAGTGGCCATGAGCGCAGGCACAAGGAACCGGCTGCTGTTCATCATAGACACCCTCTCTGGGCGCAAATTCCTCTGTGACACTGGCGCCCAGAGGAGCGTCCTGCCGGCAACAGTGGAGGACGCCGCTGGAGGGTTTCACGGCTCGCCCTTAATGTCCGCCAATGACACCCCCATCCGGACGTATGGTACAAGGACTGTTGACATATGTTTCGGGGGTCAGCGTTTCACGTGGGACTTTGTCACAGCCGACGTCTCCTTCCCCCTCCTCGGTGCTGATTTTTTGTGCGCCCATGGGCTGCTCGTTGATGTCAAGAATGGCCGCCTGGTGGACGCACTGACCTTCTCTTCCTTTGCCTGTGTCCGTGATGAGGGAACATATGAAGGCCTCTCCAGCTCACTCTCTGAGGGTGACGGGTACTCGCAACTCCTCAGGGGAGTTCCCAGGCCTGACACAGCCCACCTTCTCAGCTACCACTGTTAAACATAGAGTGGAGTACCACATCGAGACTAAAGGCCCCCCCCCCATCCATGCCAGGGCCCGAGCGGCCTCTCCAACTCAGAAAGACTGATGATTGCTAAGGCTGAATTTGCCAACATGGAGCGCCTTGGCATCATTCGCCGTTCTGACAGCCCGTGGGCTTCGCCACTCCACATGGTCCCTAAGCCGGACGGCGGATGGCGTCCGTGTGGTGACTACCGCCGCCTTATTGATGCCACCACGCCGACCGCTACCCGGTCCCTCACATCCAGGACTTCTCTGCGCGGTTGGCGGGGAAGCGCCTGTTCTCTAAAGTGGACCTGGTACGGGGTTACCACCAAGTTCCAGTGCACCCTGCGGACATCCCGAAGACGGCGGTGGTGACTCCTTTTGGACTTTTTGAGTTTCTAAGGATGCCTTTTGGCCTGAAAAACGCGGCCCAGTCTTTCCAGCGACTGATGGACTCTGCACTTAAAGACATGCCCTTCATTTTCGTCTACTTGGACGACGTCCTCGTTGCCAGTTCCTCGGAGGAGGAGCATGTCGCACACCTCAGGGCCCTCTTCGTTAGGCTCGACGAGCATGGCCTGATCATTAACCCCGCAAAGTGCATTTTTGGAGTGCCGTCCATCCAGTTTCTCGGACATCTTATCAGCAGTGAGGGTGCCGCCCCCTCCCGTCAAAGGTGGAGGCAGTTTCCACCTTTCCCCGCCCACGCTCAGCTAGGGGGCTCAGGGGAGTTCCTTGGGATGGTTACATTTTACCACCGATTTATCCACCGGGCGGCCCACATCATGCACCCGCTGTACGAGGCCCTCAAAGGCAAGTCACCCAACCAGGATGTCGACTGGACTGCCGAGAGGGTGGAGGCATTCGAGGAAACAAAGGCTGCGCTGTGCCAGGCTACTATGTTGGCCCACCCATCGCCCGGTGCCCCCGTCGCCCTCACAGCTGATGCATCTGGCTACGCAGTCGGCGCTGTGTTCGAGCAGTGGGTTGACGGCGCCTGGCAACCGCTGGCCTTTTTAGCCGCCAGTTGGTCCCCAGGGAGCGCAAATGCAGCACGTTTGACAGGGAGCTGCTCGGCGTATGGTTGGCAATCCGCCATTTCCGCTTCATCCTGGAAGGCCGTGAATTTACGGTTTTTGTCGACCACAAACCCCTCACCTTCTCTATGTCCAAGGCAGCCGAGCCATGGTCTGCCCGCCAGCAACGCCAACTGTCTTTCATCTCAGAGTACACCACAGACCTACGTCACGTCGCCGGCAAGTCCAATGTGGTCGCCGATTGCCTCTCCAGAGCGGTCATGAACACGGTGCAGCTGGGTCTCGACTACTCGCGTATGGGTGCTGAACAAGCTTTGGATCACGAGGTTCAGTCGCTCAAAGGGTCCGACTCTGGGCTTCGCGTGGAGGAGGTTGCGGTCGGCCCCTCAGGCATCAGGTTGTGGTGTGATCTGTCTACCGGCTTCCAGCCTAGACCATTGGTTCTCTCAGCTGGCAGCGGGCTGTTTTGAGGCGATACACGGCCTCTCCCATCCTGGCAGGAGGCGTCCACGAAGCTGGTGTCTCAAAAGTTTGTCTGGAGGGGGGCTAAAAAGAGATGTGCGTGCCTGGGTTGACTCATGTGGCCTGTCAGCGCGCAAAAGTGCCGACACACCAAGACCCCTTTGGAACCTTTGCTGTCCCCGAGAGGAGGTTTGACCATGTCAGCATTGACCTCGTGGGCCCACTTCCACCTTCACAGGGTTTTTAGCTACATCCTCACAATGGTAGACAGGACGACCCGTTGGCCTGAGGCTGTCCCCCTATCTTCAACATCATCTGCCGATGTGGCCGGGCGTTTATCAGCGCGTGGGTTGCGCGTTTCGGGACACCTTTGGACCTCTCCTCAGACAGGTGTGCGCAATTTACATCGGAGATCTGGAATGTGGTGGCCAGTGACCTGGGGGTCAAGCTACACCGCACCACCGCATACCACCCCCAGGCTAACGGGTTGTGTGAGAGGTTCCACCGCTCCATGAAGGGGTCTCTACGTGCAACCCTGACAGACGGTAACTGGGTGGACAAACTCCCCTGGGTCATGCTAGGCCTCAGGACCGCCCCAAAGGAAGACCTGCAGTCCTCGTCTGCCGAGCTCGTCTACGGCCAAGTGCTTCGTGTTCCCAGGGACTTCATTCCTGGCGTCCCAACGCCTTGGTCTGTGGCCAGGCAACGGTCTTCGCTGCGTGAGGTTGCTAGGGCGTTTGCACCTGTCCCTACGTCGCAGCACTGCACCCCTGTCTCCCGGGTCCCCCCTGACCTGCGCTCGGCGGGGGTTTGTGTTCATACGCCACGGTGCCCACCGTGGGCCATTGCGTCCGCCCTACGACGGGCCGTTTAAGGTTTTACAGCACGGGGATAAGAGCCTGGTCGTGGACATGGGCGTTAGACCTGAGACTGTCTCGGTTGATAGGATTAAGCCTGCACACGTGGATGTTTCCAGGCCTTTGGAATTGGCTCAGCCACCCCCGCCGTGGACGCCCCTTGGCCCCGCTGGCCCTTCTGACCTGACCCCGGGTGCCCTACTGCCCTTTCAACACCACGGCTGCCCAGCCAAGCAGTCCGTCCAGTGGCGCCCGTCACCCCTTCCCCGGCCCCTGCCACCTACCACTCGCGTGGCCGGGCCGTTGTCCCTTACCGGCGTGGGGACTTTGACTATGGGTGAATTCTGGGGGGGCTTGTGTAGTGGGTTGCAGTAATTCACCCCGGAACCTTAAAGGAGGTTCCCTGTTTCATAGGGGGAGCGGTTTTGGATTTTTGAGGTGTCTTCTTTTATTATTCCGGCTTGCTGTTAATTAATGGTATCGTACTACGAGCTGGACGAGTTGAGAGGTTTTCCTGCTGTCGCTGCTTCACAAATATAAATGCCAATAAAACAACTGCCGTTGGCACCGTCGTTTGACACTCCGCCTCCGACTCCCGTCATTGCACGCCACA